>JAZFAU010000089.1:0-418125 GCA_037178615.1 Dione vanillae
GTGCAGAAGTCCGCTGGGCAGCCCATTTACTGAAAGTGCCAGCTGAGGAGCTAGCTAGAGCCCTCACAACTAGAGTTACAGCAGCTCGAGCAGAGCGTATGCGATCACCTCTACCGATAGATCAGGCGTTAGATGCCAGGGATGCTTTTGCAAAAGCACTTTATTCATCATTATTCAACTGGCTTGTGCTCCGAATAAATTCGATAGTCCATCGCGCTGGATTACACGACGCTCACAGAATATCTCTCCTCGATATCTTCGGATTTGAAGACTTGGAAGAGAATTCCTTCGAACAACTTTGTATAAACTTCGCCAACGAAACTCTACAGCATTATTTCAATAAACATATTTTTAAGCTTGAACAGCAAGAATACCAAAAAGAAAGGTTGGAATGGTCGAACCTTACGTGGAATGATAATTCTCCAGGTAAAACAGCTTTCTTTTACTTTTTGGCACATAATAATTTACTTTGCATATATTAAAATACAATTTATTTTTAGTAATACAGTTGTTAAGTAAGAAGCCTGTGGGTATTCTGCACTTGTTAGACGACGAAAGCAACTTCCCGCGAGCTTCAGATGCCTCGTTTCTAGAAAAGTGCCATTACAATCATGCTTTAAACGAACTATATTCTAGGCCGAGATTGGGAGCGAATGAGTTTGGTGTAAGTGCAAATATATAAATTAGTTTAAAAATTCATACAAAATTTTTAATCTTCATCAAAGAAGGTTTCTAAATTGTATGGTAAATGTAACTTTAGAAATCAAGTTCTAGCAAAAAGCTAAGTAAGCTAATATTTATTTACCTTTAAATTGATATAGTAATAATCATTTTTTGTCTATTACACAAAAATTACTGCCAAATCACATAAACAAAAAATAAGTGATTTAAACTTGTAATATACTCACATAAACTTGTAGATCAAACACTACGCGGGTCAAGTATGGTATAACGTGGAAGGTTTTTTGGATAAGAACCGAGACGCATTACGTGCTGATGTCTTAGAGCTATTGTGCAGCAGTGAAGTGCCACTTGTAGCGGAAATGTCGACGCAATTACGCGCACAGCATGATGCTAACAAAACATTGCCGAGAGGAGCTAATGGACGATTCGTTACTATGAAACCGAGGACGCCAACTGTTGCGGCCCGGTAAGTTCAATATATAGGTTTATTTCTTAGATGAATACTCAAATTGAACCGTGTCATGGTAAGTTGTAAGCAAAACAACTTGGCAAGTAATTGATAAACACGTTCGTATACTATGTAAGTTGTCCTAAATAAATATGTACAGATTGATAGATAAACACAGTGAAAATAAGTGTTTGCTTATTTTTAATGGTATATACAAAATTTAACAAAGGTAATATTATAGCATTACATTTTCTACATGTAGATTATATGTAACAATTTAAACACTACTAATCCATTATACAATATCTTAGTTTAAAATGGCTTCATTTAATACGAATATGTCTACTCGTGCTGTAGTAAGACTCGTAGAAGAACTTTATTTATACCTAAATTAAATGAAATACAATACCTATTATTTATCAATATTAATAATATTTTATTTAATAATTTCATAATGTTTTTAATTTCAACAAAAAACCAAATTAAATTAATATTTATTATTAAAAATAACCATTTTTACCAACAGATTTTCTGACAGTCTCCACCAGCTTCTCGAATCCATGTCTCGCTGCAACCCTTGGTTCGTGCGCTGTATAAAGCCCAATACGGATAAATCTCCAATGAAGTTCGACATGCCGTGCGTTCTCGCGCAGCTTCGTTACACCGGCATGTTAGATACTATAAAGATAAGACAAATGGGGTACCCTATACGAATTCCGTTCCAGAGCTTCGTTGAGAGATATAGGTAAGTACAATTTGAGTTTGTATATTTATTTATTTATCTGGTTACGTACTATAGGCAGATTTTATTTATGGGCATTGCGTTGTGTTTTAACGTTTTAAATGGAAATCTAGAACTCTCTTTTTTTTTCTATAAAACGAGAGTTGCGATTGTGTTGTTAAAAGTTCACTTAATTGTGTAATAAATGCAATTTTAATATTATGATAGATAAAATGGAACAATAATGTAATGTTTCAAAATAATGAGATTGTAGTTATTTAAAGTATTAGTCCAAACTATGGATAGAAAAAATAAGAAAAATATATAAAATTTGAATGAAACGGGAATTGAACGCGCCTCTTAAATGCCCTACAAGTGCTACACCACTAAACTATGCGTTCTTCATCACGCTGCGTCGAAATTTTTATATGCTTTATACAAATTGTAACGTTTTCTTTAAGTATAGCGACATTATATTAAAATAAATTAAGTTATCTTGTATATTTTTTGAAGAAATATAAAATATAAATAAAATAATGTAATGTTGGACGAAGAAAGCAGGGACTAAGCAACGGAGTGTCTTAACACTAGGTTCCCACAGTCCCTGCAGTTCCCTCTGCCTACCCTGCCATGTGCGGGATAAAGTGTGAAGCTAAAAAAAATAATAATGTTTTATTTCAGGTACTTGTTGAAGTCGTTGCCTTCTCGCGCCACGCCGTATAGAGAAATTTGCAATTCTATTCTCGCAGAAATGCCGCCTACTGGAGCTGGTATGTATATTGGAATGTTTAAAAGATCGTATAAGTAATAAATTTACAACTATTTTAGATATATTAAAGTTATCTACCGTAAAGTGCTTTAAAATAAAGTAAGTAGTATATCTAATATATTATTACATAAAGTAGATGTGATGTAGATGTTCGGATTATGATTATAAAAAATATATAAGTATTTGTGGAGAACAGATATTTTTACATAAAAATATTTTTTTTATTATTTATGTCTTCACGTTTTATCCCGCTCATGGGTAGGCAGAGGGAACTGCAGAAACCATAGGAACCTAGTGTTAAGACACTCCGTTGCTTAGTTCCTGCCTTCTCCGTCCTCAACCCAGCGCTTTTCCTATTTGCCAGAGCGAAGAAAATGGAAATATAAATATACTTCTTCCTCGAGTGGGAATCGAACCCACAGAACGTCGTTAATGTCTTTGCTAATTTGGAGAACTGTATGTTTTAGCACTATGTTAAATGTAACTGCATATAATAAAATAAACACATATAATAGTTAAGCATGACACACATATTGACGGTAGAGTGTAGATTATGGTAATTAACTTGCCTGTACAATTGCTTCACCCACGTACAAATATTGTATACTGTATATTAAAGTAGAAAGCGTTGAGGAATAACATCTTTTGCTTATTATAGAAACTTAATAATGCATATTCATGTTAAATAAACTGCCAGATGCGTCGTGGCGTAGGGGGACAAAGTCTGCCTATAAACGCAACGATTTGTGGGTTCGATTCCCACTTAGCTAGTATTGATTATTTTATTTCCATTTCCATCGTTCTGATAACTAGGCAAGCGCGGCGTTGAGTTCCGCTTCTCAACACGTAATGCCTCGAAAGGCGGAAAACGCGGAATGGAGTGTCTTAACACTAGATTCCTACAGTTCCCTCGGCCTAAACTGTTTTGACAGGGATAAAGCGTAAAGTTTGAACAAATAGCAACCACTCATTTCGATTTTATTTTACCTTAACGTGGGGTAAACAGTCGCTCGTTATTCCTGTATAATAATATAAATGAAGTAAGAAGTGGCTATTTCAAACTGTACTTCTATGTTAAACCAGTACTATACTTGGGAGCTTGATTGGTTGGATGCACTAAAATCAGGAACTACTGGTTCTAATTGAAAAAAATAAATAGAAGTGCATTTACCGAGTATAGTTTTAATGTAACTGCATGACGTTAATCATTTTGAAACGTACTGTAAATATTTTAAACCACGCATTTTGTGAAAAATGTATATTTGGATTAATTAATGCATGTTTGGATAATGGATCTTGGATATTTGGTGAAAAATTGATATTTCGGGTTTACAAAAATGGAAATATATAAGACTCTACTCACTTGTAAGTTGATTTATCTCCTTATAGTTTTAGTCGTAACATAATCGTCACTGAACCCTAACGATTTGTACAAAACTTATTGATTGAATTGGTTACTTTACGGTTGCTAATACAGCCATTATTTGTTTACGTGAAATTTCGTTTGTAGTATTATTTGTTTACGTGAAATTTCGTTTGTAGTCATTGTAACAGCTTATTTTGCATTAAATAACCTAATTGTAATGTAAATACGTGTTGTGGTATATACTCTAATATTTAGAAAAAAATTGAAATAGTGTAGAAAAATATAAAAACTTTTCACGATAAACGTATGTGAACATGCGCTGTGTAATAAAAACTGACTAACAATGAAATAAGTGAATGAGCCTATGAGGTTGGCTTCAACTAAACCAATTTTCGTTATCTCATCCCCGTTATTTTATGTATAGATATTCGTAATATCTAACGATTTAATGATCATAGCAATTAGTAATCTCACTTTTCCCGAGATAGAGTTTATCAAATCTTTTATCGAAAGTCATTATCGTTCCGCAAGCCTCAGTCACGAAACGAACTCCATACAAACATGTGGAAAATAGGCAAGAAAATTAGCTGGAAAAGTGTTAAAAAACGAAGTTATGGGGTTAAAGCCATGATATTATGTAAGTTTGTGTTGTTAGCGACCTGTAGTTCTTTTGTTGATATCTTGTACAGTTTTAAAAGCGTAACAATTTTAATTAAATTATAAATTTTGCTATTATATTTACTAATATATATATATATATATATATATATATATATATATATATATATATATATATATATATATATATATATATATATATATATATATATATATATATATATATATATATATATATATATATATATATATATATATATATATTTCGTAGAACATTTTTGGAGCTTGTTTACATAAATAACAATCGCAAATATTATTTATGATTCTTGCTGTACCCAAATAAAAATTTCAAAGCTGCATCAAAAAGGAAAAAGCAAATAACTTGCTTATAAATTCACTTTCACCTCTACAATTGAATCATTTATTACTTAATATATAAGCAACGAGTATTTTAATAGTATAATTATTTAGTCAATTATTCCTTTTTAGTGGGCGCAGACTTCCAGCTGGGCGCGGCGCGGGTGTTCATCCGCGAGGCGTTACACCGCGCGTTGGAGCGAGCGCGCGCGGACAAGTTGCGTGCAGCCGCCACGCTGCTGCAGGCCAGGATTAGAGGATATCTTGCTAGGTAAACACTTTTATTTTATTTTTATAATGTATTGCATCTGTTCAGTGACATTTTGATGTTAATTTTACACTAATATGTCTTCTGCACAGATTTTTCGTTTATAATTTGTTAATAGAGAAAAACTAAAGAAAAAGTTGCTTTTTTTAAATCACGTGTCTTTAAGTGAGTTCTATATATGCTAGATTTGCAGCTAGCTTCATTAAATATAGAAAATTTATCAAGGATTGTATTTTATATATAACGTCAAGTATAACACCAGTTAGATAAACAAACAAATATTCGGAAACAACACGCTTCAGTGTTACAGAAAAGACTTAATGAAATAAAAGATTTTAATATCAAAATACATATATATCGTTTTATATACACGTTATATTTAAAATAAAACTAATTTAAACACTCTCATTTGTAAAATTTAAAAATAAATTCTTTTTTTTCCTTTCAGGAAACACTATGACCAGATGCGATACTCAGCGGTAAAGATTCAATCGTGGTGGAAAGCGTCGCGAGATCGTCGCAAATACGTCATTATAAGGCGTGGTGTTATACGAGCTCAGGCACTTGTGAGAGGAAAACGGGCTAGAGTTCGAGCAAAAACACTTAAAGAACAAATGAAACGAAGACAAGAAGCACAACAGGCCGCCGCCAAGTAAGTATATGTCGGCGCTAGGCTAGATTTTCGTTGTTCAGAGTCCATTTTTCAGAATAAAATAACAGAGTGGTAGCAATTGGTTTATTCTCGTACAATAGTTATTACAGAAGAGATAGACATTACATAATTCAGTCCTTTTATTTATTTTACAGCTGACATTTGTGTTCAATATTCAAAATTAATATCATAAAGAGCTTAACATTACAAATAGGTTTTACTGATTCGAATAGTTAAACATTAATTTCATAACTAATTACTTTCTAACAATAAAATCATAAAATGTATATTAATTTGCGACCTTTACTTTAGAGTACCTTTTAATCTATTATTTAGCGCTGAAAATTGTTTGGAAGGAAGTTGTGAATGCCAAAATATTATAAATCATTTTAATTAATACTTATTCATTACATTTTTAATATGACTTTGCCCGTACAAAATGGCGTTGATTTCAGAATTATAATATGTCTCATCATTTGTACTCATATAATATAAACTATTGCAGGTCTATATTTGTTGTGGATATTGATCTATATTCGATCTATTCGATCAAAAACAGTATTTTTTGTAAACGTTTCGCGCTTAATATCTTAGTAGCAATATGCTAAGAGAACCTCTTAACATACATACACTATTTTTCTATCACTGCCTACCTCTTTCTAAAGTGACTGCTTTTCTAAAGTGGAGAAATAAAAAAAATCCCAAAGTGGAGTTCGAACTATTGTGTATACACTAAGACTTTGCTCTCATCATCAACGGTCTTACTATATTTTGCTAATATTATAAACTTAACTATTATTATGTTTGTTACTCAAGTACGGAAATGATATCTAATAATATCACCGACAAAACAATTCAATTAAATTTCGGATGTAATATATCATATATAAACTACACAACAACAAAACTACATTAGTTTTAGAAATTATGAAATTGTAACCATTTTATACTGAAATACATTAACTGTAAAAAACAAATGGAGCTAAAGTTATTTTTTGTCTACTCATCGATGATCATTGTGCAACGAGATCTGCCTGTCATACGTATATTACAAATATTTAATTTGTATACATATTAAAATATTATTGTATATTTAAATGAACCTATTAACACGTTTATAGACGACGAGCTGCGGAACAAAAAGCGAAAGCAGAGAGCTTACAAGTTTTGGAAGTACCTGCAGAGCTCGCCTTTATACTGTCCAAAGTTGATGACTGGCAACCTCTGCATACGGAACGAAATATATCTAAAGTAAGTGAATATTTTTGTGTTTTATTAATGATATCGAAAAAATAAATACATGTAATACGCGATAGGAATACAAACTTAACCAATTAAACATTATTAATAATAATAAATTTTGTCTTTTTTGACACCTGTCATGTCGTCATGATTAGTGATGTACCATAGATAGCGTTCGTAATATTTAGTAACGTTATTTATTGCTATCCTTATGTTTTTAAAATTTCTAATAAGTGAATTAAATTGAATCGTAATTTCAGAATGTAAATATGGGAGAGAAATGTATTTTATCTAAAATCAGATTTTATACTTCCAACAAAAATATAACATTTTGTAATTATTTTACTATTTTTTATTAAGGTATCCGGTGAAGTATATGCAGAAGAAGACCGAGTTCAATTACCTCGCGACTTACAACAATTCGCATTCTCCAAGTTCAGCTCTGTCTACTTTGCGGATGGAGGACAACTCAGCCCTAAGAAACATCCCATAACTAAGCCCTTCTTATCTAAAGCGGCTGTTAGGTTTGTATTTATAACTTTTTACTATTTTTATTATTCTTGTTTTGCGATCAGTAAGGAAACATTGAACTATTTATTTATTTCAGGGACCAAGATTTTAACGATGCTGTGGCAATTTTCAAGCTCATCTTGCGCTGGTGCGATGAATCTGCCGCTGGAAACGAAACAAGACAAAAGGCAAGGATAGACTTTTACTTAGTTCTTTTTCTGTTATATACGGAATAATTTAAATTATAATTGTAATCGCATAACAAACTTATGTACGCTTTAATATTTAAAACTACACAACGGGTCTTGATGCGGTTTATTATTAGGTAATAGAGTGATTTAAGAGAAAGGTTTATAATTATAAACCTTTCTGTATAATAACATTCATTTAATGTGTTTTTAATGTGATGTTGTAAATAATAACCCTTTTTCGCTTACATTGCAAACGCAGGCTGAACCCAACATCAAAATAAAGTACTAAATATCGAAAAGGTCTACAGAAAATTCCACCATGGTATAT
Organism: Dione vanillae; assembly: GCA_037178615.1. Lineage (NCBI taxonomy): Eukaryota > Metazoa > Arthropoda > Insecta > Lepidoptera > Nymphalidae > Dione > Dione vanillae. The sequence continues at coordinate 8,155 of JAZFAU010000089.1, forward strand.
GTCTGTATCTTACCAAGAAGTGGCAGGTCGGTAATAATTTGTTTATCTGTACAGGTGTTAGCTGATTACGTGGCAGCTCGCGGGCTGTCGTCTCGAGGCCTGCGCGACGAGATCCTCGTGCAGCTGTGCAACCAGGTGGGAGGGGCGGCGGGCGCAGGCGGTGCGGGGGCAGACCGCGTACTGCGTCTGCTCGCGCACTGCCTCGCCGCCTTCCAACCGGGCCCAGCTTTACATAAGTATGTATCATTTTAAACTTTTAAAGATACACAATATTCTCTGGTTGGGTGAATGGAAACTATTTATTGATATTATGCTAGAGTTATATATATTATGTTTATAGTGCAATACGATATAATCATAATTATTTTTTAACAAATAATCTCATTACATTTTTAATCTCTTTTTAAAAATAATAGATATTTCTTCTATTACTAAACATTAAAAACTAGCTTTAATTAAAGAAAACATATAAAAATTTGAACCTAACGGGATTCGAACCTGCGCCAAGAGGGCCGTCCGTGCAAGCGCTCTGGCCGCTGAGCCACGCATTCTTGATGAACACTTTAAAAATTATAAAAATATATAACTATCTTTATTTTTGCCGAATATTGATAATTTGTGAAGTCCCTTTTATGTACGAAGACAAATTGCAAAATAAAAAAAAATAGTTTTCAAGAAGACACGGAAATCTTGCTATATATTTTAATAAAAATTACCTTTTTTCTACAATTCACAAAATTTTATCCAGGTATCTAATCCGCCTCATATCCGAGCGTGCATCTGGCGCGGAGCGCGGTCGCCTCCTGCGGCTCGCGTGCGGCGGCGAGGCGGCGTCGGCGCGCGCCAGCGGGGTGCCGCGCCGCGCGCCGCCCACGCTGCTGGAGTGGAGGGCGGCCGCGGACAACGCGAGGCCCGCCCTGCCTCTCACTTTGTATGATGGTAAGTAGGTGTTATTATTGGAGACTAGAGTTAATTGGTGTCAGAAATATATATATTATTTAATGAAGTATTAAAAGTTTTAGTATTTATAACATTTTTTTTTTATTTATTTCGGTCAGTTATATAAATAACTGACTTTGATAACCTAGTGTACGAAAGCATTATTAAACAATTGCACATTTAATAGATATTATACAAGGGTTGATGAATTAGAGTCACTGAAGACTTTTAGTTATGACGACCCAATTTTATAAAGTAGCGTCAAATAAACATACCACAATGAATTTTTTCACAGTTTCAAAGTATTAACAAGGAAATATTTGTCTTATAAATAACCATTTTACTACATGAATATAAGACAACGTTCTATTAAATTTTTATATCTTTATATTCGTGTCATCGCATTAATATAAACGTCCTAATTTCCCAGACACGGTCCACACGGTCGGCGTGGAGTCGTGGACGACGTGCGAGCGTGCAGCGTCAAACGCGCTGGCGGCGGCGGGCGTCACGCGGGGCACCTCCGGCTGGTCTCTCACTTTGGAACATAATGGACAACTTACCGGTATGTCAATTCCATATGTAGATTGTTTTATTTATGTCTTCACGCTTTATCCCGCATATGGCAGGGGAGGCAGAGGGAACTGCAGGAACTATAGGCACGTAGTGTTAAGACACACCGTCCCTGCTTTCTCCCCTCTTTCCTCCTTTTTCGAGGCATTGCGTGTTGAGTGGCGGAACTTAACGCCGCACTTACCTAATTTCCACTTGTGTAGTTTCCAGAACGAAGAATAGGAATAAAAAAGTATGGAAATAGAAAAATTAATTTTGTCCGATTGGGAATCGAACCCGCAAACCGTCGCGTTCATAGGGAGACCTTACGCCCCTGTGCTACGAAGATCCGCTATAGATTTTTCTATATCACAACTTAAAAAAAATATAAAACGACATTTGTGTGTTAAAGATTATTATCATGTTAATGATTACATAAATGATAACACGCTTTGAGAGTCAAATGCTTGGCAAAGTCCAGCTGAGTTTTTTGCGTCGTTTCTTCTCAGGTCTGAGACATTAACTTAAGCGAACGGGTGGTAAATTAAATTATTTGACGTTCAAAACCATGTAACTTCTTATTTTGAATAAAATTATTTGAATTTGACTTTGTTTTTGTTTTATAATATTTCTACTTTTTCTAAGTTAACAGACTAAAAAATATTTACAAGCGATATATTATATTAGAATTTAAAAATTGAACACAGAGTGGGCAGGCTGCGAGTACGCGTTGGACGCAGTGGGCGAGGTGGAGACGTGGTCGGCGCTGGCGAGCGCCCGCAGCGAGGCGCTGCGCGTGGGCGGGACGCGCTCGACGCCGCCCGCGCCGCCTCCGCGCGCCTCCTCCGTCGACAGCGAGAGGGCGGCGCGCCCTCAGGTAATTCTTCTCCTTCTTCTTCTTCACCTTCTTCCTAGTTGTGGTTTCCCAGAGCCATACAGCTCAGTGTCACTGCGACCGTTGCTGATCTATTGTGATCACTGCTTACTACAGTTCACAGTTGAGATTGATTTCTATTTAACTTTTTCTGGGTACATATGATGTTTCCCCATTATAGATACTTAAACAGTCTTAAAATAAATTATTTAATTATTTTTAAAGTAGTGACATAATTTGGTCGAAGTATAAGTATTTGTGCAAAGGTTTTATGTTTCTTTTGTTATTAATTTATATGCTGCACTGTTTCACATATGGCAGAGAATAATATTTTCTCTATAGTATATATATAGTAGTGTAAAATTAAATAAATTGCTCCTAGCATTGAACTTCAAACAATGTGAACCGTAGTGTCAAAATTTTCAAATTTTGTCAACTATTAACGTATTAAAATATTCCTCTACTGTATTTTTTTATTGCAGGTTCCTCCCCCTGAACCACCAAAGTCTAGGTCGCCGAGTATTCAACGTATGTTACAAGAATCCATAGACGAAAACATATCCGAATACAATTGGAAAATGGAACAGGAAGAATCGCGCACATTACCGAAGATAAGTGCCGATTACTCCAAAAATAGCGGTGAATATTCTAGAAAGACTAGTGAATATTCAAAAGACGCTGTTGACTACTCAAGAAGAAGAGAAGAGAATTCTAACGAATATTCTAAAAACAACGCAGATTATTCTAGAAATACCAATGAATATTCCAAAAATAATGCGGAATATTCTAGAAATACCAATGAATATTCCAAAAATAATGCAGAATATTCTAGAAACACGAACGAATACTCGAAGAATAACGCAGAGTACTCCAGAAACACAAACGAATATTCCAAAAAATCCGAATATTCAAGAAACACTACGGATTATTCCAGGAAAATATCTCATGACATTTTGTCTAGAGAATCAGCATTGAATGAACGATACTTTGAACAACAGTCGGATAAAGTTCGAAGTCGTTCACTCGACAACTTACTGGGTGACAACCCTGTGCCTCAACCGAATAAATTAGCTGATTTAGGGTTGTCACAAGTCACGACTTAATGACAGATATCACTCAGTGGAACGGCTCGGAGGGGCCCCTAGTGTAACCAGTAGTAAGGGAATGGAGCCTGAGTACGGAGCGAGTCGCGCTGGAGCGTCAAGATACATCAAGTCTCAATATGCCGGCAAACGAGCGCCGGCTGGATCGCAATCTAGTCGTGCTTATATTGAAAAAAGCTCTGAATTTAGTGGCGTTAGGTAGGACTTCATATTTTTTTATACAGCATAAACAAGCATGTATAAAATTAATAAAAGTATTTAAATTAAATGTTTATTTACAGATCATCAGCAATGTCAGACACATCAGAAGCACCAAGTTTAGCATCACATGTGCGGCGTGTTCGTGTTCCTAGTCAAGCGTCTGATGTAGACCAATTTTTGGATGACCTTTTCTCTCCCGTATTAGACCCTAATATTGACGAACTTTCTGATGCACGCTCTCTTGCTGCCAGTATTAAAGGTGGCAAAGACTATAATAAATTTATTGACGGCATTCTAAGCTGTTCTTATAATGAACAAATAGAAACCTTAAATAATTCAGACACAATGGCACGTCTTATCAAAGGCGGTGGACAAGAAGAAAATGGCAAGGCAAGTAGAAAAGAATCCAATGTAGATTCTGTAGATGACTACATAACTAATCTCTTTGACCCTATTTTTATGAACGATAGTCTGAAAAGATTGACCGATGGTGAAGGATTATCGGAAGCAATTAAAGGCGGTGGATCTACTCCAAGAACTGCAGGTGCGAATACTTCTGCACTTAGTTTTGGCGCTATATCCTTGCCGCCTTCTATGCCAGCAATGCCAGCAACACCTGAAGCTTTAGCGGCAGCTTTAGGATTGCATCTACCTCCTCCAGGTACAGTAGATATCAACGCGTACCATCAAAACTTACAAAGAGCGTTCTTACAAAACGCTATGGCGCAAAATCTTCAAATTCAACAGCAGCTCTTGGCACAAAATCAAGCTTTACAAACTTTGCTCGCCGGTCAAGTAGTAGAATCAACCGATTCGGCTCCTACATCACCGGTTCGTGCATCAACTGTAGTACATGCTCAGATACACTCACCACCAAGGAATTCAGTTAAATCGAGAAGAGAATCTAATGAGAGCACATCTACTGGAGCTCCCCCGCCACCTCCTCCACCAATGCCACCCCTACTCCACGCTATGGATCCTTCGGAAGCCCGACCTTTTATTGATCTTTATGGTCGAGCCAAAACTGTCAGAATAGGAAAATGGAGATGGCCTCCACCTAAAGATGCTGTGGGTCAAGAAACGCCTCAAGATTTTACAAAATTCAAAATGCGTCAAATACAAAGAAGAATAACACCTCAGGCTCAATCAAATGGTGTTGAACATGAGGCACCTAGAGGAAGATCGCGGTCAGAAGCTTCCCCCGCAATTGAATGGGAGGAGTTTGAATTGGATGGTCATTCACCATCAGCTCGAGAGCCGCCTTCACAACGAACTGCAAGACGTAGTTTTGAAATTGGAGCACAGAGACCATCACCTGGAAGCGTCGGTAAATTGAAATTGAGTTCGGAAATGCGACAAAGATTAGAAAGAGTGACAGCAAATCATTCTGTTCGAAGTTCATCATCAGCGGCGGAAACTCCCCGCACGATTAATAAACTAGAAGATACTAGGAAGCTGATGTTGGAAAGACAGTTAGGAGGTGGTATGAGATGGGATGCGCCACCTCCTCCGCTCCCACCAGCACCTCCTGGACCAGCTCCTCCTCCTCCCATGACCCCTCCGTCTCCTCCAGATAAACCAGCTCCGCCTCCACCTACTGATTCATCTTCATCATTTGCTCAACTCCGACGCGATCGTGATACATTTGGTGTACATCAAAATAGAGAAGCAGATGATCGTCATGCATTCTTAGCAAATTGGAGTTCTAGAAAAAAGGAAGAGACTGATTCTACTCAAGGTGACGACTTGGCATCAAGATTCTTAACAGCTGATCGCCGAGACCGTAGAGTTAAAGAAGATTGGGGAGACGAGTCTGATGGTAGGAGTTACGACGAGAAAGCTGGCAGGGATGAGTGGGACTCGGAATCTACATTAGATAATAGACGTGACATACGCGATAACTACTCAGGGCGAGCTGCATCAGAAATATATGAAATACATCCAGTTAGAACAGAACGACGTAAAGAAGAAAATGAAGTGGTAGAGAATTATGAACGTAAACGGTCGTCAGCAATGTTTGATGATTTCGAGCGGTATGACGGAAGGAAGAATTCACGCGATATGTTAGTGGGCAGAGCAAGAGACAGTCCACGGTCGGATGTAATGTTCCCCCCAGATAATAGTGAGACTACAAAAAGAACGGAGCGTCCCACATTTAAGACTCATATGGCTCAAAAAGAGAGAGATAAGAAATTGGAAGCGGAAAGGCGTCAATCAGTGTCTACTCATGTCACAGATAAAACAGAACACATCGAACGTGAGTTTAAAGTTTATTTATTATATTTATTTAATATTTACTCAATGAAAATGAACGATTTATTTTTATTTTTACCGCTCTGGTATGGCAAAGCAAAGTTTCAAGCAAAGCTTGGAAAGTAGAAAACGGAGTGTCTTAACATTAGGTTTTTACTGCCTATTATTTACTCGGTCTACCCTGGTGTGCAGGATAATACAATTACTCTATACTTCCACACTGCATTATAAATACTGAAATAAAATTAATCATTAGAAAGTAATTTATTTCTAGTTTGTGTATTATTATTATTGTTCAATTTTCATTAATAAATTTAAAACATATTTTAGATTAAAAATAAAATTTTCTAAGACAAAATGATGTTAACAGGTGACGTCCCAGCTCCAGCAGCGTTGCTCCCCTCAGAGCGGACGTACATAACGTACTCCCGCGTGCCGTGGAAGCTGCGCGTGCGCAAGGAGGTGTTCACGCCACTGGAGACCTACAACGAACCTGCTATACTCGATCTGCTGTATGCTCAAGTAAGTAATTTTGGACGGAACGGAATTCAAATAGACGTCGTGACGTTATAATTAGGTCTATATAGATGTTTTTCCTCGACTTAATTTTCTTAGCTTATGTTGAAAAAAATTTTAAAATATATTTAAATATAACGCGAAACATTGAATTAAGAAATTAGAAATCGGAACGAATGATCAAATTTAATGACTATTAAAAACTAAACTCACACCATGTTTATGTATTTTTCTATACTATGCCATAACTGTAATGCTTTGATGAAAAAACTTTCACATAGTCAAAGTTGTAATCTGTTGACTTGCAATGGTGTTACTTATCATAAACCAATATTGCAATACAATTATAAAAAAATATAGACAAATAAGCAAATTTAATCTAGAGCTCCACGACATAACATCCAACATGCCCGTACCTGCTTTAAGCTCGTCGAGCGGCGCGCGTGCGCTGTGGCGTGGGCTGCGGTCGCGAACGGGCCGCCGCGCGTCGCCACCAGCGGCAAGCGGTGGAGATGGGCGCGCGATTGCCCTTCACTTTGCTAGCTTTTTCCCCTCGGCGCGAACAAAAAAAAATGGCCGCCCGGGGAGAACGCTGTACTTGCAGTATCTCATAATGCCTGTCCACTATTGGAGTTAAAGGTATTCTTGATTTTTCCAACCTTTTAGTTACGCGGCGTTGAATTCCGCCACTCAACACGTAAAAAGGCGGAAAGTATGTAATGGAAAATAACCGGAAATAAGCCAATGAGTGTCTAACTTAGACTCCTATGGTTTTCCCCCTGCAGTTCCCTCTATCTCGCCTACTCTAACCCTGGTGTGGTATAAGCGTAAAGACATAAAAAAATATAATTTCTCAATTTAAAAATTGAAGAAAATGGCGGAAAGCAGAAATAGTAATTGTTTTAGCCTTGAACAACTATTTTCCCAAGGTTTCCGCGGTTTGTTTGTCTTCCCTTCTATAATCGGATAAAACGTAAGTATAATATAAAAAGCTGGCTTAATTTGTAATGCATAATACTCCTGACCATACTTGACTCTAGTATATGCCTAGTAAAAAAAAATTGTAAGCTTAATACATATATCACCATATACCAATTTATAATGATGTCTTGATCATCACAATAAATACAGTAGGAATTTAAATATAATTTACTTTTATACATTTTAATTATCACATTTTCAAATGTCATTTTGCCATCACATAGAGATAAAGTAATCCCCCCTATAACACGTTACTCTTCTTAACGCGTTACATATAACGCGATTTTTCATGTCCCTCGATAACACGTTTTTTTCCTCCCCCATATAACACGGGGTTCTTGGTTGGATTTAATAAAACGCATATATTTCGTTCATAACATAGTTTTTTCCTGAATATTTGATTTAAACCCCTTTAACAAGAAAACGTGAATCATTTGTATATACGCGTTATACGAGGTCATACTCTTGCGAGCGCGCTTTTACGAGAATTTCGTACAACGCGTTTCCCTATAACGCGGAAACAATAACGCGTGTAATAGGGGGCATTACTGTACCTTAATATCAAGACAATTATCAGTGTCTGCGGAACCGTGTCATATGCGATGATTGACGCCAATCTCCGTCGCACTTGTCATATATAGACAGTATCACGGCCGCCAAAATGCTTCAAATATATTAATATTTTTTACTACCATAACCCAAATATCCCACCCCGTCCCAGGTCCCCGCGGGCCTTGTCGAGCCGCCGCTCAATCCCCTCGGGGGTGCTCGCGGCGTTCCTTCGGCCCGCCACGCTGCAGCTGACGGAGCCGGCGCGCGACCCGCCTCTCCGCTGCACGTGCCGCTCGCGCATCATGCACACGCTCTCATTGTGGAATTCGCCCTTGCAATGCTCTCAGGTAGATTATCTGATATTATTTTTTAGTGGATTTTTATTCTATGGAAGTTTAAATTGCATGAAATTGATTAGTGAGTTTTGTTATTAGCTTTTGTGCCAGAAATACGTGATTACTTAATTATGCCAATAACTACTACGTATATCTATATATATATCTATATATATATCATACTATATAATATATATAATATAATATCTATATATATATATATATATATATATCTATATATATATATATATATATATTATATATATAAATTTCTATTTTGTGTTTTGTGTGATTATTATCTAATTAACTGTAATTTGATTTTTGTTAACTAAAGCCGTAACCATAGGTATAAATGTCCACAATTCTTCAAAACGGAATAAGCCCGAGCTTTTTTGACAAGCGAGTATTAAGTGGCTTATTATTCGTGCGATAGAAAAAGTTTTCAAGTTTTACATAATCTTTTACGCCCATATTACTAGTATAAAATGGGATTAGCGTATTGACTACAAAAAAAAAAAACGATTTCTATAAACACATTTTCTTCCTATCTGTAATCTAAGTGCGTGACATCATTGAAATTAATGTGAATATTTAAAAAAAGTGACCAGACTGAACTCACCGAAAATCTGATCAGGTAATATTCAATATTAAACGATCGAGCGGCCCAAAATAAAACACTTTTACTTCCGAAATTGCTAAACATCTCAACATATGCATAATTATCTTTAACACCAAGTTTACTGTGAATGGATGACAAACGTTGCAAAGTTCACAAATTTATAAAAATTTAGTTACTCACTACATATACAAAGTGAAATGGTCTCCAATACTGTGTATATATATATACTATAAATATATATCTATATAGCTATATATATAAAATATATATATAGAGATATATAGATATATAGATATATATTATAAATATATATATATTATATAGATATATATATATATATATATATATATATATATATATATTATAGATATATATTCTATATATATATCTATTATATAGATATATATATATAAGATATATATTATAAAATTATATACATACACACATTATGTGGTGTACAATAAAATTCTTTCTTATTCAACATCCTTTCCTTAGTAAATGTATGTACATGTCTATACACAAATGTCCTAACAGTATTTTAAATGATTCAGCTTAGCGAAGCTTAACGACATTTCTTAGTTATTTATTTTCTAACAATATTAAATATCAATGACTATGATGTAAAGGCACGACTTTAATAACAAAAACCTTATCAGTACGCAACTGAAAAACAACTAGCAATGATTCAATGCTGGAATGTTTTTCTTTTTTGTTTTATAAAATATCTTTTAATATTGCTTGTTTCTACTTAATTAAATAATAAACGAGTCTAAGGGCTTTCATTTTACAAATATTTCAATATCCATTCATTGGTAAACTCGTATTAAATTTTATTTAAAGTCGTTATATATTTTGACTATGATGTTTTCCGTCTAAACAGGGTTCATCGCATTTCGTGCCGAATGCACAATATCGAAACTAAAATGCTTCTGATTGGATTTTATTCAAATATTTTTTTATTATAATACATTTTTGTCACTGGGCCCATAAACATTATTGTCCTCCTTATCCTTGAGCACGCCTCGAATGTATACGTAATGAGGCCATGAAATAAATTGTTTTACCACACTATATATGTTCGATCTCTCTCTATTTTTATGTAGTAACATAACTTATATCTACTTCATTAAATATATGCTTTTTATCTCTATATTAGTAAATAAATATAAATAGAGAACCGTCGAACTCAGAGGCGTCTACCTGTAAACGCGGTTGTCGGTGTGTTCGATTTCCACTCGGAGAAGATGAATTATTCTATTTCCGCTTTTTTCGCTCTCGAAACTAGGCAAAGCGCGGCGTTGAGTTCCGCCACTCAACACGTAATGCCTTGATAAAGGCGTAAACTAGGGACTGCGTAAAGGAGTGCCTTAACACTAGGTTCTATGGTCCCTGTAGTCCCCTCAACCTACCCTGCCATGTGCGAGATAAAGCGTAAAGACATAAAAAAAAAATAAGTGATTTGTAATGAAACTCTAACAATGCCTGCTTAAATAAACTTATTATACAAAAGCTCGTTGCTGCGCCGTAATTAGCAGTTCTATTGTACCCAATTAAACGTTAATTGTACGTAATTGATACAGTTACATTAACGAGGTACAGATGCTCACTGGCCGTTGCAGATGTATCCCTCCCTATAACGCATTGCATTGGTTATAAAATAATATCTTTTGTTTTTTTTTTTGACATTCAATATATTATGTTTATAACACATTGGTATTGAAGGCTTTTAGCTCATTACTTGTAATTTAAGTGAATATGTACAATAATTTAAGTGAAATCCCGTATAAAGTATATCTTTTATGAGATAAATTATTAATATTAAATTTTAACGGTGAGGACAGTCATGGAGGGGTAAGCGTCTGCTTGTAAACGCGACGATTTGAGGGTTCGATTCTCACTCGGGGAAGATGGATTTATCTATTTCCATTTTCTTCGCTCTGGAAACTAGGCAAAGCGCGGCGTTAAGTTCCGCAACTCAACACGCAATGTCTCGAAAAAGGGCGGAAAGCGGGAACGGAGAACGCAGGCACTAAGCAATGGAGTGTCTTAACTAGGTTCATATGTTGCAATATGCGGGATAAAACGTGATGCTAAATAATAATTCTAATGGTTATATGAAAAAATGGTCGCAATAAGACAAAAAGAGATAACCACATTTTATGGATTTGAAAGACATGAATGATAAGTTGTAACTATGATAAAAAATAAAAAATCTGTTTAATTAGTGATATAAATCAAGCATTAGATAACTTCAATAATAATAAAATACATATCAGATTTGATACGCTAATTTGATCCAGACTGATTGTCCGTTACAACCCGTTACAATCGTTACACTGACCGAACACTTGTGATAGAAAATGGCGCATTTGTACAATGCCATAAATAAAATAATATTTAGTTAATTATCAATTTAAAGTAAAAAAGCCAATTATTATTATTAATTATTATGTGATTACTTGTATTTTACGCTATACATCTTTGACGATAATTGTTTACGTCTATGCCATATAAGGTGTTCAAAATTTTATTTTCGTAAGTGTTTCTGTCTATAAAATATAATATATTACTGCAGAATCTGAACATAATTTATATGAACTACAAAAATAATATCAAAAATAAAACAATTACTTCATTATAACTTATACGAGTACAAAGTTATAAGTAAGTATAATTTCCAATAATCTTAAATAAATCTAATTATATTTAACCTTTTGTATAAAATTTTTCGCAAAAATAAAACAAAAAGCACATGAGAATTCGTGATTAATGGCTTTTTTAATACGCCTTAATAAAATAATTATTATATGATAATTGAAGAAATAATTGAAATAAAATTATAAATTTGTGAAGTAAGTCAACTGTACAAAAATAATTTAACTTAGAAATTATCACAAGTAGGCACTTTCCTCTGCTGTTGTTAAATTTGTTTTCATAGTTTCTCTATGAAGACGAGATTTATTTAAATCTATTAACTATTTAGTTATTAGACCAGGTAATATATTCGTTAACGAAATGTATGTACGTAAGGCGTGTTTTGTGTACACACATACGTATGACTTAATATAAATAAAAATAAATAGTTTTTGTTGTTATTAAAAATTTCCATTAATTATTCTGCATTGTTTCAAAATATTGAGTCAGTCATACATAATGTTTATTATAGATCTACATTGATTTCTATCCTTATCATTTTTAGAAGTTAATTCATGTGTTTCTTTAATTGTATTTAAAAAAAATAAATGAAATGATCCTCACATAAATATCTTTTATGGAAGTAGGTTTACATGTCTCAGAATTTCATATAAATATGACATTTTTATTTTTATTTTATAACAATTATAAAAAAATTACATAGAAACGTATAGTTAAAAATTCAAGTACGACTAGTTACGTTTTCGTTATGCCATAATTTTATACAATTATATTATTAAACACAATATAGCCCTATAAAACATGCATTGATAGCAATAAAGCTATCACCATAACCTTCGACAACCTCTAATTGAGATAACAACCTAACATCCCATTCAAAATGACAACAGAGCTTTCCATACACCATAGCGTTAGAGTCCGCGATCGCACAGTCGAACCGTGACCGCGCACCCGCGCGCACCATGCAGCGCCCGCGCCTCTCTGTCGCAATGCGCGACAACTGGCGCCACTTACAAAGAGTATATGGCTTGGAAGTCGATGATGACTTCCTACCACCCAGACGAGCACCAAGTCTGGACTCTCTAATAAACTCCTCAGAAGGTGCCGGCTCCAGTGAAAATGCCTCCGCTCCCGAGGATTCTGATTCGGGTGCAGACACTCGCGATCCGGAGCCTGTACGTCGCAAAAGTAAAAAGTGCCCCCAAAGTTTCTCGTCCTCGTCCAGTGGTCATATGGAGACGATTCACGAAGAAACTACAGAGCCCAAAGTGTCCGTTAAAGAAATTCTCGCTAGATTTGAGAATTTGAAGGAGAAAAGTGATATCTCTCAGGTAGTGTTGTTGTGTAGTGTACTGGGTTTTCAATTAAATTATTGGCTTCACTATTATTATTATTATTAAATTCTTCAGTGACTATCACATCATTCAGTACAAGTGTGTTTATTCCAAGTTTTTTTTTGTCACGCGTACACAAATAAATAAATATACATGAATGAAACATGATCAATGAACAAATGAAACTCTTCATGCCGATGTGAATAAGTATTGTTTTCTCGCAAAGGCACATTCATAAGTTCGGTGACATGTCATCACATACAAATAACTAATTTCATTCATTTAAGTTTAAGACTTGTGTATTAAATAATCCTCACTTAACAACGATATATTAATCATGTTATTACTTATTACCTTTATTTTTAAACATGCGTCCACTTCTTAAATTTTTTAATACTTTCTTAAAACGTAAATTGCCTTATTATAAAAATATTTCATCAACACATTTATGGCCCGAGAATAATACTAAAATATATAACTTACTACTTTATAGAGTTCAAACAGTCACAGATGTCATTCCCTAACCATTATTTAACGATTAACTACGCACCTGACGCACGCAACTGCGACCAAACATGACCCTTCACTGGTCAAGGCACACCGCTTCTTATTTCACGATTATTGTGATTTACGCTTACATACCACATTATTTCTTTCTAATACTGTATGTAAATGTGCTACTTCGTTTTATTTTAACATAAAGAGAGTTTAATGCGGACGTAAATTTAATATTTTAATACAATAGTCTATTACACTTGACATGAATAAAATTATGATCGTATCATAAATATTAATAAAAAACGTTTGTAATTGAGAACAGCGAATACTGTGTGAAAATAACTTCATTCGTGAAATATATTTCCAGGTTTTTCAACTGAAGTGTGACGCAAGCTTGTGTCGTTATAATTATTTGAAACGTGTCAACGTTCGTCTTTACCAACAATGGTTATAGGAAATAACTTCTTAATAACACGCGTGGAAAGTGAAAAAAAATTATTACAATGTTCGAGTGCGTCGGAGAAAGTTCGCTTTAATATTCATGTAAGAGCATTTCATGTAAGATCTCATAAAGTCGATTACGGTTGGATTACCAAAAGTTAAATTAAAAATTACTACCGGGAACGGAACTATATGTGATTACCACGTAACAGTATATCAGTTAAAATCTTATTATACTATGTAATTTGAAATGTTCCAGAGACAATATTTATATGTAAAACAACGAATGTTAATTTGTAGATCTTAAATAAGATGATAAAAACACTTGTTGTACGCTTATTAATATATATATATATATATATATATATATATATATATATATATATATATATATATATATATATATATATATATATATATATATATATATATATATATATATATATATATATATATATATATATATATATATATATATATATCGTCGTCGTCAGCCAATCGTTGTCCACTGCTGGACATAGGCCTCCCCAAGTTTGCGCCAAACATCCCGGTCCTCTGCAACCCTCATCCAGCCTGCTCCGGCAACCCTGCGTATGTCGTCGGTCCAGCGGGCCGGAGGGCGTCCTACACTACGTTTGCCAAGACGCGGTCTCCACTCCAGGACTCGTCTGCTCCAGCGGCCATCGGTTCTGCGGCAGACGTGGCCAGCCCATTGCCACTTCAGCTTGCTAATTTTGCGAGCTATGTCGGTTACTTTCGTTCTCTCACGGATAACCTCATTTCTGATTTTATCCTTGAGAGAGACCCCGAGCATAGCTCGCTCCATAGCACGCTGAGCGACTTTAAATCTGTGGACCAGCCCCTTTGTCAATGTCCACGTCTCGGCAGCGTATGTCATCACCGGTAGGACGCATTGCTCGAAGACCTTGGTCTTCAGGCTTTGCGGAATTGTCGACGTAAGGACTCGACGGAGCTTGCCAAATGCCGCCCAACCCAACTGAATCCTCCTATCCGCTTCCTTCTCAAAGTTGTGTCGGCCAAGTTGTATTGTCTGGCCTAGGTAGATGTAGTCCTGTACAACTTCGAGAAGAACGCCGTCGACCCGTACTGGTCTCGGCATGACATTTCTGTTGAACATAACTTTTGTTTTGTCCAAGTTCATACCAAGACCTACACGTCGGGAGGACTCATTTAGGTCGTTCAGCATTCGGTTCAGCTCTTCCAGCGTCTCTGCAAAGATGACTATATCGTCGGCAAAACGAAGATGAGAGATATACTCTCCATTGACGTTGACGCCTCGTTCAATCCAGTCCAGGGTTTTAAAGACATCCTCCATCGCGTTGGTGAACAGTTTCGGGGATATCACGTCCCCCTGTCTCACTCCACGATGGAGGCGAATAGGTCTTGTTCGCTGATCTTGGATTTGGACGGTCATCGTCGCAGCGTTGTTGTATATATATATATATATATGTGTGTATTATAAATAGCTTTATACATATATTATGCATACATAACTAGACATATGAGGTTAAGTATATCCTTGTCACCACTCAATACTCCTTTGTATCGCTACACACCGATGCTATCAACGTACAAAAACGCAAAACTAATAAAATTCGTCACGTCGCGCGTCGGCGGGTGACAATTGCGCGGGAAGCCGACCGTACTTCCGTTTCCTAATGTTACATTGCACGTGGATCCGTGTGAACCTTTGGTTTATGTATGTGAAAATGGCAATAACAATTTCTTGTTAAGCACAAATTGTAAAATCTTTGATTTTTCCGATTTTTCAACGCGCAGTTTATTCAGTGATAGATTCATTTAAATAATATAAATAGTTAGAAATAGGCTATTATCTTTATAACGATACAATTTACGAAAGCATCAAAATATTTATTTGTAAGTAAACGAAGTAGAAAGCGGTTAGTAAAAGTTAAAATATAATAAATGTTGAATAGTTTAATTATATCAAATATACATACTAAATTTCTCTAAAACATGTTTTGTATAAAAAAAATCTTTACGTTTAGCGAAATAATATTTACAAATAAAATAACCTTTACCACTGACCGACTACTAAATAGCCATGCGTCAGCGTAGTTAAAAGAATTATACATTATAAAAAAATATATAGAAGTTTACGTGGCGCAGAGGCGCAGCGTCTGCCTGTAAACGCGACGGTTTGTGGTTTCAATTCCCACTCGGGGAAATCGATATATTTAAATTAATTTTTTTGCTCTGGCAACTAGGCAAGCGCGGCGTTGAGCTCAATATATAATACTACAAGAGGTCAAAAAGAGGGAACGGAGTGTCTTAACACTAGGTCCCTACGATTCCTGCGGTCTGCCTACTATACTATAAGCGGTATAAAGCGCGAAGCTTAAAAAATTAATATTTACTTGCGGACGCGATTACAATTCTGTCTCGTATTTACTTCCTAAGTATATGGTATTATCGAGACAAAAACACAATCGTAAAATGGAACTGACCGTTACGACGATTAAGAGCAAAACGAGATATCGATTTGCAAGTATACAACTCATCTGTTAACAAATATTGCGATACTCAATCTGTATGGCATGTGCGTGCGTGACCAATTTCATTGCAAATAGCTTCTGGAATTGCATTCATTTTTATCTACTTTCAATAACTTGTAGATTTTTTCTTGTAACATATTAAAATGTATTGTTGTAAATTATAATAATATATATAAAGGCGGATATTAAATTTTTTGGAGGGTTATTTTTAGGAGCTTTAAAATCTTAAATTAAAAGAAAGAACTAGAAAGAAGAAAAAGAGAGAGGATTATATACGTGCGTCTGTTTTGCATTTTTGTTTTCTGTTTTCCGTATATAATTAACATATACCTATCTATTATTGACACAGTTTATATAATCGACTACTTGCCGATATTGCGATATGTAAATTTTTATGGTAAGCACTATTCAGTACAAGGTGTCCGGCCGCCATGGTTCAACACAGACAAGCCGGCGCACCGGTCCGTGCTTCCGGTCCGTATGGTACCTACGTAAATGCTGATACGCTTCTGCATTATGTTTATAATTATACCGATTAAAGTTGTGTTTGTTTAGCATTATATGGCACTTATTCTAATATATGTAAGTATAACATTAAAGGCCATTACAAACTTTGACGTAGTGTCTTTTTAAATTTTGTTTGCTTTAACTATGAACTCTTTAAAATACAATTATATTCTGGTAACAGAGGAAAACGACTAAAATCAATTTTCAAAAGTATGAACACTTATTTAACAATTCTATATACACTCAAAGGACAATGTTCAAAATTTGCCTTTTTTTTACCTTTATAATTTATTATTATTTTTCTTATCTTGTCTTTTCGTGATATCTCTTGAAAAACTATAAATACCTTATTAATATAGAATTATCGGTTTTAACCCACATGCTTACATGCAGGGAGGTGTAGATACCAGTGTGTCATTGATAATTTCATTCATTTAGTAACTGCTCAATGAGAGCGTGACTACTCCACACTTTCATCCATTTTATAAATGGCTTTTGTATTACCAGATCAATTATGCTAATATACGCTCGTCACCTTAATTTTACAAATGTTGAATTTTAAAAATATATATATAGTAGAACCAGTTCAACCGATTCATGGTGCCTCTACGTAATGTCATCTGACTGCAAACGCGATAGTTATGGGTTCAATTCTATTCAAGGTATTAAATTATTATAAAATCAAATGAAGAGAAGAATATTGGCGAGGTGTGAAACTAAAAAAATGTACAACATATACCTAACTAATTATTTGTAATTTTAATTTTACGTAGACACTACATTAAATTAAAATTGTTACAAATACAATCTTATATACATAGTCTACTAAATAAAAATTCATTTAAAGTCTAATTTCTTATTTAAATATTTTGTCACTTTTATCAATTCTATAAGTAAATCAAAAGAAAGATTGTGAAAATCGTGTACGAGTCGTAAACCTAGATCGCGTGCAACAAGGCCAACTACAAAGAAGGCACCAGATGCTAAACATTGTGTATATACATAGATCTTCCGCTCACCAAACATTGTAACAATGATACTACCACTACTATATCGGTAGCGATGACAGCGATAGCCACAAATTGCTACCATTACCTATAATTTTAATTAAAAGCTTAAAAATTTAAAAAAAAGAAAAGCTAAATTAGGATGAATAATCTAATATTCGCAAAATATCAATTTTTGGTGGTTGCATGCCCTGTAAAATGTACCATCCCGATTTCTACCGTTCCTTTTAGAATTTTAGAAAATTCTCTTTGAGTCCTTTGCACATATATGTTTTAAATTTCAAGTTTTTCAATCAATTCCTGCTTTACGTTTTCTGTCAATCACGCGAGAAGATTTTTTTTCAGCTTCACTCTTTATCCTGCATATTGCAGGGTAGACAGAGGAACCGTAGGAACCTAATGTCTCTGTTGCTTAGTCCCTGCTTTCTCCGTCCCCGCTTTCCGACTTTTTCGAGGCATTGCATGCTGAACTCGAGAGATGATATTTATATAATAAACCTGCAAATAGCCTTCTAGATGCCTTTCTAAGATTGATTTGAAAAAAGTTGCAGTTGCTATATTTCCGTATTAAAATGCCATATACTTTATAAACATTTACATAATTATGCTTTACGAGTATACTGGGTCTGGTTATCAGAGTCATTTTACAGTTTATTATGAAAGAAAACCTATTAACTTGAATATAGTACATGCATGTATATTGTATGTATAATAATAGTAAAGAATTTATTTTAAAAAAAATTATTACTGATAGAACAATTTTTTAAAAGAAATATATGGAAAAATACCTAACCTTTTCATTTTATAAAATTTACAGCCTCATGTTGAGTTTTCAATTATACTTAAATATGCAATACGATATAAAAATATCATAAAATAATAATAAATATCTTTACATAATATGGGTAACTAAGTAAAAATTCTTTGTTGTTGTTACATTATAAATATTTCTATATTATAATATTAATAAAACTATTTTTTCCTATGTGGAAAACCTTTGTCCGCTAGGATATATATATATATATATATATATATATATATATATATATATATATATATATATATATATATATATATATATATATATATATATATATATATATATATATATATATATATATATATATATATATATATAAGCTTAAATTGCTATATATATATATTAGATAACGTAATAATAGATTTCTACAAAGAGATGGCGTAAATATTCCGTATATAATTTTTAATGGTGCCTTCGTACTACAGTTGTAACGGTCAGTAAACAGCGAGGCGCGTGCCACTGGCATGCCTACTGAGAAAACTGTTTATTATCTTGGAAAAGCTAGTCATTGGAGGAAGTCGGTCATCGTTATACAATTTATTTGTTACTATGAGTTATGTTACAATTATTTTTTATACATGTTGCTCTATTTTTCTTCAGTAATATCTATTTAAACCTGCCAAAGAAACCTACCAAAATAATATTTATTATTTTGGTAGGTTTCTCGTATTAAGTATTCCAAGATTTTTTTTAAAGTATTTAATTTTATATGTAGGTATGTCCGTAGGCAAAGCTAGTGGATATTTTTTGGCTTCAATTTGTATTCCACATATAGTAGGATAGGCAGGGAGATTCTAGTGTCAAGACTTGATAAACTCCCATTTTCCCACTTTCGGCTTTTCGAAGAAAAAGTGAAGGCCTCTACCTACCTGTAAGAATCTAATTTAAATAAAGCTATTTTAAATTATAATACGATATAATCAGAAGTATCACATGTAAGACGAATGTATATGTGTATACATACATAGATTACGATACACGTCATTGATTTTCACTGCAAGAGTTGTATTTTCACAATAAAAGTATTAATATTAAATTATGTCCCTGAACTTAGTATTATAATATTATCAACCAAGCATAAAGCTACGATATGCGAATGCATATCAATACGGTTAATGAAAGGATCGGTAACGCCATAGCAGCACTAATGGGTTAGAAAGTGTGGAAGCCCGCATGGACGGAAATGATGGAAATAATGATATGAAAAGCAAACCAACTAAACCTATTGCTGCGGACTTGTTGATGCCTTTATTAGTGTAATTACAAAAGTAATTGCTTTCGTATGTTGCGTAAGAATTTCTTTATTCCACTTTTTTATAACAAATCTCAATTTCTTGAAAAAATAGCTAAACTAAATATGAAGTTGATTTTTACTACCAAAATTTAATTTTAATTACACAATTATAATGAAAGTCATGTGCGTGATAAGTATCAAATTTTTAATGTTTTTTTTTAAATAAAACGTATATTATCGTGTCATTATTGTACATAGCATTATACGTAGCATATCGTGTCATTACATTGTACAAGCAGGAACTAAGCAACGGTTAGTCTTAACACTAGGTTCGTATGGTTCCTGCAGTTCCCTCTGCCTACACTGCAATATGCGGGATAAAGCGTGAAGCTAAAAAAGTAAATATTATTGTTCTTTCTATATTTCTGATGTTTTACTTTGAAATGCTTTAAACGCAAAATACAAAAAGGAATCCTTTTATATGTTTAATAGTCACAAAAGCTATTTTTTATTATACATCTAAAAAACTGGTAAGTGTCATTATCTTCTAAAGTGTGACCTGGATACGTATGCGGGACAGCGCTTATTATCACTTTATTAACACTTAAGTGACATACTTACAACCTAGAGGCTTGAGTTACTAAAAATCAACAGGTTAAATATTCGTCGTTATAGGCATATTATGTACAGTACATGCTTTTTTAATTTCCTCTTTTTTATACTATGCGTGTTAGAACATTACATTGAATGTTTACTATTAATTAACCTTAACCTTAACTTACTCTTCTTATATATAAGAAATATATAATAAAAAATTTATTCGTGTGCAAAATTTACGAAAGTTCGTTACGATTTGTTACTTTTTACAGATTTAATATTATTTTACATTTTTCTTTACTTTTTGTCTAAATTCATTGTACCATAAAGAAGAAATACTTGTATTAGTTTAAATTTTAGTTTAGCTATCGCTATTTTACCTATTTTCTTAAAAAATCCCGAAGAAATATTAATACCGCCTGTTCCTGGACATCCCATCTAAATATTTGCATGTCAATCTTCGCCCCTCGTTACGCCTAAATACTTTGCCGGAAGTTACCACAAATATATTTGTATGTATTAGGCAAATAATATACATTCGAGGGGAGATTATCTATGATTAGACCGCATATATGAAATATCCGCGTATGGCTTATTGTCTATGTAAAATCTCGAAATACGGTTCTATACAAAATTCTTAATTGTTCACCAAATTGTTAAGTGTTCATAACAGTAACCACAAAAATCAACAATTAATTATTTCTTCACATATCTGCTACCAGTGACCATTCTCTCTGTTCTCTTCGTTTCACTCGTAGAATAATGTACTCTAAGTAGAGAAACTACACAGCACGCTTTAGTTACTCTGATTAGAGAATGTATGCGTTTAATGAGATATCTCGACTGTCTCTTGCTTTACACTGTCAATAGTTTCAATAATTGAAAAACTGTCCATAGTTTCAATAATTGTAAATGCTTTACTCTTGACGACAATTCAATAATAACACTTGCAAGTTAAATCAGTATTTATAGGTAGATTACAACTTAAGATAGAGATTATGGTTTTTTTTTTTTGGAATTAAAAGATTTTATAAGTAATGTATAAAAAATATACGTATAATTGAATTATAGCGGTATAAGACATTCATTTGCTAAATGTATTCATAATTTATCGAAGCGAATGTATAGCACATAAATATTTATAAAATTGTAAAATGCTTATTTCACTGAAGCGCAACGAGCGGGCGCATACCGCTGCACACCGCGTCTGGAGCGCGGCGCGGACAATAGACGGTCATATAATTTCTACAACCACCTAATTTTAACGGTCTGCTGTAAATATTGACTAAGTCATATTTTTATGTATCAATTTAACACTAAAGTCATTTAGTGCATAAATGAAGTGTTTTCGAGAAAATGGAAAATATCTATGGTGTTATACGGACGTTGAGCAGAAAGACGTTGAAACGTAATAAAAAGGTATTTAAATATTACTTGGCTATGTCTAGAATTCTTTAAAAGAAACATTGGAGGTATTATCTTGTAAAAACCACGTCGTGTAATAAATTTAAAATAACTTTTAATTTTGATTTCGTTTTTAATAGTTTACTGTATTGTAAGAGTAAAGTGGTTTATTTAAATTTATCACACATTATATATTATTTCATTATATACATATAAAATTTATATATATATATATATATATATATATATATATATATATATATATATATATATATATATATATATATATATATATATATATATATATATATATATATATATATATATATATATATATATATATATATATATATATATATATATTAAATAAAAATTCAATTACTGAAAGTAATATCATAAAAATATGTAGGTTGATGTTATATTTTAACATCATCACGCTTTCTTGAGCGGCTCGTGCCTTCAATGGTGAAATACCATGGCGTTATTAATTGGACCAGAATATTAAATTTAATAAACTTAGCTGTTGTTTGTACTACTCATACGAATTGTCATTGATATCATTTCTAATGCATCGCTCTTCTAATAAAACTAAACCTTGCGTTTTTTAAGCTAAAATAAATTCCAATAGTAAAAAATAACGTAATTGGTTTATTAAAAAATGGTGCGTTCATTTCCAGGTACAACCAAAACCAACTACTAATGGCATATCCAGCACGAAAGAAAAAGCCACGGAACGCGAATCTAGGGAGAATCTCAATTCTAGAGATACTAGAGAATCTCGAGAATCAAGAGAGTCTAGGGAATCCAGAGAGATCCGAGAGCGACGGGAGTCTCGAGATGAATCTGAAATGGAAATACGAGACCGAAGAGCTCCAACATCTTCCCCAGTACCAAGGGAACGTGAAAGAGATCGAGACCGTGAACGTGAAAGAGATAGAGACCGCGAGAGGGATATACGAGATGAGAGGAGAGATCAGTCTACACCACAGCACGATGGCAGGCACCCTCTGCTCCAATTTGCTGTGGATCATTTCAGACAAAGCCCCGAGTAAGTACTGATATAATGTTACTTATAACTTATTCACTTTTACATTTATGATTATTGTCAACTATTTAATAATATTATTTTCAATAGAGGAAAGTCAACTAGCGATTGGCACATCTATAACTAACACGCAAATTAAGAATGTTATTGTGAGAAATATTTTGCCGTTTCTTTCACATCAAGAATTATTTAAAAAGAATATGATTTTTTTCTATAAAAGTTAAAAGATACAGCGTTCGGTAAAAAATAGAAGTTACACTTTATTACTTGGTTATATAGAATAGCAAGAATTAATGATAATATATATTTTATAATATATGTTATGTATATGTTATAATAACGTTTAATTTTTTATAATCCAGAAAAATATCTTAATTTTTTTCGCACAAATTTCTATATGCAGATAAATTAACCAAAACTATTATAAATAGTTTTCAAATAACTTCATTTTTTATATTTTATAAATTTCATTGCTAGACTATATCCCTTCTGGTATAAAAAAATTATACACGTAATGTAATATACAAGAAATCTCCAGCAATTATTTGATTATGTTCATTAGTACTTGGGACAAATGAAAACAGTTTATCCCTCCAAGTAAGTTTCGAACTCATTACTATCGTCTTTACCATTACACTGCGTTCCACTGCGCCATAATAGTGTCTATAGATGTTCGTAGTATAAAAGCTTATATTAAAAGAAATAAAATGAAAATCAAAACATTCTTTAGTCTATTAGGCCTTTACAAGTAAATTGTCAATTTACATTGAAATGTCAGTAGTGTCAGTCCTTAGAAACTACCACCAGCTCGAAAGGTAACTTCTGCTGAGACACACATATACATAAATATATATTTACAAAGTGGCGTCGTGGCGCAGAAGTGTACCGTCTATCTGTAAACGTGACGGTTTGTGAGTTCGATTCCCACTCGGGGAAGATGGATTTTTCCATTTATATTTTCTTCGCTCTAAAAACTAGACAAAGCTGCAGCGTTGAGTTCCGTCACTCAACATGAAATACTTTAAAATAAGCGGAAAGTACTTTAAAATAAGTTGAGAAGGAGTAAGCAAGGGAAAAGTAAGGGACTAGGCAACGGAGTGTCTTAACACTAGGCTCCTATGGTACCAGCAGTTCCCTCTGCCTACCCTGCCATGTGCAGTATAAAGCGTGAAGAAAAAATAAAATTACAACTAACATATATTTTTAAGTGTAATGAAATTGGTCCATTTTCTTAGTATCCGTAAGAAATATCACAAAGTATAACATTTTGCAATGAAGAAGAACAGGTCGCTAACATAATCCATTGTTATATCACGTTCACATACATATAGTGTGTCTGGTTTCTCGTTATTTGGGTTGTTCGTTATATTGCGTGCCCAATCTTACGCTGTATTACGTGCCGCAGGTTAAGTGTGAAAGCAGTTCTTGGCATTTTTAAATTAACTTCTAGCAATTCTATTATAATCTTAGGAAATAATAGTTTCTTTTATTAATAAATGACAGACTTAACAAAGCGTTTTTGATAAAATTTTGTTGTTTTAATTAAAAAAGTGATAATTATTTAACTAGGACCTTCACTATCGTGGAATAGATTTGATAATATGCAGTAAACGGCGTTTAAAGTACCAGTAAATTAGAATTAGAAGACACAAGTACATGTATTAAATAACGAAGATTCCATTCGAAATTAGCTTACCTTTACAAAAAATTCTGCTCTCCGCCACTGATACTTTAAAAAATTATCTATTTAAGTCAAGTCTATGAACAAAATAAAATTTTTGTTTTATTTAGCTTCACGCTTTATCCCGCTCAAGGCAGGGTAGGCAGAGGGAACTGCAGGGACCGTGGGAACCTAGTGTAATAACACTCCGTTGCTTAGTCCCTGCTTTCTCCGTCCCCGCTTTCCGCCGTTTTCGAGGCATTGCGTGTTGAGTGGCGGAACTCAACGCCACGCTTTGCCTAGTTTACCAGAGCGAAGAAAATGGAAATAGAAAAATCTATCTTCCCCGATTGGGGATCGAACCCAGAAACCGTCGCGTTACAAGCAGACGTTGTGCCTCTGCGCCACGACGGTCCTCGGTGTTTTATTTAAGTTTTATTTAAAATATTAAAATGATAATTTGATTCAATGTAAAATATTAATAAATATCTCAAACACCACGTTACGTTAATCACAAACATATGATTTGTTGTTTACAGATTGTATGACGTAATATCTATGTTATTACGTATATAGCGCTTTTTGCAAAAAAATTAAATACAACAATATATTTGTAATTATTGTAACAGTTTTAATATTTAAAATTCATTATAATTTATTAAGCCATATACTGAACGTACCTAATTATACAAAAAATATTTACAGTATGAAGTAAGAGATTAGAGTAAATCGTCCTTTACTTTTCAATTTGTTTGAGCTGGTAAAATTTAATACCCCAATATTATTAAAACACTAAATTGATAACTTTAGACATTCTAACGTGTTATATGAACATAAACGTGTAGACATTATATGTAGTCCCCACGTCGATGGCTTTACGATGACATAAGATTATTTTTTCATAAATAACGGTGGCCATTTTTTAATTAATGTAAAACACGACATTACAACGACGAAAATGAATTGAATGGTGGTGAAAGTCATTTTATTTAATGAATAGTTTTCCATTTGCAATGAAATTTCTTGTCGTTTTTAAAACAAAAAGTTATAGATTATATTTTATACTCCATAAGAGAGAGTAAGCAGAGTCAAAACACTCCGTTCTCTACCACATTACGAGAATTCAACGAACAAAAAATTTATTCCCCTAAGAACAAGAACAAAAAATTTATTCCCCTAACTGAGATCGAACCAAAATCATCCCGTTTACAGTCCCATTGCTTTATTATTATCTCAATATAGTTAAAGTAAATTGTTAACTTATATACTTAAATTACAAATTTACTTGATTAACCAATGAATTAAAAC
Source organism: Dione vanillae (assembly GCA_037178615.1). Classification (NCBI taxonomy): domain Eukaryota; kingdom Metazoa; phylum Arthropoda; class Insecta; order Lepidoptera; family Nymphalidae; genus Dione; species Dione vanillae. The sequence continues at coordinate 34,127 of JAZFAU010000089.1, forward strand.
CACATTGTGGCCACATTAAAATCGTATCGCATACTAATTACTAAATTTCTAAATTTGCATATAGCTTTAAATTTAAACACACTAACTACATAATTGCAGTTTACTCTGAGTCGCATTTTTTCTTGACTCGACATTGTCATGATATCTTTTAAGTAGACAAAATTATCTACTTCCACCTTGTTAATAACCAAAGGTTTAAATACTTCGATATTAACGCTTGCATTTACATTATAATTACATTATTGTTATTAATATATAAATATACATATTCATTCTACAGACAGATCACGAGTGCTTTCTTGCAGCATTGTAAATTAAAAAAGTTAAAAGTTATTAGAACAAAAAAATATAATATCATTAATAATATAACGGAGAATATCGTGGCGCATAGGCGTAGGCGTAGCGTCTGCCTGTAAACGCAACGGTTTGTGGGTTCTATTCATACTAGGAGAGGGTGGATTTTTCTATTTCCATTTTCGTCGCTCTGGTAACTAAGCAAAGCGAGGCGTTGAGTTCCGCACCTAAACACACAATGCCTCGAAAAAGGCGGGAAGCGGGAAACACTAGGTCCCCATGGTTCCTGCAGCTTTTTCCCGCACATGGCAAATCTACCCTGCCATGTGTGAGGAAAAGCGTGAAGCTAAAAAATAATAATATATAATATACTTTATTACACATCTTAAATAATTATACACCTATATTTATAATTACAATGCGGTTGAAAATTTATTTCAAAAGTACAGTATATTGCAACTTGCAAGTATATAGTAAGAGATCCACTGTTTCTTAACATTGTTCTTCAACGACAAAAACCGTGTGGGTTCCTGTATTTGCATTCAATGTACACTTGGAATCCGAACCACTTTTATGCCTTTACTTATATATAGCTTAGGGTTGTCTCATTAGTTTTGCAGTTAACTGTACTATTATATTTGTAAAGTTAAGATTAACTTTCTTTAGGTGAACGCACTAATCTTGAAAAATATTGCTTAATAATTAAAAAAATCATGTAACGTCAAAGTATACATGACAGAAGTGCCATTTGTTAGGTAAGATCATTTTTTAAACTTTCTGAAAATAGATAATGGGAAAAAGAAGGGTACGCTATGAATTTAATGAATTTATTATATTTAAAACACCGAAAATGTATTAAATTAGTGTAAATAATAAATACTTTTTTTATTTATATGTTTTAAATTTTATTTAGTATTTATTAACGTAAATCTAAGGTAAAGGTAGCTTTATGAAAATCGTGTCAAGTGAATACTTCGCCACTGCGAAAACGTTAAATATCGTTCGTAACATATTATTTCATCTTTACAAATTTGATCCTTACTTCGGTAAAGAAATTTGATTTCAAAAATACTTTTGTTTGGGATAGTCTATTTTTTTAAAAAGCTATGATATACACTACTCCATTTATTTGTTTCCAAATATTTTGATGAAGACGCAGGCGAGAGATATATGTTATAAAAAAATATAAATTGTTTTATTGATTTTAATAAATTTTATGAAGTGAATATAATTCATTCCACTCTTTATTATTTAAATTAGTTTACTATACTTGAAACGAGTTCAAAGTATTACGTTTTACATGTATGTGTTCCAATTTCCACGATGTAATGTTTATTCACTTTCATTGTTTTCTCTGTTACTGGACAACAAAAAGTTATTCTAAAAAAGTTATGCAGGTATGTAGTAAAGCTAGTAGAAGTAGTGTATACCAAGTGGTTCAATATAATGCATATCATCTGTTATTTAATGATAGCAATTCTTCTTTTTTTATTTAATTTTTAATTTCATTAATGCTTTTGTGAACGACTTTTTTTCATCGCGTAAATCTAAATGACTTAAAACTTTATACACAAAATATAATTTATGTATGAATGCGGGGAACCCTAAAAATAACGAATTATTGTTGACTATATTAAGCAAGAGTCTCAGTTCACGGGCCTGCAAAAAACAATGGGCTATAAAAAGTTCTTTTAAAAAGTGTACAGCCCTAGTTAGTCTTCTTGAGAACATCGTTCGCGCGGAACGCGTTAAGAGTTGACTTGAGACAAGTAGAGCCAGCGGCCATGCCGTGTGCCGCCGCGGCGCGTCTTACGTACAGAATGCAAGTATCTGTCAAAATAGCGCGATAATTTTGGTATTTTTAGTGTTTTTTTTTTTAATAATTAGTTTTAACCTAGGTTTTGAACTTACGTGAAGAGATGTTTGGGTGATATCTATTAAACAGTGATTGTGTAATCAAAAAATTACCTAAGTAACTTCTACTTTAATATAAATAAAAAGACTAGTAGCTAAACTAAATTAATACAGTACCATTATTCAATTTTTGATAATTTCATGGTTGCTTGAAAGTTTTATATCGTGTAAAATAAATAATCAGTATAATATGATAAAAATAATTATTATTAAAATGTGCTTTAATCAATCGAAGTTATGATACTGACTGACACTATGACTGGTCGTAAATTTTAAACCTCACTTTGCTCTTTAAAGAACTCTTTTGTAAATTTAGACAAGTTCATATTCAACTGAAATATATGTTATCAACACACATATTAATTACTTATATCATTTATTGTTATTATATATTGTCAACTTCAAAGCAATCGTTTAAAGACACATTACAGGAAATCCTTTTTTTTACTTACTTATATATTTTGTTAACATAATTTCAACAATAACACAAAAATAACACAATTAAGTGGATTGGAATTCAAATAATAAACATTTCTTACTCAATACGATTTAGACTACCATAAATTCTAATAGTGCTGCAGTGTAATAGATTACGTCTGTTATAAAAAAAATTACGTAACAATGTCTTTACAAATTGATGACAAATTGGAGCTGTTATCTGCAAATAACAACCATTTTGAAAAACTTAAAATTTTATTGTTTATAAACGAAGAAGAACGAGTGTATTTTCTCATTTGACATTTGTAAATTGGATTCATGGACTTCATCGTGTGCTATAAAAATAAAGTATGGTAGTATATAATTAAAGCAATACAAAATCTCTTAAACAATTTTGGATGATCTTATATAAACGTTTATATTGATTATAACAAATTGGCCTCGGGTTTTAACGTGAAAAGGCAAAGTAATTCCGAATCGCTCGGTTACTTTCGCTAATCGCGAACAGCGGTCAGTATCGTATTGGCGCGCGTACGTAATGGCCACCGATGAAGATATTTCGGGGGACAGTTTGTCCGAACCCGAACTCGACGTAAATGAAGACATTCATAATTGTGAACACATCAACAAACCACTGTGAGATATTATTTAGTGTTTATGTGATTATTAAATATAGTGTTTTGCTAGTGCGTACGTTATTTTAAGAGGAATCCAGTTTTTATTTTGTCATATTAGCTTTTTTTTGTTATATTGGCGTTAATGTCAAAGAGATATTTGTTACTTTAAAAAAAATAATAGTAATAAAATATATTACTTTCAACGCTATGCAAAAATATACATAAATGAATTAACTAAGGACACGCCTTGAAAAACAACTGTAGCCGCCCTTCTAACTGTGTGATTCAATAGATTTATATTCTACTGCATGCATATTAAATTAAATTTTAAAAGATATTTTCGTATGTGTAATTAAATTTGAACTTTGGCAGAGCAATTCAACCATTTCTATTACTGACATCTTCATTTGCTTTCTTATATAAAAATTATTTAATTATTTTAATTAAAGTAACAATAACACTTTCTTTATAATCTCACTCCGAGATAACCATTGTTAAATTATAAATTTAATCACTCCACACTAAAAAAACAGATTACCTTATTTTCGCTTATAATTTACGAACTGCGCACTCGTTGAAATCTTTTATACGAGCTAAGCTACAGACTTGGTTTAAAATATACTTTAGCAAAGTACTAGAAATGATTTACTACTTATAATCGACTACAAAGTACATTGATATATATGATTATCATGCAGTGAACGTATCTATCTAATCTCAAAGCAATTATAAACAGCACATTACTGCGCAATGTTTTCTACACTGCGCTGCCGGTATAATATACAATTTCGCAATGTAATATTACGTCAGAATACCTTGCATCCCCACTGGTATTAAAAGTTCTATGTATATAATAAGCCCTATGCAAGAAACAGAGGTTCATACTCATATTGTTAATTTCCGCCAATTTTATTATATATAAGTAAATTTGTGACAAAAGCTTTTCTTCTAATATGTACATTATGATGTGTTGTTTGAACTGAGGAGGCCCAATGGAACAATATATATATATATATATATATATATATATATATATATATATATATATATATATATATATATATATATATATATATATATATATATATATATATATATATATATATATATATATATATATATATATATATATATATATATATATATATATATATATATATATATATATATATATATATATATATATATATATATATATATATATATATATATATATATATATATATATATATATATATATATATATATATATATATATATATATATATAGTTTGAAGATACAAATAGAATATATCATCAACGTATCATAGTAATCGAAGGAACAACAGCATAATTTATACATATATAACCATACATGAACTAGACTGTTATAAATCACATTAAGGACAACGTTTTTTACGGGTGCATATCCTAAAGCTGTTACTTTATTTAAAATTTCTTGTTTTAGTACTTGTTTTCCTTCCATACTTTCACAAACCATTAAGTAAGGTTTCCTTAATTCTATATGCACACTACAAGTAACACATTTCCATCATTAAAACAATTATATAAACGACAATTGGTCACGCCTTGTAAACGCTAAACGCACGTAAATGCACACAATAGAATTAATTAAATATTCATATGCTATAAAAACCTAAGTAACGTTCCTTAGTAACGTTGATACCTACAAAATATATACTTGTGTTACGAAATATATTAATGAAATGCGAAACGTTTTTTGTAAAATTACCTGTGAATTTTTTACCAAACGCTTTTATAATCATTTTATATATATTTTCTTTTATTTTTCTTATATTTTTCCTAGCTTTTACAATAAAAACCTTATAAATACCATTGCGAGTGCTCACAAGAAAGATTTTTTTTCGCTTTGGTAACAACATAAAGCGCAGTATGTAGAGTGCCACTCAACACGCTATCCTATACGCGCTATAAACCAGTGAAGCTATATATAATATTGTAAATTTATTAATAATACAAATTTTATGTAAAAATTATGTATAATATTGATTACAAGCTAAAAAATATTCAAACGTAACGAGTTTTAATATTAAATTTTAAATATGAATGCTTAATATGCATTCATTAATACGACTCGAGTAGGTTTACCGTGCCGTGTCTTACCGTAACCTGTAATCACGACTGTGTAACACGAAGTGAACATAATAGATATGTTGAAATACGAAATTTGCATATTTAGCTGGTTTTGACACAAATCAATAGAAAATTGACGTTATAAGAACAAAGTATTTACTAAGACTATTTCGTAGAATCACTAATGTAAATTATTCACGCTTGTAATGTAAGCGTCGATGTCGATACAAGTTGTCTTCTTTTCGCTTGGACGGTTGACGCAGAACTTTCGTCAACATTCAATACTGATGTATAAAATTACACGTGTGTACTACTTGTATATAGCTGTAAAGACGTATTTAAATTGTATGCATTACAAAAAAAAAGTATATTTTTATATATACTAAAAGAATAAATTCCAAAAATGTAGTAAATTTCTTTTTATGTGAACAAATGCTGATTATATATTATAATTAAATCTGTTTAACAACACTATGTTAAATATTAATAATCATAAATCATCAAGACATATTAACATATATTATAAATAGATAAATTAGTGTTATAATAAGTTTACTACTATTGAACGTTTTCAAACAAAACTACTAACGGAGTACCAACAAAAATGTAAATGGTGAACTTAGCCTATTTGTTATAAATGATGTACACTCTCCCATTTATAAAAGAAGTTTAAGAAACTCAGATAAAATTAATCTCTAATATTAACGAGTCACTGACACTTGATAAACGTCAATTAGTGTTTAAGTGACACGAATGTGCCGCACTCAAGTAATTTAAATGCCTTAGAAATACATGCATAAAACATTAAACAGATGCGACGTTGAAATTAGTTGTAGAATAGATTTATATTTTCACTTTTACACTTTTCCCGCCTTACTTTCTTACTCTTCTACCCATTTTCTGCGTATACCTGTGGAATATTGGAATCGATCATTTAAAATAAATTAAAAATATTTCTTTATTTTCTCTTTAATCGTTTTGTCAAATAAACATATGTGTAGTCACATAGTTTACGCTAGTAAATTTTAGATACATATACACTTACACATATACTTATATAAATACATTTCGATTTAGTGTTAACCAGGCTACAAGAATCTTCCACCAGCTCATTCGCCTCGATGATTTCGACGATTCATTTACTCTCTTATTCCTCTCTTGTTCCACGAAAGCCTTAAGCAATTAAAAAAAAGTCATTCAGTCATTGATAAAAGGTTGTCGAGCTTTCATCTATGAACGCACTTAATCATGATGATGCGAAATATTACATTTGAAAGCGATTATTTAACTGGTTGGATAACCTCTTATATACTACTACAGTTATTTATGAGATTATTTTCTTTTTACGATTTCTAATTGATTTATGATTTGGTCTTGAATAATAAAATATTTAAATAAAAAGTTAAGTTAGTCGATAGTTAATTAAGTGTTAATGTTTGTTTTGTTTCTGATTTATAATTATTGAAAGAAAAATATATATTTTTTAATAGGTACATCACGTAAATCAATGTCAGTGTCACCGATAAATTTTAATCAACCAGTACGACACTAAATTATAATATTACAACGCTCTATTAAATTACTTACTTTTTAACACTAATCAAAATGTACTTAATAGCACTCAAAATTCACTGTCTGATAAACATTTCAATGCGAATATTCTCACGCGCTCTCTAGTAAATGCAAACAGCTTTCAAGAGAATGTGTGAGTTAAAATGTCTTCCTTTAATCATCGATTATTTTTTGTTAAGTTTTATTTAATAGTTAAATTTACAAACAGTTCTTGCTTGAAGTAATAGTACGGCACTATATAATTATATACCCCGTTACAAGAAGTAATGTTAAATAATTTGAATCTATTAACAATATATCGTATTATCTACAGATTAGAAATTCTTAAAGCGGATTCGTCACTGAAAAGCAAAGCTAAACGCAATGAATGGACATGGAAAGCTCAAACAGATGTTGTCAAGTGGCAGGCCACACCGCTGCGAGCGCCTCTACTGCGGCTACCGGCGGCCCTCGCGCCACCTGCCTTAGAATGCTTTACATGCGTCCGAGCTTACTGTGGTGACTTACAACCGGCTGAACGAGCTATACATCAAGATTTGACCGAAGTTAAATGTGTTTATACTGTGCTTATGGTGAGTTTATATTATATTTTTAGTATTAATCTAGTGCTACGCACTCATTTCTTCACTTTTGCCTTTCGTGAGATTGTTTGGTCTTCATTATATTTAATTTACTAATATAATGATTTTCCCCGAGCGAAAATCGAACTTATAACTGTCAACTTACAGTTAATCCGCCGCTGCGCCATGAAACTCGTGCATATATTCTTTAAAATGTAATATGCACTTTTAGTTATTTTTTAAAAAATGTACAATTTATAGAAATCATATTTTATGGCCTTTTATAATTAATGAAAATCTTAATACAAAGAATTATGTTTATTAACCTTCACGTTAAAAGCAGTCAAGGCTCGCCAAATTTCATCACATCCGGATAAGCGTGATACATCAAAACAATACTTTGGTTATACTTTAATTTTGACGTGACAACGTCTTAAATTAGGTTGCGGCTCGGAGTCACACATGAAAAAGTGTAACGCCCGGTAACGTAACGATGTGTCAACTGTCACCGAACTATGATCGGTCCGCCGCGCGTATCACTTGACACATGTACAATGTTTTAGTAAACAAAATATATTTTGTATAGTTTTTAAATTTGTGCAATTTATATTATAATTATTAATCATATCAATAAATATTCTACCGAGAAAAAGACGTTGTCACGTAAAATTTTCGCCCGTAAAACCCACTTTACAGGCAACCATTTTTTTATATTTTTCCAGCACTGCCATTCAGTACCGGAATTACGTGACGAAGTTTACTGTCAACTAATGAAACAGACGACCTCGAACAGATCTCCCTCTCAGGACTCTTGTCAAAGAGCGTGGAGGCTCATGTCCATACTTGCTTCATACTTCACTTGCTCGGACACACTCAGGTATGATTTATTTTGTTGTTTTCATACATAATATTGACGTACGTAATAATAATACTTAGCGGCGTACGTACGTAAAGTATAATAATACTTAGCGACTTTTAGAGTGCCTTATTATGGCCCTCGGTTACATCACTATGTATCTCAATTCGTCGCACTATAAATGGGGTTAATTCGATAATTCTACTTTTATGCAACTGTAGTGGCGCAGAGGCGTAGCGTCTACCTCTAAACAGGTTTGTGGGTTCGATTCCCGCTCGGGGAGGATGGAGTATTTCCATTCAGTAGACTATTTCCATTTTCTTTGCTCTGGCAACTAGATAAGCGCGGCGTTGGGTTCCGCCACCCAACACGCAATGCCTCGAAAAAAGTGTAAAACAGGGACGGAGAAAGCAGGGACAAGCATCGGAGTGTCTTAAAACTAGATTCCTATGGTTCCTGTAATTCCTTCTACCTACCCTGGCATGTGCGGGATAAACCGTGGAGGCATAAAAAAAATATCTACAGTATACTTGCAGATAAAGGTCTTTTACAACTCTATTAACAAATTTCTAAATTATATCTTTAATTTTGACCATTGAGGACCGTCGTGGCGCAGAGGCGTAAGCGTCTGCCTGTATACGCGAGGATTTGAGGGTTCGATTCCCACTCGGGGAAAATGGATTTTTATGTTTCCATTTTCTTCGCTCTGGCAACTAGGCAAAGCGGGGCGTTGAGTTCCGCTACCCAACACGCAATGCCTCAAAAAAGGCGGAAAGCGGGAACGAAGAAAGCAGGGACTAAGCAACGGAGTGTCTTAACACTATGTTCATAAGATCCCTGCAGTTCCCTCTGCCTACCCTGCAATATGCGGGATAAAGCGTAAAGCTAGAAAAAAAAGTCTTTGATGCATATAAAATAAGTTACAATTAATTGGTTATCTTTAAACATTGTTTATGTATACGAAAAACTATACATACATGTATGGCAAATACAATTAGCTTGTTTTGTTTATCTTTACATAAATGTGCAATTGTTTCTAAACGCAAAGTATCGCATGTATAAATTATAAGAGCTTTATTGTAGCTGATAAATAATGTAAAGCAGTGTTCATATATTATATATTTTGTTATTGTATATTGTTTTATATTTTATATATGTTATATTTATATATTTTTTATATTTCAGACCATTCCTAATAGAATACCTGTCGGCGGCGGCGGCGGACAGGCGGCGGCCATGCCAGGGCACGGCGGCCGTTTGTCTCGCCAACTTCAGGAAGACTCTACGCTGCGGAGGCAGGAAGAATGTGCCCAGCGTGGAGGAGGTAGAGTTTTGTTTACTTATTATCAATATATGTAAAGTAGGTATAAGTAAAATCCCATAGAAGAACAGGCATGTTAGTATTTTAACTATGTTTTTATATGCTCAATGCCAGTTGCCTAAACTTTAAAAAATTGTATTAGTAATTAAAGGAACTCCTCAAAGAGTAGCACGTAGAAGTTAACAATGTTTTCCTGAACATTTTATGTATGTATTTATATATTTTAGTTTAGAATTAGTAAATAGGGGTACGTGTTATATATATACCTATAGGGGTCAGTGTTATTACGTTAATTTTAGTCACTCAATCAGTCAGTCAGCAGAAAAATAATTATTTCTATAATACTTCAGAGTTCACTTTCACAATAAGAAGTAGACTGTTACCTCTTGAGGCTTAAGGCTTTTCCAAGTCTTTATCCCATATTAATGAAAGAATGTATGTATTTAATTGAATTTAAATATATTGATTACTTACGAAATTATAGGCCTTTTTTTTAATGCGTAAAATAGCTATGTATAAAACACATACAAAATGTGTCATTATTATCACTCATCATATTATTTACATATATAATATGACATATTAAATAAAAACAACCCATATACAAACGTTGTACAACGATGCAGGTGACGGCGGTGTCGGCGGGCCGGTCGGCGCGGCGCCAGCTGTACCGCCTGCCGGGCGGCGCCGAGCGCGTCGTCAACACGCGGTGCGCCACCGTCGTGCAGGACATTGTCAACGAGCTGTGTGAATTGGTAGGTTTATATTTGTACTGTTATTATTATTTCAGTTTGTATCAGGGTAGGCAGAGGAAACCGTAAGAATCGTAAGAACTTAGTGTTAAGACAATCTTTTTGGTTTGGCGGTCTTCGGCGGTGCTATCATGATATTTAATATTGTTAATTTAATACATGCGAAGCCGTCGGTAGCCATAGTTTGTAAATACGACGGTTCTGGATTTAATTGTTATTTAAGGAATTAAATTATTTCTATTTCCTCATTCTTGCTCTTTTAACATAACGAAGCGTAGCGTTGACTTAAGCAACTCACCACGCTAAATATCATAATATCGCAACATTTGCCCGGAAAATTAAGACCACAGTTCTTACTGAAACAAACAGTATATTTTTTTAATGACTTCATGCTTTGTCCCGTCCCGCATGTGGCAGAGGGAACCATAGGAACCTAGTGTTAAGAGTAAGACTCCGTTGCTTAGCCTCTGCTTTCCGCCTTCCGCCACTCAATATGCGTCAAGCATGTTGAGTGAGTGGCGGAACTTGACGCCGCGTTTTGCCACTAGGAAACTATTCCAGAGCGAAGATAATGGAAATAGAAAAATTTACCACTCATGGGAATTGAATCCACAAACCGCCGCGTTTACAAGCAGAAGATACGCCTCTGCGCCACGACGTTACTAAATAATTTAATACTAATCATTGTATAACACAACACCAGATCGGCGTAACAACGACAGCGGAGCGCGCCGAGTTCTCGCTGTACTGCATCGTGGCGGGCGACGCGCTGACGATGCCGCTGGCGGGCGACGAGTACGTGCTGGACGTGACCACGGAGCTGCAGCGCGCGCACCACCCCTTCTACCTCATCTTCTGCCGCTCCGTGTGGCACCACCCGCTGCGGCAGGACGCGCCCGCGCTCTACACGGAAGTGCTCTTCAATCAGGTGCGCGAGGACTTAAGTAGACAAGTTTTTTTTTTAGTCGCTGGGAAAAAATAAAAATGCCATTACGCATCCCTTCCCCAGGAGGAGACGCGGCGGCTTAACTAGACTCTTTTTTTATCGCTAGGAAAAAATGCCAGTACTCATCCCCTCCCCGTTGGGGGACGAGGGAGGGGTATGCGGGACTCCTCGGTAAAGGCATTCCCGATATACCCACTAAAAATACCCAGCAGCACTCCCACCTCACCTGCCTGGGTGTACATAACGTCCAGCCGATTTAACTAGACCAATATTCAAAGACAATATTTTATTCATATTTAACGTGTAAAAATGGAATAGAAATAATATATAATATTGACTTTTTATAGTAATGACTAATATTATTTACATACATTAATGTTGTGAAGACATTGACTGTAACAAAATAACACAAAAATTTTTATAAATTATTTATAATTATTAATAAAAACATCTAATATTAAAAAATCTAACCAAGTAATTGGTTGTAGTATCCAAACTGTACCAGTCAAATAATTCACTGCCATTTACAGGTTGCGCCAGACTACCTCGAAGGGCTCCTGCTGGTCCTACCCGGTGGCGGAGCGCCCGGAGCACCGGTCTTACGAGACGCGGCCCTCGTAGCAGCCCTACTGCACCGCGCTGCAGGCCTTCCAGATGCCCCCCATCCAAGGGACCTGAAGTTCCTCCTGCCAAAACCTTTACTGGCCTTGAGAGAACCTAAGCCTAATAAATGGGCGTCGTGGGTGTCTGCGGAGTGGCCTAGTGTTCGCACGTTGACGCCGGCGGCTGCTAAATCTAAAGTGTTACATGTAAGTTATTTTTTTAACATTGAAGTGTATTGAAATTCGTTACATTCAAGTTTAACATTACATAGTAAAATTTTAAACTTTGATATTCTTGAGTACACAGTTTATACTATGTTAAACAATATATACTTAAATGATGCTATTAAAATAATTCATATATAAATAAAAATCGTCAAAAACTCAAAATATATTAAAATTAAATATGATTAATTAATGCAAGTGTACTATGATATATTTTGTATTCTTAAACAGGTACTATCCCGCTGGCCGCTATTCGGCTCGTCGTTCTTCGCGGTGAGGCGCGTGAGCGGGGGCGGGAGCGGAGGCGGAGGCGGGGGCGGTGAGTGGCGCGAGTACGTGCTGGCGCTGAACCGGCGCGGCGTGCACCTGCTGCACCCCGCCACGCACGACACCGACGCGCACTGGCCCTACGCCGACCTCATATCTACTAGGAAGGTTGGTACTACTGGGGAACGGAGTGTCTCCGACTTCTCTTATTCCTCCTCTGCCTATTTTGTTTTATATGCAGGAACTATAATGTTCTATCACACTTAAGAAGTTATATAATCTACATACAGTTTTTTAGATTATGGATAACAAATATAGTCATTTAATTACTTCAAAGTGTGTGCTTGTGCTTTATAACAATTTTGTATGGTTAATAATAAATCAAATCATATGTAATAAATATGTTGTATGTAACATTTTTAACATTGGAGAACGATATTTTAATTCACGTGCTTATTTAAAAATTACCAAACGACTCTTATCTATTGTACCAATTTTAAGAACTTGCTTAGTAAGAAATATAAAAGAAGTAACTTACATTCAAGAAATCATCTAAATATTCTTAACTCCACTATACTATCTATATACATATAATTTACACCAGGTCCGCTCCGAAGACGGCACCCTGTTCCTAGACGTGAAGTGCGGGTCGCTGCTGCAGCAGCGCGTGACGCGGCTGCAGGCGGAGCAGGCGCACGAGGTGGCGCGCCTCATACGGCAGTACATAGCACTGCAGCGCGAGCGCGACCCCCGCGACCCCCGCGACCCCCACGACCCCCACGAACACCGTGACCCCCGTGACTCCCGCGACCACCGTGACCCCCGCGATCGTGACCTGGAACATGATATCAATGATCGTGATTCCGGTGAGTGAATGTACTATTTTTTGTATTTTTAATTTTTCTTATATAATACTGTTTTATTAAGAGATAATTTTATATATAAAACTAATTTTTAAAAAAAAATAATTTCTTGTCGATCTCGCTTAGTTTAAGCAATCTTTAACCTTCTAAACGTATTGTAGTATAGGTTTTTTAGTGTGAAAGAAATTCATTATATGAATGTAATTTTTTTTCTAGTTTTCAACAGCCAGTGACAAACTGATGAAGAATTGGATTCCAACAAAGTACATGATAATTTTCGAAAATCCGTCCACTTAGAGCTAATTAATATAATTATATGTACTTAATATATTCGAAATAAATGATTAAAATGAGAATAGGATCATTAAATCGTATTGTAATAATTCAAATTGCTAAACACTTTTCTATTTTCATTTTAGTCAAAAGTATAACTTAGGAATAAAACTAAGCATATAAAACCAATTAAATAAAAAAGTATTTTTATAATGTTTTAATACATACGTACATCTATTTAATTTACACTGCATGTTGAAATTATTAAATCTTGTATGGACAGTGCTACCATATTAAAATTATTCTAATAAACGTTGGCAACACTGTATTTTTTAACACAGAATATTACAATAATGTACCTAAGTTATAGCTTAGCTTTATGTCTATTCAAATGTAGTTTTTAAGTAGAAATTAAAGAAATGTTTATGGAATTCGTATTATGTTATTAATAGTATTGGTATTTCCGTCGATGAAATTATTATTGTAATTTAACTTTTGCTATTGTACCACGTCTTATTCTAGTGTCTTCCTCTGTACTTGGAAAAAGGTGCTATATCTAGTTACTATACGTACCGGGGGCTAAAATCATTAAATATATAAAATTAAATAAAAATCACTTATTGTGTGTTAATCTTAAATTGTCTATTAAAGGAGATGAGAATAACCTGTGTCCGTTCTTTATTATGTGAATATCAAAAAGTTGCAATACTTTTTATTAAGTGATGACTTTATTTATGTAAAGAATACACAACTTAATATAATCTGTGAAAAAAAATATAAGTTCATTGACCTCGTGGATATAAAGTTTTATTGTATTTTTATGTTTCACAATATTAAACCCCCGGTTTTTATAATAAATAATAATAACAAAATTTATATAATATAAGTATTGTATAAAAATCCAAAGACCAGAAACGGTCGAGTCATATTTTTTGAATAAAAATGATAATTATACTTATCATGTAATATATTTAATGAAATACTGTACGATTATATTGTAGATACCAATAAAGATTTATTTTCAGATATGTTATGTTTAATTGTTAAGAAAATTCAGTTCACAATTCAGCTTACAACGCTCAAGTGATCTTGATGAAAAATATTTTCTTTGTCTTGACTCGTATATATGTTGTATATTGTTTTTTTATAAACATTTTATATATTTTGAATTATGAGTTTCTATTTCAAAGCAGGGCTCAATAATCAGCAACCTTTACATGTGCCATACCTTTAGCCCTTACAATTGTATGAAGAAATAAGCACACGTAGGCACTCGTTTTCATATTACCCTCGAATAACGAGATGTGTGTGAAGGAAAAATCAAAGAAAAATGATTATAAAATTATTTATATAATGTACCCGGTTTGGGATCTACGATTTTGTCTACAACTAGGTGTCTAGGTGTATTTTCTACAATAGCGTTACAAAGACCTCTTAATTATTCTGTAAAAGACTGCCAACTTAACTTTATATGCACTTGAAGATATTCTAAGAAATTACAATAAAGTGAGATATACACTATCTGGGGTTCTCATAAACAGTAATTTCTTAAATATATAGCAAATAGTTATAATAAAAGTAATTATTACTACCTAGGTTTTTGTTGTAATAAGGAAGTTTAATAAAACATACTTATTTACTAAAGTATCATTTAATATTAAAAATGATCATCTTGTGGGAAGTGCATTGTAAAAAATAACAAAAAAACACATGTCTAGAATTTTCACATGAATTTAGCGTAGGCATTTCCAAATTAGGGTTGGCGATTGTATAATTTTATAATATATTTAGAAAGTACTAAGCTTTTCTTTATATGAAGAAGTAATCGTTTGACCTTTAGAATAGAAAAACTCATTCTGTAGGTATCTAGAAAATAATTATCGATATTTATGCTTTAGCCAAGAACCTTGTGTCCTTTTGTGGTCCTCATGGGTTCAAATATTTTGTTTAAAAGATATGTTTTAATTTACAATCAGATCTCTATATTCTCTCAGCCTATTTTTTAGGTTAAATTGTGAAGATATAAAAGAAAGGTAGGAGAAAATAATGTTTAGACACTACTACACTACTACTCCTTCACACACTACACAAATACAACTTGCTTGATTTGTTTTTAAAAATATATTTCCAACAAATTTAAAATATGTAAATTTATTTACAAAACGACTACTACTCAAATAGCTAAATACAAAAGCACAATATCTATTGAAATAACAAAATACATACACACTTCGGACATATTTTAAACAGAAGGTCCATCTATGAATAGAGTATGCTAAATTAAAATCTATTATGTATTGGAGGTCGTTTTTTCAATCCTGAAAATTTGAACACTGCAGCAACCCTACAAAAGGAAGTACTAGACGAGGCGCGAAGGTTGCGACTTGCGGACGCGACGATGGTTCTCACGAGTAAAAACTGTCCTTTGTAATTTGTATAGAATACGGTCGACGTACGCGAGGTTGCTTGTTTAAAATTCTGACCCCGTGTTTACTTATCATCTTTTTAGTTAAAGAACATAAATTTGAAATATTTAGTATATATATTGTTAGAAATCAATAGCAGTTATAGTTTACTTTAGAAAAACAAATCGAAACACACGTAGACCATACCTTTCAAGTGTATTCGGACAGAGATTCTGAATAATTATATTAAATGATATTAATCGCTTAAGAATAATATTTCGGAGTACTACCCGCCCAGTACAGATCCTGTGTACAACTGCCCGTATTGACATATTTAATCACTTTTATAATCTTTATCATCTAAGACTACCCGCATTTTAAAAGAGGCTACTAATATTAACATAATATGCAGTATGGATATTATATACGAGTTAGAAACCTCTCGTAGTTAGAAATCTCTTCTAACGTAAAACTATAAAGCCCCAAATATGGCTTATTTAGCGCAATTGTGTGTCTGTCAGTAAGTGCCACAGTGTAGAATTCCACTCTTACGAGAGGGAATGAATTGGTTTTATTTGTCACAGTTGACCTCACTTAAGTTGTATACTAAGCGATTAATATATACATTTATAACAACATATGACAGCCTATAAAACGTCTAAAGTGTTTTCGTCACAATGAGAAAAATAATTGTTAATACTAACTATTAATACAATTTAACATTACCTTAATATTGCGTCTGTAATGCACGGCTTGCTTTATAGTATTAGCCGCAGTGATTTTTTTCAAATATAAAATTTTCATTTTCATTTTCACCGCTTTGATTTCAGAACAAAGCGCGGCGTTAAACTTAGCGTGCAATATTTCTGAGTATCTTTCCGGCCTGTTACCCAATCCCATATTTCAGATTCGTAAGCTGCTTAATTTTGGTTACTTCTACTACCTATTTTATCTACCCAGTAACAACTAACATATATATCGATCGATTATTGCCGAAAATATATACACCTAAACATATGTATGTATAGGTATATAAATGTCCCATAATGCCAAATATGTAGATATTATCACTAAATTAAAATTAAATTCATTTTTATTCAACAACAAATATAAATATTTCAAAAACATCTACATACGACATTAAGTACAATGAATTACTACAAGTGCCATCTTAGCAACTCTAACGGAGTGTCACTGGATACGACCTACAAGTACGTATTATAAGTAGCAAGGCAAGGCTGAAGTGCGTGAGAACATTACCGGATTACCGGCGCACGACGTCTCACACAACGCACGTCAAGTCACATTCAGATTTAATTTCCACCTTATTGTTTATTTTATCTCTTCCTAGTGTTCATTATAAATAAATATGTTTATTTGCTTATGCAAGTGCGACTGTCTTTGGTCGTTTTTGTCAACATAGTGTCACGAGTGCGGGTTCGATTTCACCTGGTGGAACGAAGTGATTTAATTCTCCCTGTTATGCTCCAATCAACACGTAGTATCTCAGGAATCGAGCGGGACTTGGAAACGAAGAAATTCTCTCATTAAGTTCCCTTTGCTTTATTTAGATTTAACAACATTGATTGCAAATTGATTTTATAACATTTTATAGTATCTTTATATACTTACCTCTAGTTATAACAAATTCGATGGAGTTTTTGAAGTTATTAGACACTATGTAAAGGTTGACCCTAAAATCTGATAATTGGACAATAGCTGCATGAACCCATCCATTGAACTTGACGGCCCATTCAATTAACACTTTTTGAAGACATGCTATACATTTGTTCTTGCGAAATTCATTCATACGTCATATTGAGTAGGTGTTTTGTAGATATATAGAATTGTAGATCTATAATTTGAGCCACTTTTAGATATATTATATGTTTTTTTTTTCTAAAGAAATAACAACCTAGCATACATATATTATGCTCTTTACTATATCAGATTAAAATTCGCAATACATAAGGGCGTAGATTAATTTACAATATAGAATACCTTTGGCACAGCGTCTGCCTGTGAACAAGACTGGTTTGTGGGTTCAATACCCACTAGATGAAATATTTCCATTGTCCCCCTTTCCAGTTCTACTAGTGAACACGTAATATTAGAATCACATGACAAAGTTGGATGGGAAACAGAAAATGGCACAGAATTTCTTAACCCAAGGCTTTCCTTTATGCAGATTATTAAGCTGAAAATCAATAATGATTCAGAACTGTAATACTCGAATCCATTATAACTTTAATTCTATTCAGATTTTGACCACTATCAATTCTACAACTAACTTGTGCAGAAGAAAAAGCTCATTAATGAGTTCTCTGGTCCGACTAAAACAGTGAAATTATTAAAATGACGTTAATACATTGTTAGCCATCATATGTCATATAATAAGACATTTTCCACTATATAGCTTTATAAAAAAGCTTTTTGAGGACCGTTGTGGCGCAGAGGCGTAAGCGTCTGCCTGTAAACGCGACGGTTTCTGGGTTGGATTCCCACTCGAGGAAGATGGATTTTTCTATTTCCATTTTCTTCGCTCTGGCAACTAGGCAAAGCGCGGCGTTGAATTCCGCCACTCAACACGCAATGCCTCGAAAAAGGCGGAAAGTGAAGGCGGAAAAAAAAAAGAAAAAAAAGCTGTAAGGTCACTCAACAAAATGTGAAATGAAAAGTAAAATGAAAGTTTCAAGGTGAACAGATCTCCATAAATGTTCCCACTGCCATAGATATAGCCAGAACAATAAGTAACGAGAAAGGCAAATTATAATCGTTAACTTAATTACCACGACGTGAGAGGCTTAACACTGATTATAAAATATTTTTGTAATATGTATAAGAATAGTCTACACATGAAAAGAGGTTTACAAAGAAATTGAACTTTAAATATGTTTTTTTAGCTTCACGATTTATAGGTTAGGTTAGGTTACATATATACCCTAAACTCCTATATAGCGTACAACCTAGTGTTAAATAAACATTAAAGAAATGGCCTACGTAAAACCTTTTTTTTTAATAAAAATTACAATAACTCAAATGCATCTGGTGTAATCTATACAGGCTAGGATACACGAGCTTAATTGTTCAAACAATTGTTCAAACATAAAACAGTTTTCAATCAAAATTACTGCAAAAATTGAAACCTAATAGCATACTCAGTAACTTGTCAAAGACAAATAAAAGTAATTACAATAATTATTCCATTTATGAATATTTTATATTCTAATTTATTTTAAACTTGAACAGAAATTCTTCAATCACAAATTCCTTTGTTCCTATTCCAACATGGCCACACATGTCCAAGTACATTGTAATAAGTGTGTGACACTCATTATTTTCAAATTAACTTTAATCTCCCACTTAAGATCAACGAACTTCCTACTGACGTTTGGTTTAAAATCCATGACTTTTAATTCTTTTGTTTCAAATGAAAACATTCAAATTCATTAAGTGGTGTTCCGTCGCGAAAAACATTGAAACAGGTAATTAAAATACGTATATGATATAATTTATTATATACACAAAAAAAGAGGATATAAAAATCTTATCCGATCTTATGCATGGGAACTACTTACAAAGAAATATTAGTCATAGTTGCGTCGTTAAAATTAAACTTTAAGAATACCTACTTGATGTTTCCCAGAAGGTGTAAAAAAAAATAAGATATTTTGTTGAAAAATAATATCTGATAGCACTGTTAAAAATAGAAAAGATAAAAAATAAAGTTATTAAGCCAATAAATTTGTCTTTTAAAATGCTGTCAATAACACGATTATGATATACAGAACATACATAATGCATTTTATGAATTTAATTGAAGATTAAATCTAGATTTATAGAATACAGATCAAAAATCTTAATTTAAATCTCACACAAAAAGAAAATTGTAACTTTTACCAGATCTTTTAATATATCACACATATATATATACACATCTTTACAATTCGAGGAGCGCAGAAAACGTAGATATTTAAGGCTACTAAATAAGCTTTATAAGTATGGATATTTATATGAGTTTTAATGATTTTTCTGACAAAAGGAGAAGGAAACATGTGGAATCTGTGGTGGCAATTGTTTGGTTAGATTAGTAATACATTAATACTTTGAATGAATTATTGGCCAGCAATTTACGACAGTCTATGGCTCCTTCAAGCGAGCAATAGGCTAGTTTCCAAAATTTTAAAATCGAGTTCACAGTTTATCTTATCATCTATTTAATCCTAAAAAAAAATATTTTGAAAAAATAATAATATTTTCTTTATTTATTTTGCATTCAAAAAATTGTATTTAAATTTGTCTCGAAAACGCACATAACTGTCATGGCGTCTTGTGTGACGTCACGCCGTGCAATCGCATCATAACAGTGTTGAGTGCAGTGCCCCACTGTAAAAGCACAGTCATAAAAACGCCAAAAAAGAAAATTTTTTTACGTTCCAAATGATAAAAAATAAGAAAACAGTGGTTAAAAGTTGAATAAATTCTGATGAACAAAAGTCACTGTTCACCGCAAAGAATCTTCCAATCATAACGGCGTCAATTTTGGGCAAATTACTGCTGTTTGCCTTAATGAATCCTGTTTCCATGATTAAATATTATTGTCTTCTACGAATTTACTAAAAACTGCTGTATCAATTTGAAGAAAATTACTAGAAAACGAAATATATAAAAAATAGCGCGTTGTATTACAAGACAAACGTCAACAACAACAATGTAGGGGTGAACGACATAAATCGATATATCATAAAATATCGATACATGCACGTGATATATCACTTCAACCCAATTATCAAATCAAGTAATATCGATATGTACAATCGATATATTTCATTCGATATACCAAATGTCGTGAGAAATTAAAATCACATGCCATTCCTTTTTATATTGATGCTTTATTTACGCAGTGTTACCGCCAGTGTGAAATTGACTAGTAAGTTAGTATTGGTAGAAAATGGGTAAGCCTATAATACTGACAACGATATAAAGGCAAATATTCTCCGTGAGGACAGTGCGCAGTGATCAGATGCCAGGTCTACCTACATTTTGGTAGATCTACCAATTTTTACTTCAGTCTACCTATCTACTACCGTAGATCTAAAATTTACCTATTTTTTTTACTTAGTTTAATTGCTAAAAAAAGTATGTAGTTAAGTATAAAGATTTATTTTTAATAAATTGAGTTAATTCGTTTCTTCGTCCTAGCTGTTTTTATTTGCATTAATCTGAAACGTTAATGTAATATTCTAAGAATAGTTAAATACAAACAAATTTCTTACAATATATCAAAAATATCGATATATTTGTACAATATATCGCAAAGTTCAAAACTTACAATATATCAAAAATATCGATATATTTGTACAATATTCAATAGATAGAACACTACGACATATTATATCGAAAAAAATATCGATATTTTTTTTATACGAACATCTCTACAACAATGGCGTCTCGCACGGCGTGACGTCACGCTTTTTTATTGGCGTTCATTGTCACGTGACATAGAGCCTAATTTCTTTCGATTCATTTCACTAAAATAAAATTAATCAATGGATATTTTAATAGAAAACAGTATTTTTTGATAAGTAAACATCATGCTCATATTATAGAAATAAAAATCTATCAAGTATGTTCTCAGTGGAAACAAGCCTATTATTATTAATTATTATTAATTAGTTTATTTTTCAATTAGTATTTTCTACGTAGGAAATATATTGTAACATCAAATCAGCAAAAGAGATAAATCTGGTGCGTATACTTTAATTAACTTACGTCAGATCTAATGACCAATTAATGTACTATGACAAGTAATAAATAAGACAAAATTATCATTAAATTCAAACGAGGCAACACAAGCACATAATATATATTACATATAATGACACTATACATATACGTATGGCATAAAAATATTTGGTTAACCTTAAATTACACGACTCTAACCGGTGCAAATTAATTCAAACACATTCGCTCTGAGTCTGCCATTAATCGCGCAAACTCATTAATCACGCCACATCAAGTCCGACACGATGACTAATTCGTCATTACAATTAAATCGTTTCAAAGTGATATCCTACAACGTACTTCAAGGTATTTACATTATCTGTCCTTACAATTGGTGTCAATATTTTCATTTGGTTTGACGGATTGGTATTATTTTAAACTATTGTCAATTTGATCATTCCGTGGGACTGTGTCTTGGAGTTCGTATCTCTCTCGTCTTATCAGGCCATTTCTTTGCAGCATATTGCACATATCCAGGGTCCGTAGGAGTACCGGAAGCTCTGCCTTCATTGTCAGCCAATTCTCGGTCCCTTTCTTCTATTGGCTCCATTGGGAAAATGGCTGGAGTTTCTGACCTGCGTGATCTGTTCGAACTACGCAAATAGTCCTCGAGCTGTTGGATTGTTGGTGACGGAACTGTTTTCGCTCTTGTTGGAGATTTTGATTGACGTTTTCGTTCGTATGTCGGTGACACATCGTCATATAAACTCTTCAATCGTCCTGATTTCACTTTAGAAAACACAGGAGTTTGTAACTCTGGCAAGTAGTCCTCTCTAACATTTAGCCGCCCGCCGTTATCTAAATAATCTCTTAAATATTTCTCGTTGAACTTAGCGAGTTCTTGTTCGTAATGCAACCTATCTGGTATAGACAAGGGTTCGTTTAGTCGTACGTAATTTCCCGCCTCATCCACTCCGTTACGCAATGATCCAAACTTAGATTTTTCCAAATCTTTCTCAATAGGAAGATCATTTAATTTATCTAATTTTATAAATTCAAATTTCGGTTCATCAAATAAATTAGGTTCGTCTTTTTTAATTTCTTTTTCCGTATTTTTTTCTAAATCTAAATCTTTCGGTCTCTGCTTGACGTGTCCGTTTTGTTTGTCGTTAACTATATGGCCATTTTGATTCTTAATGGTGGGCTGTGTGATGATTGAAACTTTCTTTTCGAATTTAGGTGATGATATGGGATCTGTTTGAGACGGTCGAGTCGATGTGTATACCCTCGGGCCCATTAGGTCTATCAGAAATAGTATTGCAACCACAAGAGACAATGAGCCAAGTAATGAAGCGTTCACTATTAACTTGCTTGGGACTGAGTCTAAAGAGGCTAGCTCTAGACCACCTGCAGACAACATATTACATCAGCTACATAAAGTATTTAAGTACGTAATAAATATAATATAAATATGAAAAAGTTTTTAATCTTACCCAAAATTATGAAAAACAGTGATCCAAAGCCGAGAAGTATTCCTTCTAATATTCGTCTTCCTATAGGAACTTCATAAAACATTCGCCCTAATATTAGGGCAAAAGTTATTATCACGTAACCTATAAAAAAATAAAATATCATTATATCATCATAAAAATACTATTAAAATAGTAATCATGTTGATTGTATTTAAAATCTTATGTTTAAAAATTTCAAGAAAAATAAGGACTTCAAATAGTTATATACACTGTACAATATTACCTATGTAGGTATATATTTTATAATTTAAAAGTAGCACAATAGATTTTTTTTATATTCGCACATTTCCATTTCAATGGAGAAAAGATCTGCATTCTCTTCATATATAGGTAACTAATCTAAAAATTTTTAATAAATGTGATCTTTTATCACAATCTTATCTTAAGAATAACAAATATTTTCGTTAATTCTACCTAACAGCTTTATATACATACTT
Source organism: Dione vanillae (assembly GCA_037178615.1). Taxonomy (NCBI): domain Eukaryota; kingdom Metazoa; phylum Arthropoda; class Insecta; order Lepidoptera; family Nymphalidae; genus Dione; species Dione vanillae. Next base: position 57,819 of record JAZFAU010000089.1, read on the forward strand.
TTTATCAATATATAACACTTATTAATTATTACCTCCATACACAGCATCCGCGAAAGCTCCACCAACAGAATCCCAAGTGACCGACGTAAGCAGAGACCACTCTCGCGACAGCTTCTGCAGTAACAACGCGAGACGCGCTTCATCATCTGTTGACACTCGCTTGACGACCAGACACGCCACGCAAAACAACTGGACAAGAGAGATTTAGCTATTCATAAAATATACAATATATATTTCTACTTTAAAATTATAAACGAAAAATTTCTTTGATTTAACATGCAAATCTCTAGAATCGTTAGTTTTAACTGAAAAATGTAATCTACACCACCTGCGTTTAGAGTTAGTTAGAACCTAGTTCATTAAGAATATGTTGTGTGTCACACAGAAATATAGCTTAATTACATCTGATCAATATCCGGTAAAAGCAAAGCTACTTTTGAAATAAAATGTTTTAATAAATGCTTTTAATAAGCATGATTCGCACTTTTTAATATTTCTAGGCTACAATGTTGTTGTGCACATGTCAATATTAGCTTCGTCAATATTAGCTAGTTCTTAATACGTGATAAATGTAAAAAAACTCAGTGTCCTAAACCGTATGCAGCTCCACTATATATAAATGGTTAAAAGTTATATAACTAATAATATATCTATAAATAGTAATTGATAGCTAAAACTGTATAACGTAATATATGTTATTAGAATAACATTACATATATTATGTTTTTATAGTAGGTTCGAATTGATAGCATATAAAAATTTGAAAGGAACATTTAACTATTTTTGCAATCTTTAATTATTCAATCACCGTGGTTAAAAGCAGCGTTTCGACCATGACACAAGACGTTAGTTAAAATCCTACTATAGATATATTAGAGCAACAGTGAAACTTGATGTTTAAAATATAGGGGCTTTTACATAAACATACTAAGAGCCTATTGTTTTTATATAAAGTATAAATATTGATTATCAGAGGTACTTACGTATAGAACGAAGGTCATATTATAAAGTATACACAATATACATACATTGTACAATGTACTGCAGGGCTACTCTCGAAACCAATTTCCAATAATCAAATTCTAATAAACGTCATTTCGTACTCCCGAAACACAATTGCCACGGCAGCACTGTCGTTATTGAGTGATAATTGTGGGAACTAATAATTATTGTAGAATCCGTTAGATTGGTTTTATTTGGTACTCTCGAAACCATTTGACAGCTAAAATTGGCAATCGATTGAAAATTTTAGCTGTCACTTTACTAATAGCGAAAGTGTAACTTTTTAGAACTTGTTTTGATAATTTTTTGGTGAAAACTGTAAGAAAATGGCGTGATTAGCTCTTTTTTACCGTATTTTGACGAAAGAACACAAATTAAGACTTAAAGAGCACGCGAGGAACGTCTATTGGCTAGATATGTGGACAGCGCATTAGCGTTGAGTTACGATGAATTTAAGGTAAATTATCGTGTGTCTAAAGATGTATTTGAGGAAATTTATAAGGAATTGCAGCCTTTAATATCATAACAAAAAAAATTTGGCAGTATAAGTACCAAATACAAGGTAAGTTACTTATATAGTTAGTATTAATCCATCTATATTCATATATTTTAACATCTCAGAATAGTGAATAAACTACGTTACATTTTTACAGATTTTAACAACATAATCCTTTTATGAGACTAGTAGCTACCAAAGGCTTTAAGGAACTACTTATGACACAGTAATACCATAACACAAGTGATTGAAGCTGTGGTAGAAACCTCCCCCGCTGCTGCAATAAATGGAAGTATCCTCAAACTTGTGAAGATAAAAGTGTTATCCGAAGAAAGTAATAATATTATAATTGTAATACTTATGGCAAGTATTTTAGATTTATATTATTGTATTTCATGATGTTACAATATTTAATAATAAAATACTTTTCACCATATATTTATTATTTATATTTCATTCAAATATCTGATGCAGTTTTAAATATATTGTCAATACATACCTCTTTTGAAAGAGCTTCACATGACAGTTTTATAAGGAATCAACATCCAGTGAAAAATTACTTAATTAATTTAAATGATTGGTAGGAAATGTTTATTCAAACTAGTACTTTATTTTGTTGTTCAATTATGATATTTAATTTTATAGGTGACTCTGGCTATATTCTAAGGGTGTACATGATGACTCCTATTGCAGTGGAACTCAAAGTTTCAGGAAACTAGATATTTTTGTAACAAATATTGTTTACACTGATGGGGTCAAGATGACTCCATCCTCCATGAATTGTTTAGAAATAAATATTTTTTAATTTATAATTATACTTTTTTTATTTAACAAAATCTATAGATTCCCACTTAACTTCCTAAAGAGATTAATGCATTTAATTAAACAATTTACTATTATTAATATTGTTTTTGTTTTCTAATTTAAAAAATATCTTATACTATTTATATATAAATAATTATCTTAAGAAATTAAGTCAGATCTAAATGTTAGATCTCAAAATTAGAAGTATAGGTCAAAATAAAAAGGACATGTCTTTGTTAATATATGTTGTAATCATAACATTAACTAAGTCATTAGTGTTCAACTCTCTTTGTTGAGGGCCAAGTGATTCATCTCATTGCTTGTGTCATGTATATATTGCTCATGCGGGACAGTTGTCACCTTCTTCATGTGGGTGCATTCTGATTTCTGCTGTATATAACCTGCTAGATAAGATAAAACAAATTAAAAATGAAATCTAATTTAAAATATATATTTACATTATTGTTACTGTACTAGATTTTTATACTATTTAATTTGTACAAAAAGTAATAGACATTATTTATTAATTATTAACCCATGCATTACAGTAACATGTCATTAACTAATAGCCACAACCTAACAAAATAAATACATAAATAGAAAGATTATTTATTTATATATAGGTACAAAAGTAACTATACAAAGAAAAACATTAATGTAAACATATAGATTATAATATATCACTTAAAGGTATGTGACTTGATGAGAGATTACTATTAGTGATCTAATAGTAATCTCTTCCAAGTAACTTTACCATCAAACAAAACTTACTTTCGTCCACTCCATTTCATTTATATGTCGCTACCCAAGACATTTAAAGTGGACGCCAACAATCTCCACTTTTGCACTCCCTATATTATCTTCCAAGAAGTCCTCTAATTATGAAATTTTGAAATATGTTGAACGGCCTGCCGTACTAAAACAAAACTGAAAATATTAATCCGTATATTAACACGTAATAACTTTTAATCGCTATAAATTATAATTCAATAATAGAGACTTAAAGTAAAAAAAAACACTATCTTACCTTTCTTTTTAAATAAAATGATATATATGTTTGAACATTTGAATTCTGCAAAAATATCATAAAGTTGAAGTGTCTTTGACACTGACACAGATAAAAAATAGCACATAAAAATTAATTTACGCTAATTGAAAAAAGATTTTTAAGCTTCGAGCATGTTTTCAATAAAATAAATATAAATATGAATGATTACTTTCTTTTTTCTCAAAAAAGTGCATGAAAATATAGTATTACATTTAATAAAAAGCACTTTCTTTTCTATCACCGGTTTATCGGTAACAAGTTTGCAGCACTAATGTCACTTTTGTATATTTAATCTGTGGTTGTAACGACGCAACAATTGGCCAATAACGGAATTAGTCAATCTTGAAACAATCGGTTTCGGGAGTACCAAATAAACGTCATATTGGAATTAGATTGTGGCATGATTGGAATTAAAAATGATTGGATATTGGTTTCGAGAGTAGGCCTACTGTACAGTACCTACACAGTAAATAAATATTCAAGTATTTACACTATATTACGTAATGTTTACAAACGTGTATTGAATCGTTTCTTAATTGATGCCCGCAATGGTCATTCTATGTGTCTGTTCTTAATTCTTATGTACCACATAGATAGTTTAATTAGAATTATACAACGCTTTATCGAGGCTTTAGTGCATGTGTAGCACATAATATTAACTTAAATTAAAGTTAACAAAGTTATATATATATAGCCTGCCAGCCAGTTATATAGCCTAAATGAAAACATTTGTAATAATACTTTGTCGTATCATTGTAATCATTGTTTGTAGTTTACTATTAATCTTGTATACTATTAATTTATATTCGTACCTTTTGTTTGTAAAAGGGATTACAAGATTATTAGATTAATCTCAAATATTTTTTTTACCTTTTCAAAAAAATGTCTTCAATTACCATACGGTCATTCAAATAAAAATTTACACACAAACAATGCCTAGAGGTGTCTCACACCAGCTGGCGAGGTGTCAATTAGCCCTATTTAGAACCTAAGGTCCTGTCCTGACTTCTAAGATTTCGCAGTCATAATAAAATGAGAAAATGTTTCAATTACTTACTACGTGTAAAATTTTTATACCTATTCTATTTATTTACAAATAAAATCGAAATAAATTTCTGTAAAAAATAATAAGTGACTGTTAAAAGGAATAAATGTAAAAAAATAAGCATGTATTTTATACAGACAGATATTATATAAAGACATTATATAAATTCGTTATCGCTTTTCGGACATACATTGTCAAATGACATGAGGTCGGACAGTCAGGTCAAATTTTCTTATATCTTAAGTTGTATAAAATATATAAATAAGTAATATAACATTGTGTGTTCATTAATTTTTTTAAATGTTATTGGTTTTTGGCAAAAATTGAACAAACGTCTTTAATTGATGACACATAATTAATAATAAACAAAAAATAAGAGAATAACAAAGTGTACTTCCTATATGAAAAAAATTGAGTTACCGACACAAATCAACATGTTAATTGCTAATTAGATATAGCATATGTGAAAAGCTGAATAGATACTAAAGAACAATGCCTGCAAATTTGTCAGCAAGCCCTACCGCTAAAACCTTAGAACCTTCGAGCTATGACCTCTGGGTGTTACGTCATTGTCCAGCGTGGGATCGGCATTGACATGCGTGCAGTAATAGATTAAGGAAAATATTGCATTTGCACATATAATATAGAAAATTAGATACAGGAAATTCTTTGTTATTTTATCTATATTACAAATGTAATAAGAATTGTATTGAACATAGTGAAAAAAGAAACCTTTGTCCACATAAAAGTAATCACTTTGTATATAAATAAATCACCGCACTGTTTTTTTAATATAATAAATAAAATAAAATCTTCTGTTTTGTCAACACCGTGAATTTTAGAATAAACAATAAAGTACATACAATTCTTAACATTAGCGTAAAAATGATTGTCTCGAATTTTTTTTTTAAATAGGTTCAATAAATTTTATTAATCGGTTTAATAAAATTTAATAATATAACTAATATTATTTAAAAAATCTATGGAATACTATTTTATTAGTACACAATGTTCATTAATGTAAGTTACGTATTATGTGTACAACGTTATAGACTAACTAGGCTTGCTTATAATCACCTATAACTCATATCACCTGTAGTGTAAACGCTCATATTTTTTATTATGAAAATTTATCTACTTCCAGTCATATACAGTATACAGTAATATCTATATGTCTTTTCCTAGTGCAATAAAACTACATGTTTATATTTGGTTTATTCATAATTATTTAGAAATTCAATTATTTAATCGGAGTATGTATAAGTTATATAATCTTACTAATAACTTATAGCCGAAATTATTCAATGATTGATTTGAATTTGTTCATACAAAATAATTGGAAATAAAAGAATATTATCATTTTAAAATTCTTCGTAATTAAAAACAAAGACGTTTACAGGAATTTGTAGCAAATTACGTTTACTTAAATTAATATATTATTAAATATAGAAAATAGGTTTTTTTGTTGAGGGCTCATTTCTGTATGCTTATTATTGTGTATGAAATGTACTCACAATTAATATTTATTACAGCGAAAGAAGATATAAGTTTAAAACGCGTAATTTATATGACTCGCACATTTTAAATAGGTTTTTCAATTTAAATATAGCCATATGTTACGACATGTTACTAAACAAGACCAATTTTTCATTTTAAATAAGAAATATAAATCTCATGATCACAAAAGTAGTGTTTCATGATAAAATAAAGTCACTAACTAACTATCTAGGTTTTTAATAAAGTCACGTCTGTTATTAATAATATTTAATGCATATTTAAATATGAGTAGTTTTTCTGAAACAAGATATAATGTTTCGACGCTATGGCGACAGTATCAATGAATATATATATTTATATATAAATGTTAATTAACCACGATATTAGATATAAATATGAAAATAACCAATATAATTAAATTAACCAAACCGCGAAAGTACCAAATATCAATCAAAGTACATCTCCAAACTCGGACGTATTAAGTAACCCATCCACATAACGTGTTGTGAAACTAAACATTTGGTAACAAGCTTGTAGGTAATGTCAACACCGGCCCGAGGCTATCATATGGTTATTTGGAAAACGTTTTGAACCAAATAAACTCTGTCTTCTAAATAGTGTCTTTTTTATTATTTATATAACTTAAGGATGATAACAAAAAAGTTTTTACCCATCTGTTAAAATGATTCAGAGAACGGTGTAGGATCATCGACTTGCCGCTTTTCGGGTCTTTAAATTAACTTAGTAGTGTTAGGGAAACCTGCAATAAATCTCTTCAAATCGGGAAAAATATTAAAAATACAAGCTGTTTCCAAGTAAACATTACAAACACTCATTACGTCGTACAAGAAAAAGCGTTTTAAAATGACAAAATACGGCATCACCTATTAAAAAAAATAAAAAGGCTTATCATCAATGCGTTATCAACTCTTGCAATATTCGCATACTTACGAACTCTACTATCTTGAGCGCGACCCACTTGTCGCAGAGCGCCATAGCGTCCGCACGATAAGTATTACACAACACCAGGTGCAGGGACAGGTACAGTAACACCCCGACTTACGCGAAAACAAAAAATTAAAACGTTCTTGTAACTTTAAGTCATAATAGCTTGACTTTGTTTAAAAATTAACAATTATTTCTATACATTTTGATTACCAAAAAAAAGAAAAAAAAATATTTCATAAAAATTATTATATACAAAATATTATTCTAAAATCACGGTAATCCTGTCGCGTAATTTCAGGGTACTACTATACTATACAAGTTTGACCGCCGTCTCCTGGACTACACGACGCGCAGCACACGGCCGTGCAACGCAAGCGCAAGCGTTTGTTTGACACCTACTCGCATGGAACATGCGGCGTGCGCTCGACGTGCGACATTGAACCAAAGCAGCCACCGCGGGGTCGTCATGCACATAATGGACAAATAAAACACAAAGCCTTCGTTATACTTAAATTTATTAATCGACCAATCGATACATGCAATATTATCTAAAAACCTCACAAACAGAGAGATAAATTCATATTTGCGAACAAAATGTGCTCAGATTTATCCAATTTCATAATGCCGTTGTTCCTCTTGAGAAAACTGTTCCAAATTGATTGGCTAAGCAATAACCTGATTATATTAATTTTAATATATGTAGACTTAATAATAAACTACGATATTTATGAACATTTCGTTGAAAAAACATCAAAAAAGTAGAGATAGCTGGGCGATAAAACTATTCGGCATATAGTCGCCAGTACTTAATTCATATGTAACGCAAATATCCACTGGCGCGCGAGCCGGGCCCAAAGCGTCAATCTATTATAAACATATACTTAGCATACACACTTAAAATAGAAAGAATAATTGTTTTTAAAAAAAATCAAATCTATCTCTCGTAGTAAGAAGCGCAACGCAAGACATGTTTGTAATTTACGAACACGCGTACAATTACATAAGTATATATATACGTGCGAACCAAACTGCATTCCATTATCGAATAAATATAAAAATAAACCAGCTGCAGCTATAATTAGAAAAGTATTAGCAAATTGATTTGACATCATTAATATATTATTTTTAAAAGTAAATTGATATATAATCGCTAAGTAGTAAACATTTCTTGCGCGCGCAAATGTTTGTTACACACCACCACGTATTTTGTCCAAATAAAAAAATATATATTCACAAACAGAATCGTAAAATTTCAAAGGATTGTAAGTTTAATATTTAATTATACATATATTTGAAAGGAAGGAACATGTTAATAATTTGATTACTTTTATAAAATTATTAAAAAAACATACGCCAAAAGTAGTTGTCGTTTTCAAAAACACTTCAACAAACATAACTAAGTATGTACATTACAAGTATGCAAATATATGTATTTACATTTACCATACCTGGAGTAGGCTTTGAATTTATAAAAAAAATACTTAATCTGGCTTCAAAACATAAAAATAAATACAAACTTTTTTGGCAATTATAGATAGCAATTATAAATAAATACTTAAATTTCATCAATAAATATTAAAACTGGAGTATATGCAGTCTCTTTACAATTCTGTTTGTGATAGTGTGCCAACAAGCTTGGTTAGGAAGCGACACAATGGTGAAAAAACAACAAGTAATTAGTGCATTACAATTTCATGCAAAAAAATCACCAATAAAAACATTCAAAAAGGGAGCTATGGATACCTGCTTATCGTAAACATACATAGCAGTTAGCATTATAATATTTCTAGAAACGACAAGTTATACCGCGAATCCACATTACAATATCTTTTAAAACGACTATGTTATACCGCGTGACTATAAGGGCACAGGCTGAGTACTTCAAGAATACATGTTGCGTATCCCGTTGACCCGAGTGAGAATCGAACCCACGACCCAGACGCTGTGCACTATGAGATCTTTAACTACTGAGATATTTAGTTTAATAATTTGTCTTCCTAGAGGTGAATCTATATGTATATTATATTCACTTTGACTAAATTGAGCTGTATCAATTATGCCCACATGGCATAGTCATCCAAAGTAAACTTTCGTTTTAAAAGAGATTGTTGTGTAATGAATGAATAAAACACACCAAAAACAATAACACATTGCACGTACATATAGTAATTACACATGTTATGGCAAAATTAATTATAGAAATGCTGTTATACTAAATAATCAATTATCTTTTGTTGATGTTTATAATAAATAAGTATATTATAGATTGTTAAAAAAGACCTTTAAAATGTAAAAAAGCAGCCATGCAAATATTAGTATATAATGTATTAAATATATCATATAATACATTTTTTGCTTCTTTTGTTATAACATGCACTTAAATTTATATCCATATATAAGAAGTGATGACAATCACTTACTGATGAGATATACCAGTGAAGAAAGATAAAAAAAATTAACAGTCCATATAATAAAAGAAGTCACATTATTTAAAACCCCAATAAAATGTATAAAAATTTGTGTTGCAATTAAAATAGCAGAATAATTTTAAATGAATACTAGTATGTTATTACAAATAAAGAATTAATTCAACATTAATTAACAGTCACCATTCTTATACCAGTCTAATAACAGTTAGCAGAATAAATTACAAAAAGCTAAACAGGTATCCAAACTCCATAATTTCAACTCACTGTTGCCTTGCTGGTGTCATAAACTCTCCGAGGGGATGGCGGGTAGTCCAGGGGTTGAAGTCAGGAACCCTCGGTGTAGAGGGGGCGGAGGGAGCTGACCACACATTGGGCACAGAGGATACATTGAGTGACGTCATGGAGGAGAGGAGTGACTCCATGCCATAAAGTTGGGTGCCCCAGCTAGAATCAAACTTTAATATTAATTTTATCTTTAATATTAATTTTAATCATTTTTTTTAATATTAACTTTAAGTTTAAACATTTTTAAATATTGTTTAGTTATTTTAACTATTTTATCTAACAAAAAGGATTTTTCTTTTATTTTTGCTTCATAACAAAATTGTTTGCACCAGACAGGTTTACTTATAAGATAAATATTAATTGAAATATATAAATTTAATTTAAAAAAGCAACCAGTTTTAAATATAAACAACTATCTTACTCTTGAGCTGAAGCTGGTCTAGGAGGAAGATTAATCCGACTTGCATTCCTCTGGGCCTCGTGTATCATGCGGAGACGGCGCGCCTGCGACCAACGCTCCAGTGAATATGAAGCGCCTCGACCTGCGCCAGCTCCCAAAGACGCTAATCCTGCGCTCCCCAGGTCACATTCTGGTTCTTCTACGCGGTTTAATTCTACGCCTCGTTCAGGGGACCAGCGACCAACCTGACATGTAAAATAAAACATTTAAATAAGCAAATCAACACTTATCCAAATTATAGCTTTTATAAAATATTATCTACTAGTGAGATGTTCTCCGATTTAATATAATATGTATCCGATTTAATATAGTATGTATTATTATTCATATGTATGTTCATATGTTTATTTTTTTCCATTCATCATTTTGTCAATTTTATCTTAAAATTTGCATGAAGGCATTAAATTGAAATTAATATCATATAACAATCAAAAAATAAAACTTTTAAATAAACGTAATTTAAAGATACGATTTATGCTTCGGTTTCGCCGCATTTCTATGAACATTGACAAATTTAGCAGCAAAGTTAAAATCTGTAAATCGGAGTATTATTAAGGAAAAAAGCATTGCAAACTTATTTGTGTAGTTTGTTATTTTCATTATACACAAAATGCGTGCATATGAGCATAAATTTAGGTTTAATAACTAATTTATTACCTACAATCCCCAATTCGGTCGATTTGCGAATAATGAAGCCCTTGAAAGACCGAAAGAAATAACAAATATTTCTTTATTTTTTTCCCTTATAGTACATAATTAAAAAGAAGTATACCAGTAGCTTTACACATTAATTACCTCTCTATACTGTCTCAATAATTGCGGAGACTGAGGCATGGACCAATCAACAGCTGGCCTGGCTCCAGTACCCCAAGCCGCCGCTGCAGCTGCCACTAGAGCCTTTCTAGCCATAGCTGCTCCTCGGTGAGATTTATACTCCACTATAGCCGCACAAGATGCTGCCCCACGGCGTATACGAACTTCCTGCACCTCGTCAGTTAATGCGTAGAGCAAACGCACTATCTCTGCAGATGGCGTTGTAGGCGGAATACGTGATATGAATATGCGGCAATTGTTGATTGATGGACAAACTCCTGTGAGTCGTGAGAGTTTGAAAATAACCATTTTAATTGAAATTTAGAAGCAAAGATATGAAAATTTAAAAATTTTTTAAACTTCTCGACATATATTACTGAGCTTGCTTTATCCATATGAAATAATATTGTAATGCTTGTAAAATTTGATAATTATAATTACATCTTATAATTTTTTGCCTATATAATTGTCATTGTCCTGCTCCGCAGCTTGATAAAGGTTTAAACTTACCTAATTGCCAAGATGGCCTGATCATATAGTTGTTGAAAAGGCGTATTGCGTTTCCCGCCTCTGCCTCAGTTGTATACATCGCAAAAGCGTACCTATAATTATTTAATTTAGTATTATTGTACGAATATAATTTTAAATACAGTGTCTTATATAAAAATGTACCCTCTATTCCACCCGGAAAAATTAATCATGAGACGAAACTCAAATAATTCTCCCGCCTGCCTAAAAAGAGGCACGAGAGTATCTTCGAAACAGTCGTGGGGAATGCGCCCAATGAACACCTGTAAAGAACAATACGTAATGATTTGAAAATTAAAATACATTTTTTTATTGAATATAAATATAATATGAAAAGTCGGCCAATGCAGACCAAATAGCTTGTATATCAGGTTCTTTTTTTACCGCCAAATGCCGTATACCTCCTATTAGAAGCCAGAAGCCTCTTATTTGAAGAATAAAATCATCTTAAACAATAGTAATAATATTGAATTTAAGATGAAACTTTAAAATGAAAATAGACGCCAACAAAACATAAGAATCCTCTCTTAGGACTTCGTCAATTTCCTATTTCATGGCGTATACAAGTCTGTCCTTGGCGGGTAAATCAAATTCTTTGAAATATGGCCTAATCAGATGTACTATATAGTTACCTCACAATTCCTTGAAGGTTCTGGACCACTCCATGCATGCGGTGCTTTCCTATAGATTCTCTGACCATTAATTTGTGTAAGTGTATAAGATGTGTTATTTTCTGTTAATGATAATAATCTTGATGATAATTCATACTGATTCACTTCACTAGATGAATAATGCTTGACGGAAGGCATTTTGTTTATATTTTAAATTAATCTTACAATAAATATTAATTATTTATTAATATATTTAACAACTATACGTGCCCCTCTAAAGAGCAACAAAAAATGATGAAAGAACTTAATAGAAAGCTGTATACCTAATAAAATGGCGTAGTAAAAACAAAATGGTGGTTTTGAAGACTAATATGTGACCTTGAAGTAATATCAATTGCAAATCTTTATAATTTATAAAAATAAAACAAAATATTTTTCTTATTAATATGGCTATTTCTTGCTGTTTATCTTATTAATAGAATTTTTGGAAATATTTTATTTACCAACTGTAAGCAATATTAAACACATAAGTCGAATAACAACAAATTAAGCAAATACAAAATGATGCACTGATAACGGAAATAAAAATAATGAATTAGTCAAATAATGTTACTTTAGGCAATTATTTCCTTTATCTTTCCTTTATGTTATTGCACTTCCATTACAAAATGATTTAATTAATTTCTGTGATCGCTAAACATTTAGTAATATTTTACAAAACTTTTTTGGTTTATATCTCTATATCATACTTTGATTATGACAATACATAAAAGTATAATAAATATACAAATGGATATTTATTATATAATTTAATTAACAAAAATATAATTTTATTAACAAAAATATTTCAGAAAGTTTATATAGTTTCTTGAGATAAAGCACTGTATTTTCAAGACTTACTTCCCGTAAAATTAATTGTTAGCAAATGAAAAAATTGAATTCAAATTATCAATAATTTAAAACTTTAAAACTATTTAGCTACATTCTACAAAATGAGATACATGTGTTACTTAATATTAAAATTTAATTTAGGCCTGTAATAATCATGAAATAACTAAAATTTTTAAAAATATATTTATGGATAAGTATTTGATACGTGTTCATATTTTTTACATATGTGACAAGAAGACTAGGGTAACAATGCTTATTAAAAAAAATTCGTAGCTTAGCTTCAAGCTAGTGCATCCTGTATTTTTTCTGCTAATTTGCTTTGTATCCAAGCTATTTCTTAACTCAATGCGTAGAATATAAATCCGTCGAGTTTTTACATTCATACTTAGTATCTGTTGTTTAGTAAAGTATTCAAGCTTTTTCTGATTAATTGATTTCATGACGTTAGCATTAATCGCTCTAATCGCTTCTAATTTTATTGCACTTATTTCGTTTTTAGGTATACCTGGAAATATTGGGAGAAATTGTTTTGTTATTAGTATATACGATATTAAAAGTAACAATATTTTAATATATACAGATAAGTAGAGAGAGGAGCGTCGTGGTGTAGAGGCGCAGCGTCTGCCCGTAAACGCGAGTTTGTTGGTTCGAGGTCCACTTGAGGAGGATGTTTTTTTTTTCCATGTTCTTCGTTTTGGCACCTACGCAAAAGCTTGGTGTCGAATTCCGCTACTCAATACGCAATGAAAGGGCCTCGAAAAGGCGGAAAGCTGGAAATGGAGTGAATAAGTAATATTTTTGTCACTCAAGCTCCTTGTATTTAATTCATCTTACAAATTTGTTTGATATTACTGATTTACAGATTACAACTGCATGAAGCAGTAAATAATTATGTTAAAAAAACAAACATTACTAGCAAAAAGTGTATCAAGACGTCCAATTTCATGTGAAGACCATTTATACGGCTCCCCGTAGGCGTCAGGGTGCGTTGCAATATTATAAAGCGTCTGTAATGAAACATTTTATTTTTAGCTATTAATGAACGCTAAATAATTTTTGTTAATTAACTTTAATATTGAAAATTAATTGAGTTACAAAACCTATATATGAAAAACTAATTTTTTACTAAGTAAATGATAGGCTACGCACTAACCGTAAACGTTGTGTATTTGTTCAGCGTCAAATGGTAACGATTGACTATAAACGTGTTAACGAGTAACTATTGTAGGTTCAATTCCTATTCGGGGTTTATTTTTAAACAAATTGTAGTGTCAATACTACCACTCAACGCGCCATGTTTCGAATTACTGTGGAAATGGAGTGTCTTGTTCTTAGATTTTCTCTGTTTATTTATTGTTCATTATTCGTTGTGAGTAAAATATTAAGATATGTAAGATATATAAGATGAAAATATTAAGACCTTTTTTTGTTCCACACTGCAACGATCGAGCTTGCTTAAGACTTCAAAAGTAAGTTCCTTGAATACCGTTGGCGTTATTCTATTAAGATCGCTCGCAGGGAAAGCACAAAGTAAATAGCCTAATTCATTAATGTGCCCTCCATTCATGTACCAATTATTACCAAAATATCTTTTGTAGGCAGCAGCTAAAATTCCGTACTGTGTAAAAGAAAAATCATTAAAAAATTAATATTAAAAACAAAACTTAAGTGAATGCACGACATCTTTTTTATTACCTTACGATTATTCAATTCAATATACCGTTTTGCGAAATATTTGAAAACAGATGGATCACCAAAGTTAACATAGTATAAATCTTCTTCTGGTACGACATTTAATAGGCTATCGAAAGCTGAAAGCTCTCTTCCTTGTAAGAATGCTGCAGTCTTCCCGTCTATCGATTTGCCAATGAATATTTATTTATTATCATTTTTTACAACATTCCAAAGCTTTAATATCTTTTAAGTGTGGAGTAAAATATTGCAACATTAAATATTTATTTTAACCTCTCTTTATTTAATATTCAATATGTATATGTATCGAGTGTTGGTGAACGTAATGTAGTTTACTTAACACATGTCCATACTCTAATCTCTTTGTAGCCAAGAAGGAACATAAAACAAATGAAAAATAGTTAACACCAAAGATTTCTGAATGGTTTACCAGTTATGATATCCCAAGCTAATATAGCCCTAGATATTGGTAGCGAGTGTTTTATTGTATGTGTTAGTATATGCAATACTGTTTCGGAATCGAGTCTTAAAAATGAACTCGACGGACCAAAATATATCATATCCATTGAATTTTCAAATTTAATTCGATTTTCGATTTCATCATAAAACTCATCATAAATTATGTCATCTGAAAAATAAAATAACGTTACATATATATGTGCAATTTAATCAACATGTATATTTCTTTATACATATGTGGATAATTTTACATATTATTTTCAAAATTACAGCTTATGTACATAATTACCTTGTAACTAATATAAATATAAATATTTAATATATAATGGGCATTTACCCGATTCAGTTACAGCGATCATAGAATTTTTCTCGTCTTCATATTCTAATTCCAATTCCTCTATAGACTTAGTACGCATTTCTTGTGCAGACACCCTGTTATATTTTAAGCAGATTTGATGACAGATTTTTATTTACAAACAACAAGTAACATTTTATTTTATTTGATTATATCAAGATATTATTTTCATATTATTAGACATATCCACATTTAACTGCTATCTATAGATATTTTTTAAATACATATGTGATTAAATAACTTGTATAGTAAATAATTGAAAAAGTTAAAAGTGACTTGGTAACTGCACTATCCCTTTTATGGCTTTTTTGGACACCCTAATATTATGTCATATTATTTTTAATAAAAATTAAACTAACTTTAAATAATATATTATAGATAAAATTAATATTGAAAATAACATATTGTCTAAGTTCACATCGAGTTGGTTGAACATTGTTATATTTTTAATTTTAAACGACTTTACCTAAGAGCGGGCTATGTCCTATATACATGTTATTAAAACTTTTTAAAAATATTTATTTATTCTCAATGGGCAAAAAAAAACACTTTCAAATTTAGCAATTGTTACATTTTGTTTAATACTAGTACTATTTGTGCACTGATCGTAATTTCTGGGCAACGACGTTGAAAAACCTATTGCTAATTAAACTATTTGATATGTGCAATATTTTTCGAACGAGATATTTTAGTGATTGGTGCAAAAAATATATTGAAAAAATCATTGTATAAAATTATATGATCTGTAACTTTAATTTGATAGTTTTTACGGTAAGACCTTCGGTGATAGAGAAAAAAATTATTTACCTTCAATAACGTGCATTGCACACAGGATTGATTTGTAATTTGATAATTTATTCATAGTGACAATTTTAATGCGTATACCCATTTTCAGGTATATGCTATTTTTTCCAAAGTTAAATGTTAATTTGATTGTATTATTAACAAATTACTCTACAAGCAAATTCAAATTGAAATTCAAAATACAAATTGTATAGTTTAGTCTATGCCTATTTAAACTGTCAATAAAAAAGAAGTGTTGACATCACTAAAGTCTTTCCGAATTGATAACCTAACTTCTCTGTTTTCAATGCCTCATACTACGGCTACGTGATTCTTTTATTAGAAATAACCAAATTAATATATTTTATGCAATTGTAAAATTGCATAAGCCAAACAGACATGAGATTCGTGTTATAGCAAAAGTTTAATTAACGATATCAAAGTAATTTTGAAACTTGTGTTATTTTAGCATTGTTATTAAGTTTATTTAATTAAACCATGGGTATATTAGAAAAAATTTCGGAAATCGAAAAAGAAATAGCAAGAACGCAAAAGAACAAAGGTATTCGCTTATGTTGTCTCATTTATTAATTTCTCTTGTCTACTGAGTCTATAGATTGTATTATTTTTTCAATATCTGGTACAATTAAATTGTTATCAAGAATCAAGAATCGGAGCATAACTGTAGCTCCGATTGTTCTATATGTCATGTTGTGGTTAATTTAAGTTCTCTACATTGCTTCATTGCATTGATTTTTGACCTTCTCACTGTGGGTTCAAACAACATCAGTACATCTGTTCCCCGCGCTCCTCCTTTGGAGACATTTCGAGTGGCGGAAGTCAATGGCACACTTTTGCCTTCTTACCAGACTAAATATGAAAATATTTCTTTTTTCCAAGTAGGAATCTAACCCACAAACAATAGTGTCTTACTTTTAGTATCTACACATTTAGGAACCTAATATATTAATACATTTCTATATTCATAGCCACTGAGTACCATTTGGGTTTGCTTAAAGCAAAATTGGCCAAGTATAGATCACAGTTATTGGAACCTCCTAAAAAGGGTGGTGACAAGGCAGCTGGATTTGATGTGCTAAAATCTGGTGATGCCAGAGTAGCTCTAATAGGATTTCCTTCAGTTGGTAAGGTAAGATTATCAAATATTTCATCAGATTTTAGATATTAATAGTTTATATGTAAAAGTAATCATGAAAATAAAATTTTACAATACATTTTAGTTTTGATAAATATACTGATTTATATCATCTATTAATATCACCTACCTTTTTTAGTCAACACTCCTATCCACTTTAACACATACACACTCTGAAGCTGCTAGCTATGAATTCACAACCTTGACATGTATTCCTGGAGTTATTGAGTACCAAGGTGCAAATATACAGCTTCTTGATTTACCGGGTATTATAGAAGGTGCTGCACAAGGCAAGGGAAGAGGAAGACAAGTAAGACTAACACATTGAGTTTATTATAAAGTAAATTGAAATTCAAGTAAATATAGAATTACTTATTTTTAGTAAATTTGTTACTGACTGAAAATGTGTCTATATTAAAAAGATAAAAATAAAATGACTACTAACATGTTACAAGTATTTTAAATTTTGTGTAAATCCTGAAATGTTATCTCTAAGGATTTGAGTTCACTTTAATCTTTTTCTTTATGGATTTCAAATGCCCCAATTAAACACAATGTTAAATAAAACTCTGTATAATTTTATAAATATTTAATAATTGTAAAATCTAAAATGTCATTAAAATATATAACTTTTTTACCTATCAAAGATTTAAATGCTTACTTTTTTCTTATTTAAGGTTATAGCAGTGGCTAGAACTGCTGATTTGGTTCTTATGATGCTGGATGCCACTAAACCATATGTTCACCGCCAATTGCTAGAGAAAGAACTTGAAAGTGTGGGCATACGTCTCAATAAAGAAAAGCCCAATATATACTTTAAGGTAATAAAACAAAATTATGTTTTAGTAAGCAAGATTGTAAAAGCAGATAAGGATGATAGTATAAAATATGTGTTTTTGATTTACAGATAAAAAAAGGTGGTGGAATTTCCTTTAACTCCACTTGCCAACTCACAAAGATAGATGAAAAAATGGTACAGATGATACTGCATGAGTATAAAATATTTAATGCTGAGGTAAATATATTGTATAGATGCTGCTTTCTAATATTTTCAGTATAGTAGGGTAGTCAAGAAAACCTAGTCTTAAGGCTACAGAAATTACAATGTGGTGAATAGTGCTGATCACTGATTTATGCCTGTTAAATAGTGTTGACTCACCTTTTACCATCATGTCAAGAACAGATACTCTACTTGGGAGACGAATCCGCTATCTCTTGTGAGTGTCCATGGGTGGTTCAGTTAAAAAAAAAACAAAAGTTAACGACATTATATTAATAATATTTTGTTATAGATATAGAGATAGCCACACTAATATATATAAAGAGTATCTGTCTGTTTATCTGTAAGAACTAGTTTATTTTTTATGGATAATAAATTTTCTTATGTTATTTTTCCTAATGAAAAATGAAAAGTGGAATTACATTATTTTTATTTCTAAATAGATACTATTCCGTGAAGATTGTACAGCTGATGAACTGATAGATGTGATAATTGGAAAACGAGTATACTTACCCTGCCTCTATGTGTACAACAAGATAGATCAGATCTCTATCCAGGAGGTGGATAGGATAGCACGCCAGCCACATTCTGTTGTTGTCAGGTAATTAAGAGATGTTACTCTTTGGTATACCAGAGTTATTCTGCCAGACACCTGTTAGAGTTATTCTATAAGTAATACCAAATTGAGCCAACCTTATTATATCTATTAGTATTAAATTTCATTAAGAAAAGTCTATTTTTCTAAATTTTATTATATGTATGAGAAGTAAAAATATACTGAACATTATGTTATATTGTCTATTCTAGTTGTAACATGAGATTAAATCTGGACTTCCTATTGGAAACAATATGGGAGTACTTGTCGCTCATTCGCGTCTACACCAAAAAACCCGGACAACCACCAGATTTTGATGATGGACTTATCCTTAGAAAGGTGATTGCATGTTATTTAAGTTCTTCTGTAAAACTGTAGAATATCGTCTTTCTTTTCAAAGTATACAAGCTAATATGTTAATTCCAAATGACTATGAATAGAATAGACCCATCTTAAATAAAGTAAACATATGTTTATTGTAAACTAAGTACTACTTTGAGTTTTCTAATATAGCATTTTTTGCTGGAAACAACAAAAAGCACAGAAAGTTAAGAATCATATTATATGACACCACTGTATACCTGCTATTCTTTGAAAATATAGGGGATTCATGTTTTAAATGAAATTATTAAAGTCTAATATACAATTTTCATCTCCCCAACAGGGTGTAACAATAGAGCATGTGTGCCACTCCATCCATCGCTCACTAGTTGCTCAGCTCAAATATGCCTTAGTATGGGGTACTAGCACTAAGTACTCCCCACAGCGGGTTGGCATTGGACACTCTGTACATGACCAGGATGTTGTACAACTAATTAAAAAATAACAAGCTTTTATTTTTTTCTTAAACCATTATTATGACCATGTTAGATGTTCATTGACCAATCTTATCTTTAAAACTGTTACAACCATACTACTTTTTTTGTTCTTTGATTTATAGCTATATGTATTCTAAATCCAAAATTATGCTTTGTTTCACATACTATTGAAACACCAATTTGAAAATTATTTTTTGTAAATTTTTTATTTGTCAAATTTATCACAAAAATGTATAGGGAGTACTAGCATCAAAATGTCGGCCACCTTGTTAAAATACAATATTTGATATTTATTTCCTATTCTTTTTTGTATTTGTCTATGATACAACATTATTGTATTTCTTATACTACATATAAGATGATATAATAGTATCATCAACATACATACCAATGTAATATATAAGTTGATTACTTTTTGTCTTTGTTTTAAACGTAAAAAGATATTTTTAACTATAACAAGCAATAACTATAGTAAACATTTTTTAGTAGGAATATAAAATAAAAAATTATGCTACCCAAAATCACTGTTTGTTATAAATTTCATTTTTATTTGTTTATTAAAGGAAGCTTTTAAATATTTATGTTTATCTTTTACACACCATATATTTAGATATCATATTCTTATATAGACATATGAGTTAAATTTTTAATCATTACATCTATATTCTACTCAAAATAAGGTTTTGATTGTTTGAGGTAAAAGAAATTAATACCTGAGTGTTCCGTATTGTAATTTGTTAATGACGCCCAGTTAAGCTTTATTTGCAGTCAGTTTGTGAACTAACATTCAGGTAGAAATTATCGCAATAAAATTATTTATTAAATTTTAACATGATATTTTATTTCAATACTAATAAATTGCTATACATAAAATTTAATAATATGAATAATTATTATTCAAAACAACTAACTGGTTACCACTTGGTACAAATCTAAGTGTACAAGTAGAAAATTTAAATAACGTGTCTATGTAATTCCTTGATTAATTCCCAAGATATTAAAAGTAAAAGAAAATAAATAATTAGTGTAATAATATTTATTAACATAGTTCTTACTGATGAGTTGAAACAAATCCAAAATGTACACCACAAAACAAGATATTTAGTCATATTTATTTCTTTCCTATTGTAAAATAACTAGTATAGAATATAATTCATCCTCAAATGTTGAATCTTAAACACTAAGCATTATAATTTTATTTACTGGTTTTCCCATTTTCCTCCACAGAAAAAGTTATTTGATAAAAGAAATTTATATAAATAAAATCAACTCATGCTTTTTCTTTTAATATATCAGCTTCCACATTGGCCAATGCCCAACGATGCTCTGTTATCTCCAATGCCTCCCATTCAGCTTTGAAGGCAGCTTTTGGGTCTGGTGGCATAGCCATGGCTGCACCTGACATCTGATCCTGCATCACTTTAGACTGGTCTGCAGCTTTAATATTAAAAAATATTACATGAAAACTTAAAATTAATAGGCAAAAGAGATTTTTACTTTTCAATATATTAAAATTTTATTTGTACGTACCATTATTTTCTCCCAAAACTAGAGTATAAATTGTTCTTAAGCCAAAAACATTAAGGAAATACCAAGATGCTGAAGATACCCATGAGGCATCTAAATAAGCTAGTTCTACACCACGTTGCAACATAGGTTTGAAACGCAGTGTCAGAGGAAATGGAACCTTTGCTGTAAATTAAAAATATTTTAATAAATATTGATTCTAAATGTACTTAAGTTAAGATTTAATCTAAAAATGAGTTCCTTTTACTTGTTAAAAAGCCACTGAACATCCAATTTATCCAACCACCAATAACAATCATGGGAAGTACATTTGTTACATTTCCTTTTAACATATCTGTCATCATGCCAGGATCTGTCATAGGATTCTATAACAATATTATTTACAAATTATAAGTGCTTTGAATATAGTAAAATATTTAATAAAAGTTATATAGTCTTGTGTTTCATGTAATATAAGTATAATAAATCACCTGAGAAGCTGCAGCTCGCTTTTGGACTTTAAAATACCCAGTGTCTTCGTTATTAAACCAATGACGTCTCATAGCAAAGGAATGCCTAGGAAGATACTTGCCATTCTCGCGGAGTAGACGAGCACGAATCATTACTTGACTAAAAGTAGTGTTAAAAATTAAGTTAAGATATTGTCCCAAATATTTAACATTTTATTGACAATAATACGTACCTGTCTTGAACTTGTAACAATTCAATTTTCTTTTGGGAGGACAGTATAATCGATATATAGTGTCTTACTATTCCAACAAGGAATGTAATTATTACTATAGGCAAAAACACCCATAATCGTATATTTGGATCCAATAATAATTCTGTCATTGTTAAAAACTCTGAAAAGAATGCGGGATAATAAATTAGAGTATTAAATTCAATACATTCATTAAAACTAGGTTGACATCCGTCAAATGTCGACTAAACCATAGACCAAACTCACCACAGAAAACGTTTACGCAACTTTGATAATTCAAGTTGGATGGTATTATTTATTAGTTATTACTTACAATGTGAGTTGAAATTGGTACATTTATTTTGGATATTACGTGAAATCACAAAATATATTAATATTTAAGAATTACGTTGTTAAAAAACTGAATATTTTATTAAGTTAAAGTTATAATTGATTTACTTTTGTTAGTAATATTGTAAAAAACATGCATATATTTTTTGTTTTATTTATTATCTACATTGTTGCCTGGATATTTGTCGCTCATTAATTTAAAATGCGCGCATCCACTTCCAATTTCATAACTTGTTAGAGAATTTTTAATTACTTTATTAAACTAATAATTTACTAGCCAACATATAAGGAAAATTAGTTAAAATGTCTCGAAAAACCATTAAAAAGTTGTCAGCCTCTTGTAACATAGTAAATAAAACCTTTGCTGATTCTAAACAAAGCATAATCCCTCCATTAGCAGTTAATATCAATAAACCCGGCATGGATTTAAATAAGTTCAAATTTGAAAAGAAACCTCATATAAAAATTGAATATGAAGAAGAAACTTCTCCCAAGCAGGTATTATTTTATAATTATATATGGTTTCACAATAAAATTATATTAGAAACATATTAGACACTACATATTTTTCAGGAAGAAAAAGGACTCTGGGAGCCACCTAACTGGAAAGACTTCTTAATAAATTTAAGAATAATGAGAGCTAACAATGATGCACCAGTTGATACAATGGGCTGCCATATGTGCATGGATGAAAGTGCTCCACCTCAAGTAGTTTTACCTTTCGCTATACTAATTGATTTATATGCTTCAATAAGTGATTGTAATTAAATAAATATATGTGCCATCTTACAGGTAATAAGATATCAAAGTTTGATATCTCTTATGTTGTCAAGTCAAACTAAAGATCAAGTAACATTTGCTGCCATGGAGAGGTTACGTGCAAAGGGGCTTACAGTTGATAATGTGTTAGCCATGAGTGATGAAGAATTAGGAAAACTTATCTATCCTGTAGGCTTTTGGAAGGTAAACTTAATGAATTGTCCGTACTACTAAATACATATTTACCTATAAGTGTAGTTAAAGAAAAATAGATAAAAACTGTATATTGATAAATTTTAGAAAATTAATTTAAAAAAGAAATAGTTAAAGAAAACATATAAACATTTTAAACATAGCAGGACTACGAACCCATACCCTCTTGCCCGTTTCAGTCACACTGTGTTCAAAATTTTTATATGTTTTCTTTAAGTATTTTTTCTATCCTCATTGTGGATTAACACTTTAAAAATCACAAAAATAAAGTAATTTAATTTTGACATCTGTATGTCTATCATCTACAAACATTATTATTCCTATTAAATATACCTCTTGTTAATCATCTTTAATTTAAATAGACTAAAGTGAAGTATATAAAGAAAACTACACAAACTCTGAAAGACCAATATGATGGTGACATCCCAGACTCAGTAGAAAAGCTTTGCAAGCTGACAGGTGTTGGGCCAAAAATGGCCCACATTTGTATGAAAGTTGCTTGGAATAAAGTTACAGGAATAGGTAAGCTTTAATTAAACATTTTACAATAAACCTGAAAGAATCATTATTAATTAAAGTTTCTTATAGGTGTAGACACTCATGTTCATAGAATAAGTAACAGAATAGGTTGGGTGAAAAAGCTAACTTCTACTCCGGAGGAAACTCGTAAATCCCTGCAAACTTGGTTGCCTTTTGATTTATGGAGTGAAGTCAACCATTTAATGGTCGGTTTTGGCCAAACAATATGTTTACCAGTGGGCCCCATGTGCCATGAATGCTTAAACAGAGATATATGTCCATCAAGTGATAAAGGACGAAAATCTCCTAAAAAGTCTCCCAATAAAAAGGAAAAAAATGATGACACATTGCCAGAAAAGTCTCCAAGGAAAAATACACCTAGTGAAAGTAAAACAATTAAAACAGAAAATATAAATAAAAGTAACATTTATCCAATTAAATCAGAAATTAAAAAAGAAGCAAATACTGATCTAGATGATGTGGATACAGTTTTAAAAGAATCTATAAACCAGAAGTCCTCTATGCTTAAATTAGATGGCAATGAGATTGAGGGATTTGAAAAAACTAAAAAAAATATAAAAGCTGAAAAAAATGTCAAAAATGCTATTGAAACAGAAATCAAAGAAGGTAAACTAGAAGCCAAAAAAGATTTAAAAAGGAAGTCACCAAGAATCAGTAAACAAAATGTGTTAACTAAAAATGATAATGAAGCAAAGTCTTCAAAAATGAAAAAATAAAAGAATGTTCTGAGAATTATGTTCATAATTCTTATTTATTATCCTAAGTACACCTAAGTATAATTTTATGAGAAATAATGTTTTTTGAAATATTTGTTGTGTTTAAATAAAATAAAATATTTTTTAAATTAATGTTTTTTCTTATGATTTTTCTTCTTTGATTTTTCTTTCCGTTGAGCACTTTTGGTCTTCTTCTTTTGATTTTTCTTATTTTGTACTCTATCCAATTTTGATTTCATTTGGAAAACTTTACTTTTTTGTAATTGTTTGGTTGCTTGCTGTTTAAGTATTTTCTTAACTTCTTTTTTAGTTTTTAATTGTTTACCATTTTCTGTATCACTTTCCTCATTGTCAGATTCCTTTGCTATGTGAGAACTCATGCCAGGAATTTCATTGTCAAGTTTGGGATTTAGCTTTGACTTATTCTCTTTACATTTGGTTACTTGCTTAGGCTTGTTATCGCCAATAACTATGTCTTTCTTTTGTAAAGTATCGGATGAAAGCTCTACAATTTTTACATTAACATCTTCATCTTCATACTCCTCTTGAAGTAATTGTTCTATGTCTGGGATAGGGCGACTCGATACAACAAGCTTTTTATATGATTCTTTATTCTAAAACAAACAAATTATTATTTTTATAAAATTGTTATTGAAAAGGAAACTCAAAGCGTTACACAAAATTACCTCTTGTTTGATGCGCCGTTTTTCTTCTTTCAACATACGTTGCAATTCTTCCTGAGCTTTCTTTTTTCTCTCCAATTTTCTTTTACGAAACCCGCACAAAAAATCCCTGCCAATGCAATAAGTCACCTGTTATTGTAGTTCTTTAATAAAAGCATAACAAAAATATATTTTACGAACTTCCTCTTAGCTTCATCAAAAACTAAATTTATCTTCCGTTTTTTCTCTGAATTCTTATTTCGTTTTTTTGCCATTTCTTATTAAATAAATAGTTACTTTTTCATATGATTAAACATACACAGTTGTTTACAATTAGTAAATATCCACACGACTAGATTGACAACTATAATAACCTCAATTTTATCCATGACGAAAATGAGTTACAAACAGACTAAAAAGCACTTTGATATTAGAAAAAAAATTAACAATATACTATAGCATTAATTACAGTAGTTAATACATTTATGCACTACTTTTTTTAATATGTATAACAATATATTATATAATTGCATGTCAAATAGTCTAAAAAATTAATGTTAAAAGGTAAGTATAATTTTTGGAAGAGGTAATTTTTATTTAATTAGGTAATTATTATTAAAGGTAAAATTATCGAAAATTTTAAACGGTCATAGTGAGTACTAATTTATATTTTTGTCTATATTTTATATACAGCAAATTTTGGCAAGATACCAACAATTAGAAATAGTTCATAGTGATTGGTGGACAACATCATCTTTTATTTTTTTTATACTCTGTTTTCCGCCAATCAGCACCCAAGTGCACAATAAAGACGGACTCATCAGCAGCATGGCTGTCAGTATATATTTGAAGCTTGAACGATGCGTTTCCTCTCGTCACGTTGGTTTTTTTTGTTTGTGCATATTGACGAAAATGTTATCGTGTATGAATTTCAGTGGTATAAAGAATGGAGAAATTTCAGTGTAGTGACTTGATATGTGAAATATTATGCCAGGTAAGGCTCTTTATGGCCGATTAGGCTAAATTAAATATTAGATATAATTAAAATATCATTATTTAAGAATCAACTAATATTGCCAATTTAGTCGTTTATTCCTTAATTAATTAACATTACTGATTTTATTTTAAATACTAAACAATACCAGAAAATACATTGTAAAAGTGTTACGTATGATGAGCTGTGTAAGCGGAATAGTTTTGGAAATCAATACTATTACACTTTACAGCCATATGTTAACATGTGTGTCTGTGTGAGCGTTTCACGTTCACATACCGTTACAATTCTATTTTATTATATTGGTCACTTTAAATTCGATTATAAAATATGAAATGGCAATAGCATGATGATTACAAAATATATGATTCAATAAAAAACCGATTTAGAAGCGAATGCGTTGATTAATGAAGTATCGATTTTTAGGAACCTGCGCTTTTGTATTGTTATGCAAAAAGCAGTATCTAATGCTGTGAGAATTTAGTTCATATTTAAGACAGTGACGTATATTCAATACGTTGATAGTAAGACTGTTAACTGCTTTGTTTTAATTCTAATCATATATTTATTAATATTTCTGAATTAGTAATTAGTCTGTCTCAAGTAGTAACTTACGGATTTATTTTTTAAACATTATTATTTAGACATTTTATTGCAGTATTAAATCTATTTACTAATGTTATTTAATTAAAATAAATCTTAACTACTTTTATAAAACAAATATTTATAAAAATCTATAGTTATCGATTTTATTTAACTAAATCTTTCTGTATCTAAGAAGTAATATAAAAAATAAAGAAATGTAATTATACTACACTATAATTTATTCATATTTCCTATAAGACACAGGATTTCTATATATTTCTTTTTTATTTAAACAGTGAAATAATAGTTATTAATGGAGCATTTCCCAGAACCTAATAACATGTCAGTTGAGGATGAGTTCAGTAAGTTTCAATTGTATCAATTAACAAATTGTTTGCTCATTATCTTGAATTAAATTTAATAATGAAGTAAGAAGTATTATTTGTTTCATCATTATCATGAATTATATTGAATACTTATGAATATATTTGAATTTGATAAATAAAAATGTTTAGGAGTTTCTATTTTATTTACTTATACTAAGCTGAAAGTTGTAAGTGTAATTTCTATTCTTTTTACATAATTGTGTTGTAAACATAAATATTTATATACAATTACTGTAATTTGATGTTTTTATAGTAAATTTATAAGTACACCGATAGAACAAGATTGTTGACCTCATAAAGTGTTTAAGAATGTGTTATCAGTGACACATGTATGATCAATCAAGATATGAAAGATTTGAAGTGTCAATTGTAAATTTTTTTAAATTAATTAAATTAATATATATTTTTTGTATATAATAACAAAACTAAAAAAGAATTGATTTGTATAATATTTAAATATAAAATAATATAGATACTTTATCAAGGCCATTGTGACATACTGTTTCACTGATAATGTGATAATTGTGGGCTCAATTTCCACTTGGTATTAATGGAAATAATCATACTGTGGTTAGCACAGTGTTCCACAATTTAATACAAAATGTGTTGATCTAGACAAGATAAGAACAAGAGATTATTTTGTAATGTAGATGTTCAAATCTTAAACATTATTTTCAGAAGGACCTTTTAAATATTTGCGGTGATATCAGCTGAAAAAATGACATCAAGGTGAGTTGAAAAATCTATATTTGTGTTTTATCAGCTGATTGTACATGTAATATAATAATATATAGCTGCAATTTTTTTGCATTAATATATAGTACTGTATCTTACACAATATAATATTTCATTTAACATTATTCATATTATCACAAACATGGTTGTGTTGCTTAACTCAATTCAGTAACAATATTTTTGCAAAAATATATAAGTCAACATATTTGCTTTCATATTGTTAATATTTATACAAAAGATGAGTGAATTTTCTATTTGTTTATTTTTTAATTTATTTATTTTTATCCTTTAACCAGAAAAACATTTTTTTTACTATATCTAGTTTCTCTTAATCTATGATAACTGATTCTATGTGCCAAAGTTGGGCAAAGGCCTCCCCAAATCTTATCCATCCTTTTTAAAAATAAAGATATATGGGCGAAACAACAAAAACATGGCCCTAATGCTTTTGCATTAAATAACATATATACATATTTTTGTATAAAAAGTATTTTAGGGTAAAACTGTCTAATATGATGAGATGGAATTGGCACATTCTTGAATATATTAATATCATTTAAGATTATGTAATTTTTTTAAAAAATAATACAGCATGCAAGATATTTAAGTAAATAAAAGGTCAAAGAAGCTAGAAAGTAGATAATGTAAATATTATAACGTTATCAACATGTAAAATTTTCGTATTATTAAATACAAAACTGGTTTTCAGATTAGACCGACTATTTGTACTGTTGGAGGCGGGCGCGGGCGCCGCAACACGACGTGCGGCGGCACGTCAACTGGGTGAAGTGCAGAAGGCACATCCAGAGGAGTTACATCGTCTGCTCGGACGTCTTACAAAGCATTTACGGTCTCCAGCATGGGAAACTAGAATTGCAGCTACACAGGTTTTAAGAACTTTTAGCTTAAATATTCATGATTTAATCAATTTTTAATTTTTACGATTTTTAATCAATTTTTTTTAATTATAATTAATTAATTAATCATTTAGTGAATCGAAAATCTAAATCATATATAATAATAAACAGAAGCTGTATTTGTCACACATATATTAAGAAATTAATAATTACAATTTGACAGTTTAACTCCACGAACTGCTCTATTTAATTAATTTTTGTTGAATATTGCGTATGAATATTGCTAATGAGTCATGACACTCTATTAAATTAATGTCTATCAGACATTAATTTAATAAAGTGTAAAAAATCGACTTTAGTAATCAAGGGTTACCAAAACGTAATATCGTTATTATTTTAATTTTTTGTAATTTTGAAAATTGTACATAAAACCCATATTTTCCGTGTACATTGTAAATGACGTCATCTTTTTCTTAACAGGCTGTGGAGGCAATATTGACAAATGTTCCAGAATGGCATCCCCCACCGTTTGCACTAGTCAAAGGTAACCTACATACAGTTCTATGTTTACAATTCTTTACTTTCAACGTGTAATATCTATTGACAGGAAGTGGAGAATGGTCATATAGGATAGGAAATATTATGTACAGAATATGTAAGAAAAATAACGAGCATGTTTTAAGTTTTTCCCTTTATATACCTCTATATTGATTTAAGATAAGGACTTAAAAACTTAAGTGCACTTAACAAAACATAGGGTTATGCTACTATCATGTAATTTGTAGTGATGGCGACAGAGGTCATCAGATTATGAGTTGATATTTTCCTTCTGCTTCAAAATAATACTTGTATTAAACTGGTAACTTGTAAATTGAATTGTTTTACTTTACAATGTTTTTAATTTATAATAATTTACATGGTTGTCGTTTTTACTAATTGACCTTTTTCTATTATTCAAAACGAAACTTCTAAGAAATTATTTAAAACGTTTTTAAAAGATTTTAACTTGCAATTAAAAAACTTGCACCTAGGTACATAGTACAAACATACATACATATTATAGATACATGTGTTAAAAATATTGACAAATGTATAGATTATTTTTTTCACAATACCTACATCTCAAATTTTAAAGATTCAATTTTGCGATAACGTATCGTTCGTTACCGGGTTTTATTGCCACATATGTTCGTATGTATGTCGTAAACTCGTAACGTGGCAGTTTAAATTTGATAAGCCAAAGTGCGATTTTATATATTTTTTTCAAATTTCGTTTTTGCTGATAAATTGAAAATTGACGAATCACCTCCTAATATTGGACAGATGGTAGTGGCCTGTATTCCACCTGTTTAATTGTAATGACACGTTTTATTGAAAAATATCTTTAATTTCTATAATGATTGACGACAAAGCATAATTTTCACCCTAATGTTAAAGTTCTTCAAGCTTAAGGGCTAATTTCACCGGTTCCGGAGGAGTAAAGTTTCAGATAGTTATCTAGTAGTTAGTAGGTAGTTTGTGTACCAGATTAAACAGGTTTATCTGTTAGATATTTATGTGAGACCTGTGAAACCAAAATTTGTATTTTGTCTGCCATACAAGGAACATATTTCTTATCTGGGACTTTATCAGTAGATA
Organism: Dione vanillae; assembly: GCA_037178615.1. Classification (NCBI taxonomy): domain Eukaryota; kingdom Metazoa; phylum Arthropoda; class Insecta; order Lepidoptera; family Nymphalidae; genus Dione; species Dione vanillae. Next base: position 88,176 of record JAZFAU010000089.1, read on the forward strand.
ATAACACCGGACCTTAGCAAAACAAAGATCACTGTTTAATTTTCAACGAATTACATCAAAATATATTATAAATTTGCCGATAGTATTCGTAATCAATGAACAAACAGACAAAATCTTAAACGAATTTATATTAGTTATTCGATATACTAAAATAAGTATAAGTACATATAAGCGAGAAAACATATCACAAATCAGGATGTACGGTTATCCGGCTGCGATCCATGTCAGTTGTAGCGACCTAGTTCTGCATTAGTCTATATTATGCTCGTGTCTCGACCTTGCCACTACAATCGCAACAATCACTTAATAGAGCAAGCTTTAAATTTAGATCAGTGTGGGGTGGCAAATTACAACGAGTGTAGCTATTATATATAGAATATATTTATTTGCCAATTCCTTTTATATATAACCAGCTTTACTCACGACTATACTCGCGTGTTCAATTGGGAATATCGAATAATTTATATATATGTATGACCCAAGACGTGATTTGCTTTAGCCTACTATAGCCTTCTTTGATAAATGGACTATGCGACATGAAAAGGATTATTGATTTTAAATCTGTAGTTATAAGAGATAAGCACGTTCGGCCAAACAAAATATTTATCTTTATAATTTGATTACTGCAGTTTTCAATAAACAATTGAGTCAGTTGATTCAGCAGTTTATGATTCCGATAATATTCTTTATTCAATACATATTGTTACCGAAATACATACTCGATTACGTTATATAATAGTTCCAATACGAGATTCTCTTAAATCTTTTAAATTCTTTGACGTGTCAACATATTCTTTAATTTTGTCAAAATCATAATTAAATTAAGGATTATTGTTGTTTAATTATTATTAAATTACATGTCCATTAGTTAATTCTTAGATATTTCCATTTGACTACGGTGTCGCTGTGAGTGATATGACCTAATGACCTTGTAAAATGACAATTGTAAATTTAAACTAAGTTAGTGTATCAATATTACTTAAGATTATTAAGATTATATTTAAATGAGAAATATAGTAATTACGCGATTATGTACAATCATCAACAATATTTACATTTATAACTAGGTAGGGCATATATGATAATTGATAAGTAATTACGTCCTTATCAATTATCAGTTACGATGTTAAACTTACTTGAAACCATTAATCAGTGATACAAAATTTGTACTTTCTAAATCAATTTCGTTTTGTTTTGTTTTAAAGTTTTATTTTTTTGACGTTAAATTTACCTATGATTTTTATCTTAAATATGAAAGGTGGACAAGATGGTTGATGGATTATAAAATGTTACACATACGTGGATTTTAAAGAATCATTGTATACCTACCGTAAGTATAGGTGTTACGAATTAGAAAATATTTACATTTTAATGTCTTTCTTGAACTCAAATGTGCGACTTTGAAAGAGAATGTGTACACTTTTGAGGATTTTACATTAAAAATTGGTTTTATATTGTTAATATATTTTATGGCTTTAGACTGTTTACCAAAGTGTAGAAACTAGTATCAAGGTACTCTGGAAAGCGGAGACACTTTCTTCCCGAACTTTGCGTGTGATGAAATTGAATGTTTGCTGGCCTTGTAAATATAATAAAGGGAAAATAAATCTTTTTGATTTGAGAGCGAACCCACAGCTATTGCGTTTACATTCAGATATAATGCCACTGCGCTTCAATAATTTCAATGTGTTTGAAGTTATTAATTAACAATAATATAAAAATTATAGAGGACCGTCGTGGCGCAGAGGCGCAAGGTATGCCTGTTACGCGACGGTTTCTGGGTTCGATCCCCAGTCGAAGAAGATGGATTTTTCTATTTCCATTTTCTTCGCTCTGGCAAACTAGGCAAAGCGCGGCGTTGAGTTCCGCCACTCAACACGCAGTGCCTCGAAAAAGGCGGAAAGCGGGGACGGAGAAAGCAGGGACCAAGCAACGGAGTGTCTTAACACTAGGTTCCCACGGTCTCTGCAGTTCCCTCTGCCTACCCTGCCATGTGCGGGATAAAGCGTGAAGATAAAAAAAAATTAAGTAATTAACATAGTAACAATAATTTTTATTTGCAATTATTTAATTTTTTAACACGTTTACTTACTTTCGGTCGTATGTATGTACTATATGTTTGTGATTGTAACCCACTATAAATGTTAGACTAATTTGAATATCTATCAGGGTTTGAAGACGTTTTTGATCTACATTTTTTTAAAATTTAGTGTGTGCGTGTTAAGCGTATTTTTTTGACTGCCTTTTTATTGTAACTGTATACGTGCATATACCTAACTGACAATTATCCTATATAATAATTCTATAACTTAATTTAATTTAATTCTATGAATTAATTTTCTATTAAAGAAAAAAGAAGAAGAGGCCACACGGTAGATACACTGTAAGGATGAAGCAACAAAATTTAGTCAATTTTAAGTTAACCTCTACAATTTATAGGTCACCTTGCAGTAATTGGTGAATACCTACATAACGTTACAGCTAACTAAAAATGAAGCTATTCAAAGCCGAAGGTCAGGACATCGTTTATTGTTAGGTCAATCATGCCACAGGTTTTATATTTATAATAAAAAATTCTAAAAGCAAATATTTTAAAACATGTTCAAAGTGAGTGTTAGTTACGATCACCTGTGTTTCTATTAACTTAAACTTATTTATCTATTGTTAAAAGTTGTTATTTTTTTATACCTAAATTACCAATTTTGGGCGGTCACTTCGAATCTAAACAGATTATGTAAAAAGTCACCGATATAGGTATACTAGATGCAATATTAGTTCATCAATTAATAGCTTAAAATATAGTATATTGAAATTATTAAAAATAATTATATAAATAAATCTTCTTTTTTTTTATTAAAGCCACTAGTACTACTATTCCACGTGCATCGAATCGTGCAAAAGTCTTAATAGCCCGAAATAAAGATAGAATAAAGATATGCTAAAGCAATATAGGTACATAGATAACATTGTCTGACAAGCAACTTTCATTATTTATATGCATGTTGACATAATTCAAATTGCGTGACGCGTGTCTGTCGCTCACCGGGAAACATCTCGTGGCTGGCCTTCAAGAATTTATAATCTGTAATAAATCATGTTCGTAACACTTACCTTTACTATATTTATTTTTAGTAATATTTAACAAGTGCTATTCAACTGTTTTATAATTGTACTAATCGGTTGACATTTTTTATTTATTATTCGTTTGTCACTTGGTATACATATATATGTACATAGAATATATATTTTAAGGGATATATCTGATATGTATATGTATGAAATATATATTCAGTAAAAAAAGCGTTTCTTAAATTATTTACGCTATAATACCGAAAGTACTTACGCACTCTTTCAATATCGTTCTTAATGTCGATGCTATGTACAAATTAAAATGCGTTGTAGTTATTTTGTGTTAATTATTAATCTACCCAAGCTTATAGCTCTTGGTTTAGCTCTTGGTTTGTCTAGGGGATCACCAGTAGATCAACGACCGTCAATATGGCTTTCGCCATGGTCGTTTAACTGGTGATCTTTTACTTTACCTTACTCACCGTTGGGCTGCAGCTGTCGAAAGCAAAGGCGAAGGCCTGACAGTCTGGATATGGCGAAAGCCTTTGATCGTGTGTGGCATAGAGCACTCTTAGAAAACTTCCATCGTATGGGCTTCCTGAGAATTTGTGCAAGTGGGTCGCTAGCTTTCTTACCGGCCGTAGCAAAATTTTAATGAAAGTCGCTGTCGACGGTTTTTGCTCTGATGATAGTTCTGTGGACGCTGTATACTCCCGTGCAGGTCCTACTCGGGAAAACGTCGACGATTGCCGAATGAAACTTGTGTCTTCTATTGGGACCACCCTCAGTAATGTCTCATTGTGGGGTGTAAGGAATCTTGTTCAATTCAACCCCCAGAAGACTCAAGTTTGCGCGTTAACCACTGAAAAAAACCCTTTTGTCGTGTCACCAGTTTTTGAGAACACTTCTCTTAAAGCCTCGCTTACTATCAGTATATTGGGGCTCAGCGTTTTGAATGACTGTCAGTATTGCGATCTTTTGGATAGCAAGGCCAAGCTGGTCGCGAAGAAACTGGGTGTCATGGGAAGAGCGAGACAGTACTTCACGCCTGCACACTTGGCTCTGTATAGAGCCCAGGTTCGGCCTCACATGGATGGTCTGCCTCGCCTGGTCTGGTCTGGTGCACCTCAGTATCAACTTAAACCATTTGATCGCATACAGCGTAGAGCCGTTCGTATCGTTGGGGACCTAAATATCTGTGGAAGGCTAGACACTATGGCGCTGCGTAGAGATGTTTCCTCGCTGTGCGTTCTCTACCGCTTATACCATGGGGAGTGTTCTGTAGAACTGTTCGATCTGGTGCCTGCCGCTGAATTCTCCAATCGCACAGTACGACACAAATTAAAGTATCATCCCCACCATGTGGACACGTGGAATTCCACTATTGGATTTCCACTGCGGTTCCGTAGGAACTTTTTTCCACGTACCACACTACCGTGGAATAGCCTACCTGCGGCAGTGTTTCCAGATAGATACGATATGGGTACCTTCAAAAAGCGCGTCTACCTCCATCTTAAAGGCCGGCAATGCTCTTGTAACACCTCTGCTGTTACACAGGGCCGTGGGTGTCGATGATCACTTACCATCATGTGATCCGACTGCTCGTTTGCCTTCTCCTTCCCATAAAAAAAATTTAAGAATTTCTCGTTTAAATAAAGTAATAAATATGGTCAAAAATAATGTTTGTGTCATACCTTTTAGAAAAGTAAAGCTTTATTTTTTTTATAATTTGTAAACTGATGTTGCTTATTATTAGTTTAAGAGCGAATAATATTATTTTGTCCTTGCACTAAAGATCCATATGCAAAGTATAAAAACTACCGAAGCGATAATTGCTCTACAAATAGATCTAAATCGTAAACAACGTTCTTATTCACTTTGTACTAATCTCTTTATGTGTGATATTGTAAAATAGTTTTTATATTCATTATTATAGAAGAGGAAATCGAACAAGACGACAATGGCCGTCTCCGTTGCGAAACGTTTGATATACAGAGGGTTCTGGAACATGGAGCTCATCTCATGGGTTCTGAGGGTCACGAATATGACATGGATGAAGAGGCCTTGTCGGCAACAGGTGGGACTTATTATTAAATTGAGCATTAACTCAAAGTAACAATATCTTACATTATTTAATATGTTTTAAAAATTACTTTAACCATTTAAAAAGATAAGGATGATAATAAACACACGTGATTATATTTTAAATGTATGTATATACATATAATGTGAGCATTCTTAGCACTGTAAAACATACAATTCAGTGTAATTGTATTTTTTTGTTTTGATTACATTAATTATTAAGAATTTTCAAACTAAATAATATTTTTAAAGCATTGTTTAAATATCTATAAATAAATAAAAAAAAATTTGGATCATCCATGTTTTAGTTAAGGTGCAACTAAGAATGATAGAATCCCCAATTTTATATTAAAAGCACCATATTTACAACTTATTAAATAATTTTGTTTTAGATATTAAAGAAAGCATTGCAAAACAACGCCAACAACTCAATGCAAGGCTTGGACTCGATGTGGCGTCGTCACTCGGCATGGATTTGAGCGGTGTCTATACTAATGACGATTTGTGTCCTACTAAGATTGTTATAAAGCCAGAGGTTACACGGGTACGACCACTTTGCTATTTATTTATAAAAAATAGTAAAATTAAAATTATACATTTTATAATGAACCTTTAAATTGTCATTAAAAACAATTCAGAATAATATAAACTTATAAATTTCACACAAGTAAAAGTATATACGTTGATTAGATATAAATCTACCTAATCTATTTTTCTGTATGCGAATAAAATAATTAATAATAAATATATATATATATATATATATATATATATATATATATATATATATATATATATATATATATATATATATATATATATATATATATATATATAACAGCGTCCAGTACAAGAAATAGTGAAATGCAAGGGGCTCAGTTCACGCGAAATGAACTTGGCGAAGAGACGCGCGCGCGCCGCCTTCAGCAAGCAGAAGTCGCGCGACTGCGACGACGCCCTCTCCACCCCCCTCACCCCCACCACCTCCGCCCCTCAGTTCCCCGTCGAACCGGAGAGGAAGAAGATGAAGATGGAAACCGTTGAGGAAACAACTGGTAAGCGTGGCGCAATTTCTTTTTCAACGAATATAATTGGGCGTTTTTTTATGACTTTTAAAGTGTTAATCCACACTGTGGATAGGAAATGTGTAATATAGTCTATGTAGATGTAACAATAATTCTAAGAATATATTTAATAATTTCACTGAACATATTTTCCTTGAAATATTAATTAATTTTTTATCAAAACATAATCGAGTAATCTAATATCGAAACGTTTTTTTCTTATAATTAATATAATTTTATAATGCACGTAGATAACTAAGTGTCAAGATCAAGACACCATACTATACTTAAAAAAACATATATAAAAATTTTAATGCAGCTAGATTCATCACGCCGCGTCAATATTTCTCTCTCGCTAAACGATTGTTCTTTGTAATAATCTTTGACGGGTAACTAAATAAGTTCTATAATACATGTAAGATTTCGACGCGGTTCGCAATAGGGCGCGGCCCGCGGGTTTAAATTCAAATTTTGACGTGACAACGTCTTAAATTAGGTTGTGCGGCTCGGAGTCAAATATGAAAATGGTAACGTAACGATGTGTCAACTGTCACCAAACTATGATCGTCCGCCGCGCGTATCACTTGACACATGTACAATGTTTTAGTAAACAAAATATATTTTCTATAGTTAAAATTTGTGCAATTTATACTATAATTATTATTCATATCAATAAATATTCTACCGAGAAAAAGACATTGTCACGTAAAATTTTCGCCCGTAAAACCCACTTTACAGGCAACCATTTTTTTTATGTTTTTTTTAAGTATCGTGGGGTGTATTGATCTTGACACTTAGTTATCTATTGTGCTTTATAAAATTATATTACTTTTAAAATGTTTCGATAATAGATTATTTGATTTCGATTCGATAAAAAGTCAGCTATTATTTCAAGGAAAATATATTCAGTGAAACAATTAAATATATTCTTAGAATTAATATGTTACATACTAACATAGATATTGAAGTTAAAAAATTACTAATAAAATTTTACGAGTTGTATATTATGTTATCCAATAAACCTTGTAAACGATAAAAATTACAGTAAATATATGTACTTTGTCTCTGTTACTAATTCTATTATTTCGATATGTTAAGTTGCCGTTTATATATTTTGAACTGTATAATATTGTGTCCTTGAATTGAATAACATTTATTATTGTCACAATTGTCTGATGATTATTATAAATATTGTATAATATTTGAACCTACTTCGATATTTGACTTTGTTACCGTTGTTAAGTGAAAATTATTATATAATATGAGATAAGGCAATATTAGCTATATTAATACTTATACTTAAAAATATTCGCCTGTTGTTGTTTAATAGGTACTATTATTTTTATCATATTTATACGCTTACATATATATACATATATGTAGTTTCTGAGAGTCAATCGATATATATATATATTTTAGTTATTGTATATTATTTCATTATATATTATGTATTTAAAGTCAATAAGGGTATATAATATTTTTATGCAATAATAATAGTCTGTAGTATGCTTATACAGATTTTTATGTTTTATTTACTACTTTAATAACAGATATAATCTCATAAATTCAGAATTGAATAAGAAACAAGAGTGTTTATAACAGTAAGATATCAAACTTAAACCACTATATGCAACATTATTTATACGCATTACAGTGGAAGCGTCATGGGAAATGGAGAGTTTTAACACTAAGATATTAAACTAAAGTCACTATATACAATATATTTTATACTTATTACAGTGGAAGCGTCCTGCGCCCCGCGTCGCGACGGCTCCTGGGCGGAGGGCGCCCGCTGGCCGTTAGAGAGTTGGTGCGGCGCCCTGCAGGCGCAGCTGTTCAGCGCGGCGTGGGAGGCGCGCCACGGGGCCGCCGGAGCCCTGCGCGAGCTGCTGAGGTCCCGCGTGGCCGTGTCGGCGGGCTGGCGCGCGGGACTAAGTCCTAGTCAAGTGAGTCCTATCTCCATACAATAATATAATGTAGCCATAGCCATAGGAACCTAGTGTTTAGAAGCACCGTTGCTCATTGCATGTTGAGTGGCGGAACTCACGCCTAGTTGTCAGAGCGAAGAAAATGGAAATAAAAAAAACTATCTTCCCCGAGTGGAATCGAATCCACAAACCGTCGCGTTTACAGGCAGACGCTACGCTGCCACGGCGGTCTCATATCAGTAGTTCATTCTGCAGTAACAAAAATTATGGTAAATATTATGTTTATCTATAATAATAAGTAACATACATTGTTACTTTAGCGCTTAACACAACTATCTAGTGTTATTTCCTGAGCATGAGTAATCAGCATCCTGTGTTGTTTCTGGTTAAAGTATAATATACATATATAACTATAGATAAATTATTATTTTTAATTCTTTATGGAAGAAGGAAAAGAAATAATTATGTTACATTTATTATTTAAATATTTTAGTTTAGTTACAAATATATTATATTTTTATTGTATTTAATGAAAAATGCACAAAATGAATGTCTGTCGAATAATATCTCTCTTATTATTAAACAATTAAATTATTACTATTTTAAGCAAATATTTTATAAATTGTTTCTTAAGCAATATAAGTGAAGTTGCAAAGTTCTGTAGAGGACCGTCGTGGCGCAGAGGCGCAATCTCTGCCTGTAACGCGACGGTTTCTGGGTTCGATCCCCAGTCGGGGAAGATGGATTTTTCTATTTCCATTTTCTTCACTCTGGAAACTAGACAAAGCGCGGCGTTGAGTTCCGCCACTCAACACGCAATGCCTCGAAAAAGGCGGAAAGCGGGGACGGAGAAAGTAGGGACTAAGCAACGGAGTGTCTTAACACTTGGTTCTCCCACAGTCCCTGCAGTTCCCTTTGCCTACCCTGCCATGTGCGGGATAAAGCGTGAAGCTAAAAAAAATAGTTCTGTTCATATTTTTTCATTAAGAAGTCAGTAGTTGGATTAGTGTAATTTTACAAATACGCCATTTACTATTTAAGAAGTTAAGCAGTTTTGTATGATAGTTGCACATTAAACTTGAATTGTGTTAGAGATGGTTACAGATTTGACTCTCTGTTAGAAGAATGATTGACATAAGTTTCCGTTGTTGATACAATATCTTGAAGGTTTGTGGTATCAAAAATGTCATAACACTAAATTAAGAAAGCAGTGAGTTTAAATAAAAAATTCTACTAAACATAATAAAAGTATGAAAATTATATTGATTTCAGATGGAAGATGCCCATCAAGAATGGTTAGAGGACATGGCGCTGAGATTGCTTTGTGTGCTGGCTTTAGACAGATTTGGTGACTTTGTATCTGACCAGGTATTTAAATATTTTATGTTTTTTATGTTATTTAAAACAAAGTAAAAAATAATAACAAATTACTTAGTTTAATGTATGACATTAGTTTAATGTATGACATTAAACTAATAATATTTTGGACATACTACACAGTTTTATAGTATTTCTGCTATAGTCAATTTTAAGAATAAGAAATTTTGAAAATCGAACACATTAATGGCAACCAAGAAAGAATAAGAAATTTTGAAAATCGAACTCATGCCAACGTAAACATATATATTGTGACCATGTCAACAGGTAGTGGCGCCAGTTCGCGAAACATGCGCGCAAACGCTGGGCGTGGCGCTGTCACAGCTGCGCAGTGAGCGCGTCCGGTTGGTAGCGGCGCGGGTGGCGGCGCTGGCGCGGCAGGCGCAGTGGGAGGCGCGACATGGTGCGCTGCTTGCGTTCAAGTATCTGTTGGCTGCGAGACAGGTGTGTGTTCATATAGTGATGGTGGAAATTAATTGATTAAAGAAATACTTTACACTTAGGGCTTAGGGTTTTATTCAATTGCTGAAAAAAGGACATATGAAATATATGAAATATGTGCCTTGCCTTGCAGATATGTACCAAATTTTGTTTCACAAGTCTCAGATGTGACTATCTCTGCTGGATAGTCACATGTGAGATTTGTGAAACAAAAAAATACAGACTGTTAAATGTATTGGCCTTTATCTGTTAGACAGTATTAACTACCAGCTTAATATCTGTAATTTAAAAAATATAGTTACTACTATTTAATAAATTATTAAGAGTATTTTTGTTGTCATAATTTTAAATGTTTCCTACTACTAAATTTAACAAAAAAGTCTGCAATATTATACATAGCTTGTTAGATAGTAGTATTTTAGAAATATAGTTTAATAGTTTCTCTTAATTATACCTAATATGACACGATATTTCTATATATTATTCAGGAGCTAGCAATAGAATGCGGTGCGCTAGAGTTCCTTACGGCGGGCCTAGAAGACAGTGCGGAGGACGTGTCGGGCGCGGCGGCAGGGGCGCTGGTGCCGGCAGCGGAGGCGCTAGCGGCGGCGCGGCCCGAGCGACTCGCGCGTCTCGCGGCCCGCCTGTGGCAGCTGCTGCACGAACAGGACGACTTAGCAGCGCCCGCTCACGCCTATATGGCGCTACTCGCTAAGCTAATGGCCCTACCAGCTGCTGCCACAAATTTACAGTATGTGTTTATTTGTATAATAATGCGTTTAAGTAAAATATACTTAAAGAAAACCTATAAGAATTTTGAATGCAGCGGGATATCTACTCGCGTTTATACTTACGAACCCCTGAGCAATGCGTTCGTAACAGGGAGAGGTTTAAAATTCTGCTGCATTCAGAATTTTAATGTTCTCTGGATTAAAACTTTAATATCATAAAAATATGCTTATAAGTATTTGATTTAAGATTTGCTCTTGAAGAGATGCTTTCAACATCTTCACTGAAGATCCCATACAATATAAATAAGTAAATAAATAAAATAAGTATTTTATTATACTTATTTATTAATACTGACATTGTTGTGTTACTTTGTTACAGTCCGATAGATCTGGCAGACGTACTACCTCGCTTGTGGCCGTATCTCGACCACTCTACTAGTTCAGTGCGAAAAGCGACGCTGCAAACTCTGCGCACTATAACAAGACCGTTAATAACCTCACAAACGCCAAATGGACAAACTAATGGTGATAAGAATCCAAATGAAAACGAAAGTAGCGATAAAGAAAATGCAGATATTGAGAAAAATGTGATCGAAAATACGCGTGAAATTGTTAATGGAGAAACAGATCAATGTCTAAATTGGACTCCAGCATTACTTCAAGAAGCAATGAGGCATATATACCAAAGAGTGTTGTTTGAACATGTTCATGATATACAAGAAATAGCTATACAGGTCAGCCAAACTGCTTTAAATTTTTATTTAATTAAGTATACCGTTATATTAGAATGACTATTATTTATTATATATATCAAAGGTAATAAATAATTTTCATAAAAAGAAAATAGAATGTTTATTTATGTTTTCTCGCTTTATCTTGTACATGGCAGTGTAGGCGGAGGGAACCGCAGCAACCATAGGAAGTGTTAAGGCACTGCGTTCCTTAGTCCCAGCTTTTCGCCTTTTTCGAGGCATTGCGTGTTGAGTGGCGGAACTCAACGGGGCGCTTTGCCTAGTTGTCATAGCGAAGACAATGGAAATAGAATATTATTATAAAACTATTAAATATGTGTTGCAGGTGTGGCACAACCTGGTGCGGCACGCGCCGCTGGGCACCATCCTGGTGGCGGCGTGCCCGCTGCTGTCGCTGTGGCTGTGCCTCGCCATGCAGCCGCCGCGCCTGCCCATAGACCCCCCGCTCATACTGCACGCGCCGCATAAGGTACTATTATGTTTCTGTTTTATTTCTTGTCTTTGCTTGGTATTTTAAATTGGGCTTATAAGAGTTGTAATATAGAACTCGGTGGACATGACTTTGTTTCACTTAAAGTGGTTGGATACTTCTTTAGTTTTAATTGGAATTTCTTTTAATTATTTACCTTTTCTGTATGTACTGTTGATGTTGGAAGTATTATTATATTGTTAGTCTTTTTTTGTAATAATATAAATGTAATAGCTGATCTACTTGTAAATTGTAAAAAATAGTTTTTTATAACAATAATAATCTAATAACTAGCAGTAATTTAATAGATAATATAAAATGAGGACTCCCAGTTTCTATGAAGAGGCTAATGACAGTGGAGGAGGAGAAAGAGGTATGCAGGGACCGCAGCATTTGGTGCTCTGTTCTCCCTAACTGCCCCGCTAGAACTAAAGCGTGAAAGTATAACTATTATTATCACTAAATAACTACCCACATATCACTAGGAACGTCGAACCCGCGCCACTAGTGGCAGTGAAGGCAGCATAGAGACTCCCGCGGAGGGGGACATACGAGCCGGACAGAAGTGGTACATCGGCGGCGGAGAGAACCAGCCGGCGGCGCTGAGGGACGCCAACGTGACGCGGGCGAGGTGTCTCGCTTCGGATATGTTGGGTATGTGTTGTTTTATATATGATACAGTCGTTTTTTTATATTTTATATTGAATAATTATAGTGCTAAATAATAAGAAATAAGTGATTCATCACTTGAACACATGGCTCAGTCAGAGCGCTTGCACTGTTCCCAAGAGGGCGCAAATTCAAATCCCGCTGCGTACAAATTTCTATATATATGTTTTCTTTTATTCTTCTTTCTATCTTCAATGTCACTTTAAAAATCAAATAAATATTTAAGGTGTTTATTTTTTAATTTAATTATAGATATTAAGTAGTGCTATTACTATAGTCTATATGATTGTAATGTATGTTGCTTAATGTCTTGTTCTTAAATTGTGTTGTAGCTTTTCCATAAATACTCTATTAATTCACTGCGATTATACACGCTCGTATATAATATTTTCATAAGGGCGAAATTTAAACAGTGGATAGCTTAACTCCTTCGTCTTTGTCAAGGTCACAAAAAGCAAATAATAAAATAAAAAATAATAATTTAATATTATATATTTGCAGGTTATCTTTCTTGTTATCTAGTACAGCCGGCACCTGGCATTGAATACAAAGCCCTAGATGAAAGTCCTATAGACTGTTATGTCAAGGTAATCAATCATATGACTTCCCTATATCCTGGTGTTTATATCTAAGCTGCATCAGTATATGTTATCAAGGAAAAAAATCAAACATGAATATTTAAAAAATACTAATTTGAATACACATACCATATGCTTAACACATAATTATCTGTCTTTAAAAAATATTTGTAAAAATTCATTAATAACATAATTAATTAAATTATTAAGTATTTTTCTTATATTATATATATATATATATATATATATATATATATATATATATATATTATATATATATATTAATATATATATACAAAATTATTTAAATTTACATTACAAAATTATTTACACCTATATATACATATAATTGATTTTAACACAGGTTATGGTAGTATATCTGCGATCGGGCAGTGCATTACAGCGGCTTGTAGCGAGCTTGGTGATATCGTCGTGGGCGCGACACACGGTGGAGCACAACTTGTATCCGCCTAGTATACACGCCATTTGTAATGGGAATCAGGTAAAGCTTTTGTTTTGTACACATTTTATTTGCTTAGTTTTGTTATTAATATGCCCTTTTTAAAAAACTCTGTTTCAAGAGTATCATTGGCACTAATAAGAATTGTTAAATTATAAATTTCTGGCCAATTAAAAGGGAAATAAAAAAATCGAGAAGCTGAGTTTCTTGCGCCGGTTCTTCTCAGGTCTGATAACTTTAGCCAACCACCAGTTGGTGGTAAATTAAATGTTAAAAAAATTAAGCATGTAACTTCTTTATTAGTATGCAAACAAATGTGGTATTGATAAAATATTAATAATGTTTAATTTATTAAATAATACTTAAAAATATTACTATAAAAAATCACAACTGGTATTGAATCTGAAGAAAATATGTATATCACAATAATTAAATTTGAAATATTAATAATAAATAAATTGCAAAATCCTACTGGTATAGTAAATATATTAAATTGTTTGTGTTTTCAGGAAGGAGACAAAGATAAGAAACCTGAGAAGCAAAATGATATAGCCGCACTGGCGCCGCCATTATTAATATCGACACTTCACACAGCACTCAACCAATCACTTTATTATGATGAGGTCGCACTTAACTGTAATAGGTAAGTTTCAATTAAAATCTATTTATTTAACTCCCTATCGTAAATTAACATATAATTTATTAGAAATGTTGGAAAAATAATAATAATAAATGTATTTATTGTTTTGAAACTAATCATAATGCTTAGATTAAATTTCTATATGGTTTGTATTTAATATTCATTTTAAATTGTTCTTTTATATAACAACCATTATTATTTTATTAATTTTCTTTTATTTCATTATAGAATACTGCAAGAAGCACGAGATTTGCTAGCCATGATGAAACATTACAAATTGCCAGTTGATAATGAAGAGTTTAACACCATTTTGAGGCTAGAACAGGTTTGTAGAATATCTCATTTGCTTGATAATTTAATAATATTACCCTAATAGTAAAATTGTTTGTATTGTTTGTACCATATAATTAAAAAAACGTGGGTAATTTTTGTTAAAATAACAAAAACTAAGCTACGATCTCTTCCTATATGGCGTCACAACAATATAATTAAAGCAATGATGTGTTTATGTATGATATAAATTAAATAAGTAGATTGTGTAGATAGTGATATGTCACACAGTATTTTTACATGATAAAGTTATCCCAAGTAAATGCATTAAAGGAACCAATGCACATGCATTTTTGTACTTTATAGTTATTTGATTTTTCTTAACCAATAATTACCAAATTATATTACATAAAATATATAATTAATTGTTAAATATGTTAAAATAAGTATTACATATTAATATATAACAAAATTACTGAAGAAAAATATTTTTTTCATTTAAATTTAATTATTAGTAAACCAATACTTATGATTAACATAAAATATTAAACAATTTAAACTTGTTTCCCAGGTGTCGTCAATGACAACGGTGACACAGCCGCTGGTGGCCGCCGTGAAGACGAAGCGCGTGCAGGCGTCGCTGGAGGAGCGCCGCGCCGCGCTGCACTGCGCCGTGGCCACGTGCGCGCAGGAGCAGGCGTCCTTGAATGTTTCGTGAGTTGTCTAGTAGTGGCGTTATTTTTGTAAAGTTAATTTAATATTATAACAAATCTTTTTTTTATAGTTCATAATTTGTGTATAAACATTCACATTGTCGATTTTATATTTTATGAGAAGTTGTAGGTAAAAAAAATACTTAAAGAAAATATATATATAAGTTTTAATGCGGCCGTTTCAATTCCTGCTTTTCTTCAAATTCCACACTAAGGATAAAAGATATATTTTACCCCTAGTGTGGATTAATACTTTAAAAACAAAATAATTGTAATTATATAGATTTCGAACTTAAGAGGTAACTGTGTTTCAGGTTCTTAGTGTTTAATATTTTTTTATAAAACAGCCAAGCGATAGCTAGCTAAACACACATTCTTGTTAACATAACGGAACAGGAACTTGAGATATATTATATAGAACTTAACATCTCATGGTAGTATCAAATGATTTATATGTCATAGTATGTCATGAGCTTTTTTGATTACTGCTTTATAACGTTTTGTAAGAAGTAAATTTACATAGTATTATTAATATTTAAAGGGTGCAAGCGGCGTTGAGCGCAGCAGTGGCCTACTTAACAGCCCTACCGGAGCGCCTCAACCCCGTAGTGAGACCTCTAATGGAGAGCATCAAGAAGGAGTGCTCGGAGGAGTTGCAGAGGAACTCCGCGCGCACGCTGGCGGCGCTGCTGGCGCAGCTCGTGCGCCGCGAGTCCTGTCCCAACAACAAAGTGCTCGTCAATTTGAAGGCGTTTTTGAGGTATGAATGTTTTTTCTTTTTTTTTATATCTTCACGCTTCATCCCCCACATGGCAAGGTAGGCAGAGGGAACTACAGGAACCATACGAAGCTAGTGTTAAGACACTCCGTTGCTTGTTCCTACTTTCTATAATAGGAATAGGAATAGAAAAATCTACTTTCTATAATAGGAATAGGAATAGAAATAGGAATAGAAAAATCTATCTTTCGAAAGTGGGAATCGAACCCACAAGCTGTCGCGATTACAGGTAGACGCTATGCCTGTAAGGTTGGGATTAATTAAACACGTCTTGTTGTCACCAGGTTCTGATTTATTCTAATATATGAGAAATGCCGCAGGCTACCACACTACACCTCCCACGGCATTTTAAGAAAAAAAAATTACAAATATTCTTTTTTTTCGTAAACAAATAAAAAACTATTTAAAATCTAAAGTAACGCCACGACGGCCTCACTTTTGTAATTTGATGATATGAAATTATATATATTAGAGGTCCGTCGTGGCGCAGCGTCTACCTGTAATATATGTTTCTGTATATTTGTTATATGTTTCTATATATTTTTTTAATTGTAAACTAATTCAAAAATTCTTAACTTACAACAACATAAATTAAAAATTGTAGATGCGACCCAGAGTTCACGCCGCGCATCACACTTGAGAGTGCCGAGGAGAGCCCGGACTCTGGTAGCGGCGACAGCGGCGGGGAGGGCAAGGCGGACGTGCACGCCGTACAAGGACCTGCTTGTAAGTGTTATTAATTAGATCAAAGCCCTTTCCGAAAAGGTAGTAGATAAAAAATTGACATGCATAAGTGTATCTGTGATACCTACATGAATAAATGATTTTTGATTTTAGAGTTGTCTCGTAGACCCATTACTATGTTTTCATGTGTTGGCTTGACCCCCTTATTTGATAGTGATTTCCTGTAAATTTGTAACTGTAGTGAAGTTTAGTGTTAAAAATTTAAGGTAAAAAAATGTATTGCGACCATAAAGCGAAAAGCAACATCCGACAACTTACACAATTTTATAAACATATATAATATTATTTTACTTAATTTTTTTACTTACAGTAATGATGAAAGAATGGTCATGATACAATATTAATGATGATAAACGATTAAAGGTACCTTTATAAATAAGATTAAAGGTACCTTTATAAATAAGGTACACGTTTTGATATTATAGGGCAGTATGATGTAAGTAAATTTGATATTGTAAGTTACTATCAGATTTACTGTTTTACGATTATTAATCGTTTATCATCAATTAATATTGTATCATGACCATTCTTTCATCATTAATCTCAAGTTATACTTGACTTTGAAAAATTATATTCTCGCTCCATATTACATGTCTTGAAATAAGATGTCAAATAACATCTTTTATAACACAAGTGTTACATTCATATTGTAAATTTTCCGCAGTGACAAAATACGACGGCATCCTAACCCTCCGCGAGCAGCACCGCTCCGCCGAGCGCGTGGTGCCGCGCCGCGGACGCCCGCCCTCCGCGCACGCGCACCCGCACGCCGACCTGGTGGCGCTCGAGCAGTTGCTGTCTAACGAAAATGAGGTAAGCAACGGAGTGTCTTAACACTAGGTTCCTATGGTTCCTGCAATTTCCTCTGCCTACCCCCTGTCGTGTACGGGATAAAGCTTGAAGTTAAATAAAATAGAGATATCTAAAGTTACCTCTAGTGTATTCTTATGTCTATGTACGTCGAGACACACTTCGCTTGTCTTCTTACCAGAGCGAGAACATGACAGTAATTTAATTCTCTAAGTAAATATTGAATCCATACTACTCAAATGCTGTTCTATTACATAAAGTACATTGGTCTTAATTCAACGACTCATATTAAAATTAAATAAATCATTGATTTTATCAAAGAGAGGAATAAAGCGGTTAAAATAATAATTATTAATATAATAATTTCGTTTGCAATATTGGTATAATCCTTGAAATACTTTGATCTGACTAATGAAATTTCAATATAGATTTTGTATTATATTTGATTATTATATATCACAATTTTATTAACATTTAAAATGTAATTATATTATATAAATATTAAATAAATACAACTGTAATTTGTATTTGCACATGTATAACAAAATATGAAATAGAATCGCCATCATTTTTTTTATTTCTTTACAGGCTAAAAAGCTGCTAAGAATCCAAAGACGAGGAGCCACAATGGCTTTGATTAGCTTGACTGAATATTTTGGAGACGAACTTCCAGACAAATTACAAAAGCTGTGGGAATTTATAACAGAACCTTTAGAAAAAATCTTCACTGATAGCGGTAAGTTGTTGACATTCAAATTTTATATCTTTTGGCGTCTTAAAAAAATATGAAAATAATATTAAATATCCATAAAAGTTGCTTTTACCATCGCGCTCACCAGATGCGTCACCTCTAAATCACCTTACTGCATTTTTTATGGATTTAATTTCATTAAATATAATAGTCACCTTTAAGAGATCGCTCACAGCGATAAGTCCACCATTGCATATTATCTCTCAAGTATAATATTGTTAGAAAAGGTATCTGCTTTACTGTACAATAAAGTATTATTATTATTAAATCCTTTTCCAGAGCTGGACAGCCTAGAGGATGAGGCGGCGGAGGAGCTGATCTCCCGGCTGCAGGTGACGGAGGCGGTGGCGGCGCACGTGTGCGCGGCGCTGTGGGCGCGCGTGGTGCGCGGCGCGGACGCGTGCGTGGCGCTGACGCGCGCGCGCCACACCGCGCTGCGGCACATGGCGGCGCGCGCGCTCGCGTCGCTGGCCGCGCGCGACCCCCACCGCGTCATGCGCACCGTCGTCACGCAGGTCACGAGTTCTAATTCGTTATTAGTACATTTTTTTATTAGTTTTATCATTTGCTTTACTTTATCGTGCACAGGGCAGGGTAGGTAGAGGGAATAATAGGAATGGTGGGAAACTAGTGCTTAGACGCTCTGTTCGCTGTTTTTTGAGGTGTTGAGTAGTGGAATATAACGCCGCGTAATTCCTTAGCTTGTCAGAGCGATGGAAATGGAAATATCTATCTTTTCCGAGTATGAATTGAATCCACAAACTCTGTGTCATGACGGTATGACACCGTCATGACGCAGTACATACATTTCTCAGAATAGAGCGTAATTGCAAATGTTTTTATTATGGTAGCTGTCGTCGTTAATTATTGAATTTTATACTCATGATCTTAAGATTTATTTTAGACTATACCACCCCAATTAAATGTTAGTCTCAACTAATACATATATTTAATGAATACTATTAATAAGAGCTACACGCGCAGGTGATCGAGGCGCTGTCGGACCTGAGCAGCGAGCGCGTGCGGTGCGGCGCGGCGGAGGGGCTCGCGCGCACCGTGGACGCGCTGCAGCTGCAGCTCGTGCCCTACATCGCGCTGCTCGTTGTGCCTCTATTGGGTAATGTTCATGTTGATAACTCACCTTTTGTCTACTGGTCTGGAAGACCGGTTTCAGTTAATTCAATCGTATTAGTAGTTATTTTGCAGCAGTCACTTTATAGTATTATAAGAACTGATTTGAATTAAACGAGGCCATAATACATTACAGATAGCACATTGTTGAACTCAACAAAAAAACTTAGCATTCACAAACTCTAGGATGAACAGAAGACTTCAAGAATCATTGTTTTGGGTTCCACTTTTAATTATGTTGAAAAATGTCTCCATTAATATTTTCTTTAACACAATTTTTTATTACAGTATACAGTTTGCTGACGATAAAAATGTTTGATTACAGTTAAATTTCTATTATATATGTAGTAATTTACATTCCTTTAAATTTCTAGGTCGAATGAGTGACCACAACGAAGCAGTGCGAATGATGTCCACGCGTTGCTTCGCGACTCTCATACAACTCATGCCGCTCGACGGCGCCATACCGGAGCCTGAAGGACTCTCCGACGAATTACGAGAGAGAAGGCAAAAAGATAAACATTTCCTAGAGCAGCTGTTCAATCCGAAGTCTATTAAAGATTACAAAATACCTATACCGGTGTCGGCCGAATTGAGATGTTATCAACAGGTAAATTATGTATTATTTATAATTATAGGTTAAGATATGGCATAGTTGTTACTGAGGTGTTATCTCAACTTGTGTTTTTTTTTAAAATCTGTTTTTAGTTACTTATGACACATAATATAAAGTAAAAAAAGTCAAAATCTTCATTTACTTACCTTTAACGTAGAAGCTATCGCAACGCGTAGTATATTTTATTGCTTTAATAAAGTGTTGCGTTAAGTGTCCATGTTAAACACAACATTTTATATTTAGGCGAAAAGCAGAAAACCGAATATCTAACCACTAATCCTATATACATGACATTCCAGGCAGGTGTCAACTGGCTCCGTTTCCTCAACGAGTACAAGCTGCACGGCGTTCTATGTGACGACATGGGGTTAGGGAAGACGCTGCAGTCCATTGTTGTGGTGGCGGGTTCCCACTACGAGCGCGCCAGAGACCGCCGCCCGCACATGCCTTCTCTTGTAGTGTGCCCTCCCACGCTTACTGGTGCGCTTATTTATAGTTCTTACTTTTTTTTAGGACACTTCATACCGCACATGGCAGGGTAGACAGAGGGAACTGCGGAAACCATAGGATCCTAGTGTTAAGATACTCCGTTTCCTTCCCCGCTTCCGTAGGCATTGCGGGTTAAGTGGCGGAACTCAACGCCGCGCTTTGTCTAGAGTGGAATCAAACCCAGAAATGGTCAGCGTTTACAGGCAGACTTTGCGCCTCTGCGCCACGACGATTTATAGCTTTGTATTTACTGTTTATGCTTATTATAAGTTACAATTTACTTAATTATTATGTCCTATACAAAAAAGAATTTAAAAATGGTTAAACTTATCAGTTTGTTATGTATATTTGATCAACAATGTATCAAGTTGAGTTGGATTATCTCAGTAGGATGTATGTCCCTTTATATTAAATTAAAGGACAGTCAAACTTTCATCACATTTGGTTTTGTGGTTTTTAAAATGTATGATTTTATACAAATAATTTCTGGATATGTATAATTAGAGATTAATTTTGAATTTCGATATACAAAATAAAATATTTCTTTAAAAGATCTTATTATACATAAAAAATAATAATGACACATAACAATTTACAGGTCACTGGGTCTTCGAAGTGAACAAGTTTATACCAACTAAGTATCTAAAGCCGATGCAGTACGTCGGCCCACCGGCGGAGAGAGAGAGGCTTCGCTCACACGTCAAATTCTACAACCTCATAGTGGCATCGTATGATATAGTCAGGAAAGATATCGATTTCTTCAGCAGTATTAAATGGAATTACTGCATCTTAGACGAAGGCCATGTTATTAAAAATGGAAAGACTAAAGCGTTTCAAGCTATCAAACAACTAGTCGCTAATCATAGATTGATTTTGTCGGGTACGCCTATTCAGGTAAGCGTAGCTTTTATTAGTATTATTTATATGAACACTTGTGTAATATTTTATAACATATACGATCTGCTTTTTATAATGTGATTATAAATTTAATTAACTTCCTTAATTAAGCTCTAATTTAAAATTTATTCACAGAACAATGTGCTAGAGCTATGGTCTCTCTTCGATTTCCTAATGCCTGGTCTCCTGGGAACAGAAAGGCAATTCACAGCGCGATATTCCCGCCCCATACTCGCCGCGCGTGACCCGCGAGCCTCACCACATCATCTGCAAGCTGGCGCTTTGGCTTGCGAGGCTCTGCATAGACAGGTTAGTTTTATGATCAATGTATAGAAGATATGCTCTATATGGGAATTAAGTGACCTGTAACTAAAAGTAACCTAGAATAGATTTTTTATGACTATAAAGAGTTTCACCATTATTAGAACAAGTAGGAATTAGTTTGATTACTTCATTTGAGAGTTGGTTTAGTTTTTTTTAAAATTATATACATTTTATTATTTTAATGCAATGAAATAACTAAGTACTTTTCTTATATAACAGGTTCTGCCTTTCCTTCTGCGTCGTGTTAAAGAAGACGTTCTTCGTGAACTACCTCCAAAGATAACGCAAGACTACTATTGTGAACTGAGTCCATTACAGAGACGTCTATATGAGCACTTCTCGAGGGAGCACATGCCGCAAGACATATCTGCTCATACACATGTATTCCAGGTATTTATTATTACTATAGCCAAGTTAACAAAATTTTAATAAGTGATTCCTATTTCTTTGTCTGATCTGTTTAATTAGTGATAATTATAGGCGTGATGTTTCCATTTCCATTTTCTTCGCTCTGGAAAACTAGGCAAAGCGTGGCGTTGAGTTTCGCCACTCAACACGCAATGCCTCGAAAAAGGCGGAAAGCGGGGGCGTAGAAAGCAGGGACTAAGTAACGGGAGTGTCTTAACACTAGGTTCGTATGGTCCCTGCAGTTCCCTCTGCCTATCCTGCCGTGTGCGGGATTAAGCGTGAAGCTAAAAAAAAAGATTATAATGTCATGGTTCCATGCCCTCTGTGTTTCACCTACTGTAATATAATATGAAGCTATGATTGTATATTTGAAATCTTGTTATATACAAAATTATTATACATTATTACATGTAAATTATTTGTATTTAGAAGTGTATTTGTTAACATTTGTTGTGTTTCACACAGGCTCTCCACTACCTACAAAATGTATGCAATCATCCTAAGTTAGTCCTTGTGCCAGAGCATCCTGAAGCAATGAGAGTTGCGCGTCAATTGGCTCAACAGGGCTCATCATTGGACGATATTGAACATGGAGCTAAATTGCCTGCTCTGAAGTAAGTTCATATAATATTTGAGAGTTAATTTAGATTTTATTGATGAGTCAATCAATTTTAACATAAGCTCTCTAATAAGTTCCATCAATTTCACGAATTTGAATGGATAAAGGAGTATGGAGTGTCACTAAGTTCTTAGCATTACACTAAAAAATAGTGAAAATATTTTAATAAGTTGTTCAAATTGATGTTGTGAAAAATATCATTACTTTTCCCACAATTCGATTGCATATGATATAGGAAATATATAAATAAAATTGTAATATGTTTTTTTTATCAGCATAACTAACTTTAAGTTCAATTAAATTTTAATCTTTAAGTAAGTCTGTAGTTACTTTTTATCTTAGAACCTCACCTTATATTTGAATAAAATTAATAATAAAATAATTAGATATTTTAAAATAATTGTTTACACATGGTTTTATTTTAAAGAAATGTAAGTCAGTAAGCTTTGCTTAAATATATTTAATTTTCTTTCTTTCCAATTTTCAGGCAACTCCTTCTAGACTGTGGTATAGGCACATCCACCACAGCAAGTGAATCTGTTGCAGTCGTATCTCAACACAGGGCGCTCATATTTTGTCAACTAAAGAAAATGTTGGACATTGTGGAGAAAGATCTTTTACAAAAACACTTGCCGTCTGTCACTTATCTACGTCTGGATGGAAGTGTGCCGCCGCACCAGAGACACTCGATTGTTACGAGGTTCAACACAGATGTGTCTATTGACGTCCTTTTACTTACTACAGCTGTAAGAATTTGTTTTGTTATATTGATTTTTGATAAGAGATTTTTAACGTCAGTTTTATAGCTTTAATATTGTCATGGTATTTTTTTTACTATAGTTAGTAGGTTAAGAGTTTCTTATTTAATTAATTATAGAATTTAAAGTCTCTGTGAGATTTTGGAAATAAATACAATATATTTTCTTACATTTTTTTAACAATGATTTGCTACTTGTAATTAATTCTTTTAAAATTATTTTGATAGACAGTTTTTATATTTTTTTGTTATTTTGTATATGTCAACATATATATGTTGGTTTTTCTTTTGTTCAACATATCTAGTCTACATTTTAATATACATACTTATTAAATAGCTGGAGCATAATTTACAATGTATGTATTGTTTCTTTAACTAAATCCATTTGCAGGTGGGAGGTCTTGGTTTAAATCTAACTGGCGCAGATACTGTCATATTTGTAGAACATGACTGGAATCCTATGAAAGACTTGCAAGCGATGGACCGAGCGCACCGTATAGGACAGAAACGTGTCGTTAATGTGTATAGACTTATTACTAGAGATACACTAGAAGAGAAAATTATGGGGTGAGAATTTCAGTTTAATGTTTTCAATTTTAGTCATTAGTTTTAACTTCGAAAGTATTGGCATTAATATTTGGACTTAAATATAAATTAAAGAAATGAATATTTCAAATTAATAATAAAGATAGATTAAGAATAAGATTAACTGGATAACTCAAATTTTAATTACATTTTTCAGCTTACAAAAGTTCAAATTGATGACAGCAAACACAGTAATAAGTAGTGAGAATGCGGCAATGGAGACAATGGGCACTGACCAACTGTTAGACTTATTCCAATTATCCAGTACTCCAGGACCAGTCCACATCGCAGGCTACAACCCCTGGGGCGAAGGCGCTTATAGAAACTCTACCCGACCTATGGGATGATAAACAATATGAAGAGGAATATGATATGACCAACTTTGTAAAGTGCCTGAAGAAAATGAAAGCCTGAGCCTTTAGAGCAATATACATAAAGCATAAAATGAAAACAACTATGCGATACTTCAAAATACATTTATTGAACCAAGAGCATAAAGAAGCATGTATATTATAATATAAAAAAATACAAAGCTAGGTTAATAATATTCAAGTCAATTCACCTTTCCAAATAAATGAGTGTACAAGTTAACTGTCCATTGTGATATGTGAAATAAAACTAAAATATACTAATATTTCTGAAGTATCCCAGATTACTTATCTCATATATTTATAATAATAGTAACAATAACAAAAATAATATTGTGGACATTTTAAATGTTAATAAGTATTAATGAAATTTTAAATACATTAATGAATAAAGTCAGTAAGTAGATAAATAGTAAAATAGTTTTTATCGATATATATTAAATCATTAAAGTCACACTTGGCGTTCAAAAAAAAAACTATTATTAAGTTAAATATAATTTGTATAATCAAGTTAGAATTCAAAATTTATTAGATATTATGTTTATGAGAAAATAGTCGCAAACACTAATGTTGCAGTGTCTATGCATGAACTTGTTTATGCGAAAACATTTTATTTCATATTTTTTTAGTTACTCAGGTAACAATATTTTAGAAGTTTACATCTAAATGGAACATAACACTTGTAGTGACAATATTGATAAATTATTTTTGTCACAAATTAATATTTAGTCATTCTTTTAAGTGTTAGACATTGGTGACATGTATAGTTTATGGCATTTTTTGTGAAAATGTAAGCACAGACAATCTTTGGCTTAAATATATATATATATATATATATATATATATATATATATATATATATATATATATATATATATATATATATATATATATATATATATATATATATATATATATATATATATATATATATATATATATATATATATATATATATATATATATATATATATATATATATATATATATATATATATATTGACTTTCATAAAAAATGTATGAGGTACCCTTCAATAATAAGCAATCATACAGAAGTAGACATAAGTGCAATGTAATATATATATTTAGAGGCTATCGCTGTGATTCCAAACAGTAGAAAATGACAATATTTCTCAATAACAGTTAAATACAATTAATTTTATTAATTGAATGAAGGATGTTTTATCTTAAATGCACTTTAAATTATTAGATACTGTATCTCTTTTTTAATTTAAATAATTTCCTCCTACAATAGGATAAATAGTGGTACTTTACACATACATTGCGCATTTTATGATTAAGAAACATTTGCACTTGTTCTGAAGCAGTTTTAAAAATCCAAATCAACCAACCAGTCCATAGTAAAATAAATAATAGTCAATTATACAGTAATGTGAGGTCTCACAAAAAACATATATAATATTTTCATTGTGCCGTACATATATTTATTTGTTCTTGTATACATATGCTTTTGTCAGTCAATTACTATATAGTATGTTTTGTAGAATTTTTTTGTATATGTAAAGAAGGTGATATTAAACATTTTCTATATTGCCACTCTATATGATATGTTATTATGAAAAAATTGTGAACCTCCTATATACGCCGTAATATATTTTTTATACTATAATTTTTTGTAAACAACTAATCATATTATTTTAGCTGGTTTTTCATTGATGTGCGTGCATAGACTTAAAAAGAAATTTATATATATATATATATATATATATATATATATATATATATATATATATATATATATATATATATATATATATATATATATATATATATATATATATATATATATATATATATATATATATATATATATATATATATATATATATATATATATATATATATATATATATATATATATATATATATATATATATATATATATTACATTTTTCTGATTAGTATTGTAGTATATTATTTGAAAATTTCAATGATAACAATAACTAACAAGTAATATTGTAAAGTTGTCTACATAGGATTAATAAGTGATATTTTAAAATAACACCAAATTTGACAACTATATATGTCCATTTAAAAATATTGGCTTCATCATTAAAAAAGGTCAACACATCAAACATATAACATCATTTTATTGGTTATTACATGTTTTTTGTTGTTAAATGCCCACTAAAAATTTGAACTTGAATTGACTCTGAACACTATGTGATGTGAAGAGACAGCTCTATTAAAAAGGAATTTAGTTTTAAATAACTTGGCTATAAAGTAATGCTTCATTAAGATTAAATATTCTTATAAAGTTACAGTAGTTCCTTTATAAGAAATACCTCAATCTTTTCAATCATATAAAATAATTTATGTTTAAGTAACTTAAGATGAAGCTTAGTCACGCTTAGTCATTGTTGTAATTAATTTTGTTTGCTATTTTATTTAGTACCTGCTCAAAACATATGGTGAACTCATTTTAATAATGTATTAGCAGAATGATGCTATTTTCTGTTTAGTTTTTTTTTATATAATTTTATAAAACTTATTTTATTCCAGAACAAATAAACATGAAACCGAGTTCTAAATTCCAGTAAATGAGCGATTATTTATAAGGATTTGATTTTATTCATCATTTGTTTTTAATTGTTTGTTATTGTATTGTCGAGTCTTGTTTTCTTTTATTATTGACTAAGACACATGAAATTTGAAATGTAACTGTACTTTGAATTAATAAATAAGAAATGAAAGCAAAGTGTTTTATTTAATTTGTAATGATTTTGGTTTTTTTTGAAACATAGTTAACTCTACACACACTTGGTTGGTACCCTTTTTAAATTATACAGCTTATACAGTATGTTCTTATCATAAAATAATTATATTAATGTTAATACACAGTAGTAACAATAACATTAATGAACTTTTATCTTCTCTTTACATATTTTTTTCTTAAATATATATAAAATCTACATCATACACAAAACAAAAGATGTGTGCAGTAAGCCCAATTTATATTTGGTGCTTTTTCTAACTTTATTTGTGTTAAATCAATATAGCAGCTTTATTTTAATTTTTCCAGCTCCGTTATTCTATAAAAAATATACAATATTAATAACGCTAAATATTTATAAAGTATTAATAAAGTAAATATGTAATAAGTAAATATATATTAATTTTTCGTTCTTCTTCAGGTTCTTTTAAAAATCTCCATTTGCTACTTTAGCGCTAGTTTAACTTGCTCTATTTCAGCCGACACTTGTTATTATACTGAATTGGTACTCCATACGTAATTTTGACAGAGAGAACTTAGATAATTATTAAAAAGCTTGAAAATGAATAAATATATGACTTCAATAAATATTACAATATTCGATTTAGTTACTGTTATTGACTTGTACTGCTTATAATTTATTTTATCATAAAATAATACATACATATTTATTCTATATTTTATATCTCAATGATGAATTTTTTAACAACATAGTCGTCAAGACTATGTTATCCTGCGTAAAAAGAAGTTTCAGTTCGTTCCTCCCGCCAACGCTAGATGGCCCTTGTGTGCATCAACACCATGGCGAAAGCGACGTCAACCGTGTGTGGATAATTTTTTGTTTTCAACATTAAACTCTTGTTTCATGTTTGTTTATAAGTGAAAGAACATTAGAAAAAGTTATTTGAAGTGTTCAACAATTATTAAGTGTAATAGTTCCCCAACTAAAGTTCAAAGTTTAGTGTAAAAAGTTATAACGAACTCAGGGATCAGTTGAGAATTCAGGTGTCAACGAGGTAAGAAACCGAAGCTTATTCCAAGATTACGACTTCTAAAATTAACACTTTACGCATTAAAGCATGTTTAACCGCTCTTGAACTTAGTAATTATCTTTATTTGCGCGAGTTACGAGAATGGAGTGGCAGGTAATAGTTATAAATAATTTTGTGTTTAAAGGTTATGTCTTGTCTACTCAAATATCAACTGAAGGCTTCAAAGTTTGAATACTTATGTGTACTATTTACATAAGTTAATTATATATATCATAATTGTTTTTATTTAATTTCTTAAACAGTTACATCTATGTTTATTTCTTTGTTTACCTATTGACTTGTAAGTTATTTCTAGGAGTAAAGCAAACAAATAATGTAGTTTAGTAGCTGGACTATTTTTATTTTGTTTCATGTAAAAATGTAAGTGTTGAACAAATTATAAACAATAAAAAATATAAAAAGAAATAATTATTACAATGTAAGCATATACAGATTAGTAAATAATTTTACATTAGTAATAATTTTATATTTTAGTATTTTATTTTTTGTTAGCAATGCTAGTTATAAGTAAAAACTTAATATAAATTTAAACTAGGTAAGAAATATTTTTTTAATAATTATTTGTAACAGTAGTGGTAATTTTAGCATATTACCATTGATAGATCAAGAATGATTTATACTTAACTATTAGTATATTAATATTAATTTGAAGAAATAAAAAAATATTACAACTTTTGTCTTCATTGTCATTATTTTAGTTTGAATGTTTAGAGTTACAATTATAAAAGCAATTTTTTTATATATATGAGGTGAAATGAGACAAATTTATTTATTTTATTTGAAATATAACTCAACTTCAAAACTTCAACAATTATAATCAATTTTCAAATGCGAAATAAATATGTCACATCCAACTTTATTTGCTTATTTCATCTGACATTGTGATAGCAAATAATCTTCAACCACTTCAAACAAATGTAAATAAAAATAACGGTTCTGACATAGACTCTTTTCTTTTGCCTTTGTGTAGTAGTATTTTGTGAAATACTGAAAATAGTGTAAAGTTTACTTTAATATCAAAGAATATTATATAGAATTGAATTATTTTAAAAATAATTTAATATATAATATCATTTTAATTTTTGACATTATAAAACATCAAATTTACACCGATGACTTGAAAAATAAAATTTATTACTTACATGAAATTATAATCAATGCCTCAAAGAGAAATGTTAATAAAAAGGCAGATGCGAGATCGATTCTTTCTCTTTATATCTATCTAGTTTTTTTTACAAAAAAAGAAGTTTGCAACAATCAATTCCCTTTGTGCGCGACATCAATGGGAGCGGTTGCTGTGTACCTATCCTTTGATCTCGCCGCCCTCTGAAGATGCGACATTGCGCTAATACCGCCGCCGCGCGCCACAATGCCCTATCCGACATGTCACGATAAATATGTACAAAAATAATACCTTATTGTTACTCTACAAAGCACATTATGTCCTGACACCTTATAGTAGCATGTTACGTTGTTACGTGTTTAATTACGTTAATTAAACGTTAATTAAAATTTTATTATAGATGAGCTGAGTTAATATGCGAAATCGGTTCGATCCAAACATATATTATGTCGATATGTTTATTGCAATGTATTTTTTTTTAACTTTTTAATTTATTTATATCTTGCTATTTAATAAGTTACTTATGAGATAAACTTTAGTTACTGTTATTTAAAGATTAAACGCAATGTGCAATAATATTTTGATTTGAAACAAGTACAACAGTTGTTTTAATGCAAAGAAAAGATGTCGTTCTTAGTTTTTATTTTGACCACTTTGCTCATTGGCTATGTTAAAAAATTCTAGTATTTAGGTTATTTTCAAACAATAACACTTAAATTTCAAACAATATGCGAGAAAAATAATTAAAGCCTGTAGACAACCGTTAGGACGTTTCAATAATGAGACAAAAGGAGTCGGATTGCAAAAGGGACGATCACAGAGTAGGATTCATAGCTTTGTCGTCTAAGTGGGACTTACTGTCCTGCCGACTTTTTTCACAATGCAAGAATTATCGTGTCTGGCTCCTGCTTCGTGTGTACAAGGATTTAAATATTACAAATATTGTAATAGCATATTTTAAACAATGTTCAACACTCAGTTAAAAGTGGATCGTTCATTTTTTATTTGGTGATTTTTTTTGTGAAAAATGATTTTTATCAGATTTCTTGATTGTGATTTTTTCAAGAATATGCATAGTTTACACGTAATAGTAACTTAACGAGTAACTAAGTAAGTAACTTAACGAGTTTTTATATACTAATAAAATTAACTGTAAATAATATATGGTAGAGGGAGTTTGTTGCGGTATATATGCCGACTTATTGCTTATTATATTTATTTTTCAAATCACTTTAATTCTATTTGTATCAGTTTCATTTTTAGAAAATATCTCAATGCACCACGGCAACGGCGATACAAGAAACGTACAGTGCAAATGACATGAATTCGAAACGAATGGTCTTATTTATTAGTTATATAGTCACGGTACTGCTACGTACGTGAGTTCCGGAACTTAACGTAACGAGTAATTATCAAATGATTAAATTAACAACGAACTCAAAATCGGATAGAAATGTTATGCTGGATTCAAAGACTACTCTCATTATGCAGCGACAAACAAACTCGTTAGGCAAATAGTTTACGTAATGTAGCCAAAAGCTTTTAGTTACACTGCACAAAAGAATTACGCAGGTAAAAAGTTTTCACGTTAATGTTGTACACTATGAATTTTTTTCCAATTCTCTAATATGAAAGTTGGTAAGAGTCGATATGCGGGCTCTCTCGCGTAATTCATCAAGTTTTGAACTCTTTCATCGCTGCCGAGGTAAACACAAAGTTTCTGTAATGTCTCAGAAAAGAGTTTCGTTAATGCATTTTCGTAATCGGTAAATGCGGGCTTTTTGCGACACATGCTATAGTTATATAAAATAAAATTATTCTATGTAAACGTTTGGTAGCATCCTATTAGCAAATTTATATAGAATATAAATCACAGATACTTATATTTTATAGATTGTATATAATGAGTTGCTATCTGCTACAACGGTCGAATACGATCGAACGGAACGAGCGTCGTGACTGGCGCCCAAGCTGGGGCTGGCAAATTGGCTTCACAATTAATGGCCACCTGCCGCTACTAATCGACCGATAGAATTAAATGAACGGACTGCACTAATTGCCTGGTAAGACAAAGGGGCAAACACTCGCCTTTGAGATCGATGTCTAGTGTCACTCGAGGCGTACATCTCTATGTTCTAGGATACACTGCACTTGGAATGGTAGCGAAATGTCGACAATTGTTGTAGATATGCGATTGCTAAACACGGTCGCACAAGGGCCTCGTTGTTTGTGCGCATTGGTCTTAAATTATACTACGGCAACGTATTGTTAATTTGAACTAATTTGTGTATCTAACTTTTACATTGCTTTTGTGTTAATTATTTCACATTAATTATATAGAACAAGTATCTGTCGTGAAATATAAAATAAATGAAACTTTATCGCGAGAGCACACGTGTCTACGTTTAGATTAAACGAATTCCTTATAAAAATAAATTAGTTTTAGTACAAAATAATTAGGTATATAGAAGAATTTACGATTTTTTGCTTGTGTGTTTGTTACATAAGTAAAGACTACTTTCATACAGAATTACTTGCATTTTCAACCCTATATACTGAACGTGACTTCGTTCCCTAATAATTTCTGTAAGTAGTATTCGTATACAACTACTGTGTGCAAGCACTCAGGCAGACATGCACACACTAAGGTACTATGCAGCAATGATAAAGCACCACTGAAATGTGACTTTATTATACTTAATTACAATATTTCAACACCTCCTAAGACAAGTGCTTCTTGTATTAATTGCTAATCTTTCGTTAGTCACTAATTTCAAGATTATATTACGTTATATCTATAGATAAGTGATTCCACTCCACCATGATTGGCAGATTTACGAAAATAATATTTTAAAATGGCAGCATCACTTCATTTAATTTTAGTTCATAAACCACATTGCGTACGTGAACGGTAATGGATATTCCTAATCTGCAAATTGACTGACTTATAATATTGAGTAGCTGTAGTTAAGTGGTAGTTAATATCAACTTGACATAAAATTATGTTGTTATTCGATATATTTTTAAAAGATTTTCAAAATAAATGTAATAAATGTTTAAAGTTATACTTTTGTATTGCAACTACTGAGAGAAACTCAGGTCGACTCTTCTCAGAAAAACTGCTTTCTGGATCGATGGCAAAATGTTTATTTGATGATTCACGAGTGCTTGTTAAAGTCTATATGAATAAAGAGCATTTTGAATTTGTATATTTATATTATTTTTTTGTCTATAAACTCAAAATATTTCAAAGTACTACATATAAAAAAGCTAAAGTGACCCTGGGAAACATACAAGCGGCAACCGATAACCATAACCATAATTCATTTACCTCAGTGGGAATTCAATCCCCCACTACCAATAGGCTTTTTCACTGCACTACAATGGTATTAATTTGCAATAATATTATTCTTAGTCACATTTTCTCTCGTGTCGTTCAACAATGTATAATGATAAGAAAGGAGGGACTAAGTAACAGAATGTCTTAACACTAGGTTCCTATGGTTCCTGCAGTTCCCTCTGCTGTGTGCGGGATAAAGATCCGGCATGAAGACATAAACAGACAAATGAACAAATGAGAACATTATTAATAATAATAGTATATGTAATTTTTCTATACACATTCCACAATGTAGAAATATGAATACTAAAAGAAGAACATAATTTTTATTACCTTCAATGATCAGTACAGAACGGCTTCTAGTGACAACAGTCTATAATTACGATCACAGTGTAGCGTAGCCAAGGGCTGAATAATAACAACTGCCAATCAATAGAATGCAATTATCTCGTTTAGTCACAGCAATCTACACGCCGATGCTGTCCATTTAATAGTTTAATTTTTGAAAGCGTCTTCATTGGATATAATAGATAGTAATATTGTTTTGTGTCATGCCATTTTTAGGGTTCCGTACACAAAGGGTAAACTGGGACCCTGTTACTAAGCCTTCGCTGTTGGTCTGTCAGCCCGTTTGTTTCTCCGGGCTGTATATCGTAAACCGTGATAGCTAAAAAGATGAAATTTTCACAAATAATGTATTTCTGTTGGCGCTATAACAAAAATAGGAAAAATTAAATATTAAGGTGAGCTCCATACCGTAAACGGTTTTTTTTGTACTTTTTGCTCAATGTTAAAAACGGTAACAGTCTATCTATTCAAATTTTCACATAATATTTACTTGTGTACATTTGAAAAATAAATAATTAAATAACAATAACGTAAATATTCAAGTGGGCTCCTATACAACAAGCTTAATTATAAATAATATTACCCAGCGGAATATACATTATCATGAAAGGCGCGGAACCCTCGGTGCGCGAGTACTATTCGCACTCAACCGATATTTTAAAATTATGTTTCGGCTTTTAAAGATCTTTGCCAGGCTGGCTACTTCTATAAAGAAGCAAAGATGCCACTGATATATTGTGTGCCATAATATCTAATCTCCTTTAGTACTTAATGCCACGTAAACTGTTTACGGTTAATGTTTAATACTTAAGTATATAGGTATACAAACAATATATTTACATAAACCTGCAGCTTAAACTAGCGTGCTTAGTGTCTTTTGCAGTCTTAGTGTTTCACGTATGCAGGTCTACTTGTTCTAACGACATGAGAAAGTGTTAATAACAATGAACTTATCTGAACTACTAGAGTTATTGATGTTGTATATAAACCGTCTAAGTGAACTTATAATAGGATGCCGAGGACTAAACAATAAAACAAACAAAATTTTTAGAATCAGTTCAGTTTTCATGGTATGCGTAAATTAATTTATTCATATTTTTGTCTTCAGTTACTTATATGAAGACTCCGGGAAGTATTTTTATAGTGTTTTTATTAACTAGGGACATGTTCTCGCTGTCATGTGACATGTCATTGTTCATGGCTTTGCTTGCTTCCTGGATATACTCCAATTTACATTAAATTATTTTAAATTATGATTATCATAAATAATTTATTCTATAAATATATATAGAAAATAGTGAAATTATATTGAAATTAAATTACCATTATATAATCAACATTTAATGTGGGCAGAGAGTTTATTTTCGCACGTGAGTTCCAGGATATAAATAGCCTGTGCTGCTCAACAGCCTTATCTACAACTCTATATCGTCTGGTAAAAGTTCCAAAAAAAAATGGTTGCCTGTAAAGTGGGTTTTACGGGCGAAAATTTTACGTGACAACGTCTTTTTCTCGGTAGAATATTTATTGATATGATTAATAATTATAATATATATTGCACAAATTTTAACTATAGAAAATATAGGTATGTTGTTTACTAAAACATTGTACATGTGTCAAGTGATACGCGCGGCGGACCGATCATAGTTCGGTGACAGTTGACACATCGTTACGTTACCTTTTTCATAT
Organism: Dione vanillae; assembly: GCA_037178615.1. NCBI lineage: Eukaryota > Metazoa > Arthropoda > Insecta > Lepidoptera > Nymphalidae > Dione > Dione vanillae. Next base: position 122,982 of record JAZFAU010000089.1, read on the forward strand.
GTGACTCCGAGCCGCAACCTAATTTAAGACGTTGTCACGTCAAAAATACGACAAACATTTAAAAACAAAGTTTCATTTTAATAACGTGTTAATAAGTATACACTTGAAAAGGCAGTTATTTTGACAACAGACACTTCATTTTTATTATATTACTGTATAGCTTCACACTGTCGGAACGGGTAGGAACGGGAGGCAGGAACAATGGGAACCTATTGTTAAGACAATCCGTTCCCTGCATTCCACATTCTTCGTTGCCTTGCGTGTTGAGTGGCGGAACTCAACGCCGCGCTTGGCCTAGTTGCCCCAGCGAAGAAACTGAAACCTACAAACCCGTCACGTCACGTGTCACGTTTACGCCTCTGCGCCACGACGGCCCTCATATTTAACATACAACACTTTATTAAATGATCAATAATATGATTGAATCTTTAGAAAATAGATTTTTATAAATTTAATACTTGCATTTATTACCATTATAAGCAATAAGCAAGTTTCGCGAGGATGGGATCAGTTATGATGTTTATTGTGAATAAAAAAAATGCTTGTAAAATAGTACTATTTCATATATTTAAAAAATTGACTAATATATAGGTACCTATATAAATTCTATATACTGACAAAAAACTCTTCCAAATTTCTACAATAAGAGCTTTTTATGTCTTCAGCTTATCTCAAGTTAACTAGACTGCAAAAACGTTTGATCGTATTAAACTTGAAAATTATATAATTTATTTATTATATAATATTTCGTATACAATTTCAAACGGAGCAACCTCAATCGTCCGTACTTCGTAGGTGGTGAAGATAGATAATTATGTTTAAAGCCAATTTGCCAACTTTCTAGACAAACAAAATTTCATTACATCAAATGTCTCTTTAATTTCAGTACCTAGTTACGACTTTGTGATATTGTAAAAACAAAAATATTTAACTGAAGCAAGCAAGTTATGAATTTAGGATCTTTTGATGGTTTCATTCAATTTTACAGATGGAAAACAAAATGTTAGATTTACTAAAGTAAATTATCTACTTGTAATTAAGTTAGATCGTCCCTTTGTGAGCGTCTTTTATGACACAACTTTTATTAATTACTATTATTTTCTTCAGCATGTTAACATTTTTCCTACATTTATTATTGAAAACGTTTCTAAAAAGCTATTTTACTTGAACATTTAAATGTAATACATTAGCGTCGTATTGCAAATTTTAAAAATGCGTGTTGCGTAAGTTAAAGTGTAGTTTTCGTTAATTTAATGAGCGCGTCCAACTCGACAGCAGATGCTAGAGTGTTAGATCCGCCACGAGCTAAGTCTGTGTCAGAGCGCGATAACGAGCCTCTCAGCCTAGCGTCACGATAGTCGTATTGATTCATTCGGTATACTTAGTACCTATATAAGAGCTATATATTCTTGCAATGTCGAATTATATCTTACGTTTAATGTATACGTGCATTCTATTTTACGCGTTTTAAGGAGTCAGTTTCGGGATAATGTACCATTGCAATTAATAGTATACTAATTATAGTAGGATAAGTCTAAATTTGAAATTTGTATCTGATTTTTAGATTATCAAAGATGAATATTATTTTATATTGGAGTCAGGGAGTGTACTATTCTGATTTCCTCTCTTTCGAAAGATAAAGACAAATTTCGGACGGACACTGTAGAATGATATGTCTTCACAGTACGTTCTACCTGGCACCCTGCATTTCTTAAAGTGTGAATCCGAAAAAAATCTAAAATTATTAAGATAAAAAATTACAACATTTTAGTTAATATCCGAAAACCCTAAACTAACTTAGCTTACTACTGCTATTTAATACAGATAATAATTGCTAAATATCTAGTAATATATTTGTGACTTGTTGTTGAATTCAATTTTGAAGTAACTTTAAAATAGGAAGATCCAATTTGAAGAAAAAGCGCGCGTGCGGCCCGCCAGCCCGACACTCGAGTGTATCGTTAGAGTGCTAGCTATATGTGAGGAGGTGTCGGAGAGCGCGATAACGAGCCTCTCAGCTTCACGACATTGGTTACTGCACAAATCCATCACGATACATATTAAAGCTTTGATTTATTTCACTTTTTAATACGAAATGCTGTGTTTACTTATAGAAAATTATTTAATAATAAAATAGTATTTATAAAAATAGGTAATATATAATATTTAAATAACTTAAAATAAAAATTAGATTCAAAGTTGAAATTATTATAACGTGTAATATGATACATTTAGTTACTCGCACATCAAAGGGGCTAATCGGATACGACTTATGCCGATTCATAAATGAAACTTCTTTCAAATGCAACTTTATTAAAGCTCTACTAAATCACTATCGCACAAAAACTTACAAAGCAAAGCCCGGAAGGCGCGACGTCGTCCAAATACAGGAGTCATTGATTAATTGGTATCACTCCAGAGGGTGGGACCCACGTCATGTGTACAGGAAATGACTGGTAAAAAATTATTCTTAATAGCGTTTTATTGTACCAATTTGTCAATTTCTTTTTGTTATACACTTAGAACTCATACTAAGATTACATATTATGCTTAAAATGTTATATATGTATTTAGATATGTTTAATGATATGAACATTAACACGTACATTTTTCTTTGTGCTACTGAAGAAGTAACACGTATAATTATGAAATGTTACATTTAAAAAAAAAAACTAAAAAACCAACAAGTTTTTCAGCAGTGTGACACACCTTTAGTAGCTCGCGGGGCGTCGCGGGAGGGTAGTGGGAGTGTCGGCTCGGTCAAAGGGCCCTTTGATGTTTGCCGCCGGCTTAATGCACCGCCCGCGGGCCCCGCTCCGCTCATCATTAGCAATTTCCCCGTAATTTGTTATCTTTACCGCTATTTATTTGTACAATTTCACGCTCGGATTGGCGTTTCGCACCTCGGTGTGTGCAAGGCGAGTCATTATGGTCTTCATGGTTTTTTTATCAACATGGTGGATTTCTTTTAAAGGTTACATCATAATAAGCAGGAAAGTTCATGTAAAGCTTGCGAAATTTGTTTTACTCCCATAACAGTTTTGTCGGATTTTCCCTTTTAATTTTTGCTTTGAAACGAAATTTTAAAACGAACTTTCTTCAAAGATTGTTTACCTTTCGACCTATTTTGTATTATAAATGTTCAGATTAAATATTTTTAAAACAATTAGGTTATTAGATGCATGAATATTGCTAATATCGTAATTAATCTGTTAGAATATGAAATTGCAGTGTGCCGCCTTTGTAGACTAGTTTGATAATAATTGTGGTTTAACCAAGACATAAATTAGTAACAGCAGTGTTAAATGTCAAATAATTGTTATTAAATACAATTTATAATAGAAATATTATAATAGAAATAATGATTGTCTTATTGTTGCATATTCTTTGTTTCCTGTAGATATATTATTGTTACAGTTTCTTTAGCCTTAACCTATACTTTAAATTAATTATCTACACTGTTCATTAGTTAATAGATAGTTAAAATAAAAGTTTAATAAATATTACTATATCATTGTAATACACACCAATTAAATAACAAATACTGTCAATTACAGTGTATATGTTCCATAGGTCATACATTGTGCCATGTCATGTTCCTTCACATTAACTGCGAATGTAGCGAAATCAATCAGGGCCGCGGAAGGCGTGAGAGCGGCGGCACATCAAAGGCTCGCCGCCGGCGTATAGGGTTGACCGCTGAATTTGCAGCTCATTGATAAAGAAATAAATTGAAAATTTCTAATTAATATATTATCTTAATATAACGTTATAATAACGATGGAGCCATGAAACAATTGATAGACTAGGTAAAAGTTTGTATTATACTTTTTATATTTTTTAATTTATATAATATATCATATATATTTTTTGATATTATAAAATATAAATATTGTGTAAATATTATTTAATTTATGACTTGTTTTAAATAAGTTAGGGAAATAGAACTTTATACTAGCGTTACATATCACGTTGGCAGCCCTGTGCAGTGATCTCAACATCACCGCGTCTCACTATATCTAAGATCTTGTCTGCTTTGTCGCCGGCGCGATGTTTATGAACTGAATGCTACAATATTATGTTTGTTTTGTAACATTATTGCATGCTATTTGCATTTTATATGTTAGTTACAAACTGGTGTAGGGAAAGCTAATTTAAAAGTATGTAATAAAAGAAGACGGTTATATTAATACGTATATACGTATGTATAAATTATGTAGATCGAAATATGTTAAGCGTAAGCATACTTCACAGAAAATTAAATATTTAACAAAACATTTCAAATAGAAAATGTGAAAAGGCGGCCTTATCATTATAAGTGATATATTCTTTAAAATCTTCTAATAATTACTTTTTCAGTTAACAATTTCAATTGTTGTCAGTAAACGCCGCTTAATTAATGTTAGTAACTAATAAGTAATTAATATCATCGCATATTCCAAAATATCTAGAAAATATGTTTACTGTTTAAATTAGGCAGACAATATGAATAAAATCGTTATATAGTCACAGAGACATCAAATAAATACCTGCGCGTTGAAAATGAACAAACAAAAGTGGCAAAAACGACTTTATCAAGCGCGGATGACGTCAGCGCCCAAAGCGCTTTGAGGTTTCCGTCAAAGGCTGCCTCACGACACACGTTAGATCATAACGCTCGCTCCACACATTGGGCCAACAAGATTGAAACGAATCGACAAATAAACACCAATACGAGTGAATAGGGATTCTGAACAACTCTCCATGTTGGCTGTGTACGAGCAGTACCAACCAACGTGTAGCGACGGCATTAGGATTGTGTTTACACGCGGGCACCGCACGCGATTTATGATGTTTGAGTTGGGACGACACCAAGGAACTTCGCACTTGGATCCCTTTATGGGTTGTAACTTGTAATGTTAGATTTGATATTGCTGCGCTAGTTTGTTTATTTGCTGTGTGGGAAGAGGCATATTGATTGTGCTCTTGCTTACTTCATGTTTGACTTAATTAAAATATGAATTGATAAACTAATTAGGACTTTCAATGTACATTTATATTTTATTATAGTACTGATTACTTTGTTAGCAAAGTGAAAAGAAAGAAGGTTGGGGACAAAATAAACAATATATGATATTTAATATATAATACATATTTTGAACGTACGAATATGTTGTATTTTCCAAAAATAGTATAAATTATATTAATGTGTTTTTAAACTTAACTAGATGAAAAATACCTATACAAAATTCATTCATATTTCAATTTTTAAGAACTACTCATAAATATAGCGATTATTTTGTGATTTTAAAATATAAAACGTCTCGAAGTAGATAGAAAGCAGGGACGTCGTCAGATAGAAGGCAGGCGGTAGGCAGTGAAGCTCACCACAATATTTATCGGCGGCTCGGTATCAGCGCCACAAAGCGACTCCGGAAGCCCACCTCACTGCGCGAATACGTGTAATTTTATGTATAAGCGATAGCGGAATATTAAGTTTACTTACTTGCACCTACATATTTGAACAACGCTGTAGTTTTGCTAGTGACAAAGTTTCAAATTAATTTCGTATTAACATCAAGAAACTAGATTCGGTTGCAATAGTTATTCGTCTTTTTATAATTTTATTTCAAACCCGCCACAGCTTATGACTTGTAAAAAGCTCAACCTATTGTCGACTACCTCTATCACTGGATTCCTTTTTACACAGAGCCTTTGACGCCGGTCTTTGTTTGCTACAAGATCAGAATGAGAGCCGGTAGTCAGCCTAACGCGTGCCATCGTTTGTGGCGTCTGCAATCGATTATTGTTATAGATTCTTATGTCATTGCAGTGCCTCTTGAGAACGCTGATTGAAATGTCAGACCCTGAATTGCGTCATACTTGGGCAGAATTTCATTTGTCGTATCGCTCTGTGTTTAAACTGAATTTTTACCTGTTTAATACGTATATATACTTTTTTGTCGTTCATCATCATTAATAACTAGTTGAATGCAATCTACGATATAAAATAATAAACATCATTGGTCACTGATACAAGTAACTTTTCATAATTTATTTTACTACTCAACCAAAGTAAACACAAGTTTAGCCACAATTCTCGTTGACAATGCAATTTTAGTTAATTCTATCGCAAGCCGCGTGGCGCGGGCGCGAGCTTTCGTCGGCCGGACGGATATTAAACTAATTATGAACAAACCGCCGGCCAAGCAAATTAACCGTTGAACTCCATTAGCGTTATTGTCCAACTATCCTTCATCGTCGATGTCAGGTGAGATATATAAAACTGTATTTAACAATGTTAAAGTTATTGGTATTCGCTGTATGGGAACTTACGAAAGCTTCTCATGTCAACGTAAACTCGACGGACCAGAAGCTTTTAAAACTTATTAAAGTTTCAAAACAATGTTATTGTATACTGAACTGAAATTAATAATATGTTTAAAATATTGATATGGCATTATAGTAATATCATCTAGAAAGAGCGAAATTAATAAAGGCGCAATGAAGCTTTTGTCTGTGTTCTACAATCAATTCTTTGTATTATGAGGATTCCACCGCCTCTCCGATATCACCAATTTTCAACGTAGGGCTGCCAGACTAACTTATGTAACGCATTTTGTGTAATTAAACATTTTAATTTTATTATAAGACGTAAGGTCTATATTTAATTATCATAAATATTAGGTTTCTTAACTTTTTCTTTAATATTGCAAATTTAGATGATCATGGCGTAGCGGTACAGCATCTGATTTTAAACGCGACTATCGTGGGTTTGATTCCAGCTCGGAAAAATGTATAAATGAAACCTCTTAAATACCTAATGTTAAAGTTTACATTGTGTATTAATTTTTGAGATGGTGTAATAAAGATTAAGTGAGGTTATGTATTTTATTTGAATTGTAATTCCAGTAAAGAAAGTAAAGACAAGTATGCTGTTTCGTAAAGCAAAATTTTAATTGTAAAACTATACACATATGTGCGACTTCCTTAAGCGAGAATAAATATATAAAATATTTTGAATATTACATTATAAATAAAGACAAAGAAAAAGGATTTATTGAACAGTAAATTTTAATTGCCCTTAGTACGGCGTATAACTTAAAGACAAGCGGTAATGTATTCATTTAAACATCACAACCCTGAACCAGTTGTGTTCGGCTCGTCTCAAAGGAGAATTTATTATTTAAAGTGAAAGTTATTGAGTTTCGCTAAGGTTAAGTGAGCCTTTTGACTTGCTTTGCCTATCAAGAGAAGGGTGTGAGGAAGCGGTGTCGGCTTCCTCTTTATATGACTTTCAGTATCTACAAATTAGCTCATGTTGACTCGTTGAAAGGAATACCTAAATAGCTTTTACAAGAATTATATTAATTTTATTTTAACTCGTAAAAAATTGCTGTTTCTTTTTGTACTTAATTCTGTTGGCCTAAGATTGTTATTTGTGAAAAATGTAGTCGCTATTGCGTGCTAGATGGTGGTTTTAACAGGGGGTGAAATATATTCTTAGACATATAATTGAACTATTTATATGTTTTTTATAATATATATTTTGTGAGTTATTTGTACACATTTCATTTCATTATATTTGTTATGGTATTTTCAATTTTTATGTTGTTTTTATTGACTTCAATTATTTTTTATTTAATTTTATATTAAATTTACTTAAGATTTTCATGACATTAAAAGAGCAACATGAAAACAAAACCAATCTTAAGAAAGAATCTCTTAAAATGGTCTAATGTAGGTAACAATGCAATTTAGCGGCATCCACCTCCCGCCCGCCCGCCTCGTGCATTATGTAGATTGCTGGCATTCTGGCGCGGGCGCCGTGCCGTCTGCCGCAAACCGAATTTATCGCATTGACTATTCAATCCGCGAGAAACATCTGCCTGCCGATGCTGCTGAATAGAAAAATGTACTTACTGCCTCTATAGTGATGAAACTGAAAATTTCTTTAAGTATTATATATATTTACACTATGTCTAGTGTTCTGTCTTATTGTGCTTATATTTCTATATGCAGGATGAAGCAAGAAGCTTCATAGTAAGTATGTTATATATCTGGTAAGAAAACCAACATAATTATAACGGAATAATCGATTAGGCCCTCTACCACGAGGTGTGAGGCTATTAAACATATGTTCTTTATTTGTCAATTTTCTTTTTATTAAAAAAATAATTTGCTAAATTTTTTTTTATAGCTTCACGCTTTATCCCGCACATGGCAGGGTAGGCAGAGGGAACTGCAGGAACCATAAGAACCTAGTGTTAAGACACTCCGTTACTTAGTCCCTGCTTACTCCGTCCCCTAATTTGCTAAATATACTAAAACAAAATCTTTACTTAAGCTCTGAAAATGAAATCTCTCAAAGACTTAGATTCGTCTCGTTTGTGGTTCACAGATCGGGCTTTTACTAACGTTACGGATAATTACATTTCAAACAGAATTCAAGAGATCTAATCGACAAGTATTTATTTTCTATACACTTTTAAAAAAAGTGTGATTTCAATTTGGACTGAGTAACTATTATTTTTTGTTCTAAATTATTAGATACCATGTAAAGAAGAACATTAGGTGTTTATTTTAACTTATAATACCTTTTAAGAATTCTATATTAAATTGAAAAATAACACTATAACAAGTTCAATAATTCTCAGTAGCGTTTTTCTATTTTTCTCGTGAGCCACATAGTGGTGGATCGAAGCGAATTTACTTAACGTCGCGGAGTGCAGTTCCCGCCCAAATTACTATTTCAATCTGAACCGCGACTCCGCTCCGAGCCTGGGACAATCAGATGTCGCATTTATGGAGGCTTTATTACTATTTGAGGAAAAGAAAACGGCAAAGAAGAAGATGTATTCATATTTGAATGCGTTTGGGATACAGAAATTTTTCTTGACAGCGGAATTTGAGACTTTGGTGGCGCAGCGGTACTGTGTTTTACTGTTAACGACGGTTGTGGATTCTGTGGAGCTCAAAATTTTAGCGGAAGTGTGAAATGGAGAGTCTCAATACTAAATGTGATCCTGTTATATACGGGAATGACGGTTGCAGTACTTTTTTTTCATCAGTTTAGTGTTTGTTATGGCATAAATTATATTGTTACTACAATTTATAAAATTTATGCCTACAACGTCGACTTCGGAATTTGTAATATTGCTATTTTAATCACTTAAAGGCAATTTGCAATCATTTAATCCATCGGCTATTATTACTGTAGCAAGGAAACATGGTGTGAAGGTGTTCTGAAGAACCCCATATGTATGACAAAGGGCTGTTGTCTAAAGGGCGCTTGTAGAGTGACGTAGTGTATAGCACAGTTGTATCGCGTTTTGATGGTAAACTTTTTTCACACTTCTAAGTTCTGAAGAGACGGCGGTATGGATGTTACGATGTGATTTTTGATGCACTTCATAAGATCAAACACCTAATAATGAATATTCAAAATTTGTTAACCTTTCAAAAATATTTTACGTAGTGGTTATAACAGTTAGAACAGTAAGAAATTAGGCTTAGTCTAGATTTTTAATGCCTAAAAAATCTAGATTAAGACTAATTTCCCACCTTTACCAAACACTAACCAATTCACTGATATCCCTGAAGCTGTTTTTGTTGATAAGTGTATGTACTGTATAATTTTTAGGTTATATTTAGTTGTTTTTGGTATTTTTTATAAATGGCTCATATTTCATGAAATAAGCAGACAGGTCATGATATAGTATTATTCATTTGTTGAAACCGTCATTTCCATTTTCTACAATGTGCCGTTCGGTTGAGATCCTAGGCGAGTAAGCGACACAAAGGCACCGCTGTGTACTGACGAATGTCGCGTTAATTTTACCTACTAATACAAACAGGAATATTCTCCTTTATCCCCTGTCCTTGCCCTGTGTTCCACGGAGTTTTATTTAAAAACGCAAAGATTCTGTTCTCTTATTACACTAAGTCTGTGATAACTCGACTAGAATTGCCAAGCCTTTGTGAGCGCCGCTTCAAGTATGTGCACACACGGTGTATTTGTTTAGTAATTAATGCTTGTATTTAATGACGTCCGTGACTCTTTTGTAGGAAATTCTTTTCTAAATATTTTATTTGTACGCTAAGCACTGGACATGTGTGTACTTAGAAAGTTTCGTGTCTGAGCGATCGGAGCTTCAGAAGGCCGATTGTACAGTAGTAGCCACTTTACTGAAATGAAAATCTCTTAAATGTTTTATGTATCTCGTTTATAAAACAAAATTTTAATTACGTATTTCGTGCAATACAAACAGCTTTGTTTTTCTGTATTGACGCAGAGCGACGTCAAGCTTCACTGAACGCGTGGCGTGACAAATCGCTGTGTAAAGTTTTAATTCGAGTCGTATGCTCGATGATGATGGCGCGCACAAAGGGCACAAAAGTAATAAAGGGGTGTCGAGTGTTCATCGCGCGCCGCCCTCGCTTTGCTGCCGCTCGCAAACACTATGCTGCAAAACTACGATACATTATCACCTGAACAATTCACGCTGAAATTTGGCAGCTCCGATTTCAAATTAACAACTCATTCTAGCTTGTTACGTATTTCATGTTCGTCGCTCTGCTAGTCCGTCGTGCGTGCATGTCTCAGTAGTTGGAGGGCAGAGATTACGGCCACCAATCTCAAACGTGGCCGCTCAAAGTGAAGCGCGTAAAATCGAGGCCGAGCGGGAACAATAAAAGTGCAGGTGGACGGACTGTCCACCCCGCGACTCCTCGCCTCACATCAAAGGGAAACTCGCGATACTACACAAAAGCCCTAATGAGACAAACCCGTGGCGTAATCGAGGCGACGGAAAAAGATGAGACCCGAGAGGTACGAGGCAAATTTTAATAATTGTCAAAGCGGCGGCGCCGATCAAACGCGAGGCGGCCACCCACCCCCGCGCGCCCGCCCGCCCCCGCCCGCCGCGCCCGTCCGCCCGCGACGTGTGCTCACCGCGGGCCTCATTAGCGCCGCTGATCTAATGCAACTTCGAACTCCGGCGACGTCTAATTAAACTTAAACAGAATTTCAATTTTACGGCTGAAATTTTAATACGTAAAGCCGTCGCCGCGGAGGCCCCGCAAAGGAGAAGCGTTCAAAGGCGGCGCCGTGCACGTTTTCGCAGATATTAAATGTGTTGACAATTTAATTTTTCATTTCCTCTAGGCGCGGGGGCGGGCGGCGGGCGGCGAGTCGGGCGCGGGACGGCGCTCCTTTGACGTCGCGATATTGTCTTTGTGCGGCGCGTGGTGTGGGGCGGGCCGCCGCCAGCGGAGACTTTGTCGCAATACAATGTGTATCAATAAAACTTAGGATTGGCTTTTAGTGGTTGCACTTACGCTTTGTGGGGCGGCGCGCTCACCCTTTGACATTATATGGGGAGCGAGTGCGGGCGTGTGTGGCGAGCGCGAGCGGAGCGGTTTGAGTGAGACCTACTGGCGCCGAAACGTTTCGTGCTACTAGCTTCCTTAAAGATTACAAATAAGTAATCTGACGTGCACATATTATTATAGACAATTATATTTTCATTTAGTAAGTACTCAATTATACGAAGTTATAATAGGATGACAACTAGATACACCGTTTTGTATTTGTTTGTACTAAAGTAAATATTCTTATATTTTTAAAAATTTTATCATTTTTTATATATTTATTTAATCACTGCACAGTATGAAACAAGATTGCATCCCGTTGTTCGTTCAAGTATGAACGCTTAGATCTTTAACACTTTGCAACAATTTTGGTTTTTTTTTAATACATATACATAAGGATTCAAGAGAAAGGTTTATATGTAATAGGACATGCACATTATTTTGGAGGAACACTGCTCATTTATAAATTTTCTAGTTTTATATTCCACATAGTCAATTATATGTAGCTGTTTCAAGAAAAACAAATTTATTTGCGTTGTGTAATGATGTAAAAGCTTTGGACGTTGTCATAAAGACATCCTGTGGCACATAAAATATCAACATGGTACCCGCGAAACATTAATCGTCCTTGTTTTATATAACTCTACGTATTGTACACTATACATTATAGGACAGTATATGTACCTATGTATTTATTTGCGGTAGTACCGTTGTGGTCTGTTCTGATCTGAATAAAAGTAATATTGTACGAAAGAAGAATGGCAATCAGATCGACATCCTCCTTATTGCAAAAAGAGACTACAGGTCTTGCAGTAAAGAGTAACAATTAAAATTCATTCCTATATTTCAAAAATGATTACTAGAAGAAGATTGAAAAGAAAGTACAGGTTTAAATTTTAAAAAATTAAACCCAGAATTTAAAAAATATATGTTAGTTACACATTTTTTGTTGTAGGTACATTATGGAGTTTTTTGATACATAGTTGTCCCTGGTTAACTATATAGACTACAGTCTTCCATAAAATTTATACAATTGAGGCTCTTTAATAATCATACATATATCAGACATCAATGTAAAGTAGGAAATTACAACAATTATGTTCGTAAGAAAAATTTTGTATATACCTAAAAATGTGCCGTGATTCTTGATACTAATAGTTTATAAGTCCTTCTTGTAAAGTGTGGCAGTATTAAGCTTACAGTTGTCTGAGCACATGATTATTAGATATTGCTCCAATCAATTTTAAATTCAGTTCGTACATTTAGAACACAGTAACCTATATCTTTGGCTTCTATGTAATGTCTTTGATGTACGGGTTTCAAAGGGATGCGTACAATTTTAAAAACGGTTTAGTACGACCAAAAAAGGTAACCTTTTATCCTTTGACCACGGCTGCGTAATACGTTATCGGGATTGCATTCGCTGTTACTTGTGTCTTTGTGGGATAGGAAACTAGACTATTGGTTATCATTGACTGCTGGCGAGTGACCATAAGTGCTGAAGTTTTTTTTTTTTAATAAAATTACCTGTTTTTAAAGGACGTTACTACAGAGATTAAGGCGCACAGACATGTTGTTAGTTGCCGGCGGCCGATCAAAGGAAGCTTTCAACCAATAGTGTCATCGAGAGCTTACTTGCTCCGCCTTCTTTGAGACCACGTGCGACGCGCGCACACTGTCGACAGCTTTCTGCCAGTTTCTTCTGCGCTTCGATGCGGAGTGGTATCATTGCGCTCGTATAAATATTTTCGTGCGACGAGATACGTAACTCGATAATAAATCTGAAACTTTGTGTATTAGTCGTGATTGCGATAAAAATTAAGTAAAATGGGTTTTGTTGCTGTGCTAGTGCTATGTGTTATTTATAATTAATGGATTTTCATACTATTTGGATTGGAACGTGTTAATAAACATCAGGTATAAATATAAACAATATACGCTTAAGTTGAATAATAACTTTTAAGTTGAATTTGTAATTTAAAAGTGACAACAAGGTTCTCAGCCAGGTTTACCTACGGCGTCGGCAACCCTCGACGGTATGCAAGCATTGTTTCATGGGACTTCTAGAGTCCTTGTGTCATATGTTTATTAGAATGACCCTATTGTTTTAGCCCCCATCGATGTTTCCATTGTTTTAGTAGTGCTTGCATAATATTTGAATTTATTCTTTATGATGATACTTTGTTTTGTGAAGATTTTTAACAACAATGTTGTTATTTATGTTCAATAACGTTGCTTGAATTTTAATACATTTATTTGTTATTGTTGTATTTTATTACAAGTTATTAACATTGTATAGTTTCTTTAATAACAATACAATGTAAATAACAATAATGTATTATTTCAGTTGCATGTAAGTAGTAAAGCTTTTAAACTTATTCGTTGCTGTTTTATATCGATTACTTTCAAAGAAAAGACTTCAACGCGATTCTTTATTCTTAGAAATTTTTAGTTTCGTAGTTGAGCTTGACCAAATTAATCACTATTTTGTAGTCTCAAACAATTCAAAATAATAATATGATTAAATCTGTATTTATTAATATTTTCGTTTTGGTTATACCAATGTTGGAGAACACTGTAAGAGTAATAAGTATTATAACCTGTAATGTTCATATATAATTGGAACGTTAAACATAGAGTTCACTCGCAAATAAAATCACCAAAATTTTGAAATGATATTTTATAAATTGAAATAGTTGAAATGTAGCTTTAAATTACCCAACATTGCGCCTGGGAGTTTAGTTGAAACCATAAACATTTTCATTTAGTATTGCGAGTTTGTCTAACGTGCAACATCAAAGTGAACCCTTCAAAAATACGTATTTAAATTAAAACATGAAGCAAGGAAGCGAGCAGGAGCGTAGCCAAACCTACATTTCATTAAAAGCCGGCTAAAACTTGAAAAATCATTCGTACAGCACTCCGCTCCGCATAATCCCGACACATTACCGTTTCGCCTTTGAATTAAGCGAACTCGGCGCTTTAAAGCCTGAATAAAATATGTCATTAGCTACATTATCGCATTACCTCTGCTGTCCGTCTGCACAGAAAAAGTTGTCATGAAAACGTAATGCTAAAAGCGGCTGAAAGGGTGCGCAGGCGTCTTTGACTCCAAGAAAGTATCGTGCTGCTAATTTCCAAAGTCGGTGTGCGCAGATAAGGCCAGAGACGGGAGGAAGGTGTCTTTGATGTAGCCGCCCGGCCCTCTGACTTCGGGGATGAGAGCTTTCAATGAAAGGATTTTTTTCATCTCCTTTCCCTTTGTACTTAATTTAAATTTCGTTTATATCAATGCTGCGAGTTTCCTTTTCGGGTATGTTTTCTCTTTTACTTTGTCGCGTTTATCCTCTCCAATTTGTTATGTTCGAGTTGGTTCTGTAATTAAATTTAGTGTTCGTAATCTGTTTCTAATTTTTTTTTTGCCTTACTTGGCCGACTGTCGGTGTAATTGCAATTGTATGAATTAGGTGTGCCTTTGATTTCGCTTCCAAGTGATCCCTACTTTAATAAGAGTTGATTGTTTTTTCCTTTTGGCGCTACTACGCTTTGAAGATGTTTCCTAGAAACACTGTTTTTATCTCTACAACAGTATTAAATATTATATTGTGATACTTCAAAGACATATTAATTTATGTAATAAAAGCCTTTGTACACTATTAACAAATTTTATTTTTAAATAAGTAAATACACTTTAGAGTACTAAGTAAATATACTTTAGACTTTTAAAATGTAGTAATATTTAAACATTTATAGTAAAATCAATTGATAAATAAAATATATATTGTAAGCATGTATTTACCAAGAATATATGTAAAGTTATTAAAGAGTGTCCACTTTTATGTAATGAGGGAGTTTAGTATGCAAGTGTGCTCGTTAGTTTTTCATCAGGTGCCGAGCTGTGTCCTTTGTCCAAGTTCCGACGCGCTAAGAGGCCGGGACAAAGTTACCTCTAACTAAAACACACGACCCATACGAATTTCCACGACAAAGACATCACTCAAGTCTTTTTAGAATTAAACATCAAAGTGTACCTAAGGGTCTTTGATCTCCAACATCATCGATACAGGCGAACTCACTAACACGTAATATCGTGCCTTCTGATGTTAATTGTACATGTACCTACTGGTTGACTTCAAAGCTTGGCTTCTATTATTTCAATAAAATTTAATCGCTATCGTTCACTTCAACTTTAATATAACACATTCATTTTGAAATATGTTTTTAATCAGTGTTATATTGCTATGAAGTAATAGCAGTAAATAGCGAGAAAGTAAATTTCTCTTTTGCTAATAGGGATGTCTGTTGATAATATTGTAAAAGTACAAAGATGTATTGTGAAGATATCGAAAGACAAAGAGTTTATCGTGCTGGCGAATAGAACACACGGGCGCTTCCCGCGGCGGCGGCGGCCTCGGTGACGCTCACAAAGGCGCCACTTTGTGAAGCCTTTGACTTTGAGTCTCGAGTGTGTGACCCAACATTAATAACCTACTAATATCTCTTGTTCTCAACTCTTTTGCATGCAGAATTAACGTTCATTTTGCTTTATTTATTCTTGCATACTTAAATATTGAACTAATAAATTATTCTCAAGTCAATCTAGATTCGCGTCAAAGGAAATTGCTTTAATATCCTCCACGTTCTCGCTTTATTCTCTGATAAATACTAAATAAGTAAACATTCGATTTTTTCTCATAATTATATTAGTGACAGTTTAATTAGCAGCTTTCATCGAAGCCGCTTTGAGTTTGAACGTTTCAAATAGATTTCACAAGAAGCACTTTCAAAGAGAGCACCCCTAATAAGTACTGAAGAGTCCTCGCACGTGTTTATCAAAGACAGCCTTTCGTTATTCACCGTCTGAATGGCCTCAAAAGAAACTCGTGTAAAATGCTCCACAAAGTGCTGTATCAAAGGGAAAGGCGGGCGCAAATATCTGTTTCGTAAACTAGTAAAAACGAAGCTCTCAAAGGTACTGCGTACTCGCGGCAAATTAGGCGGAGTTAAATACGAGCGCCGGCTTCACAAATGTATAACTTTGAAAGTCGCTCGCTTATTATTTATGTAAGTCGTAATCGTCAAAGCTCCCCCGAGGTTTATTTTTGACAATATCACCCGTTCTGTCCGAGAGAGGCCGGGGTCTGAGCGCTCGCGCGCGCCTCGCATGTGTATCCATTTAATGCTCAATTCCCATATAATTTAACTTTGCGATCAAAGAGAAATTTTGCGAAGAGCTACCCGGCAGCGGAGGAGCGGGCGGCGTGTGCGAGCGAGACGCCACCACTGGAGTTGCCGAGATCAAATGCTGGGCCAAATTAGTCACTCTCCGTCTCTCTATCTCAAAGCCGATCCGTAGTAAAGTTTGCGCGAAGATGACATCAAAAGGAAACCACACACCGGGGGGCGCGCCCGACGCCCCCGTCCCCGTACTCAAATCCGCCGTGTCTCGAGCTGTCTTATTGACACGCTACTGACAACTTGCAAGTCGCCAACGTCGTCTGTTTCAGAAGCTCGCTCGCTTTGGCAGACTTATTTAGTTAATTAATATGGAATGTCCTATCAACTCTCAACTCCCACAAGGCTGATATACACTTACACGGCTCAACTGTAAGGAAACTAATCGGGCGACCCCGTCCCACGAACTAATGTCTTTAATTACCTACTGGGATTGATGGAATTGGTTTTCAAACGAAGAATATTTGTACTTTAGTTTAACTTCGCCGAGCCTTTGAGTCAGTATCACATCTTAATCCAATTTAGGCAATCCTTTATTCGGTTTATGCAACAATTACTAACCAGTAATGGGCGTAGCTTTTAATTAATGTTCATGCTTATGAAATCATCGATGGCCTTTGTTAAATAAATTGAGAGCCGCAAACCAAACCCATTTCGTCTTGAAACATAATTGAAGTTGTAAATAAAATTGCGAAAGCTTTTCTAAGATTTGTCAAAGTTTGGAAACCTTAAAACAAACTCATTTTGAAATTTCGCAAGACAACACTGGGCTAGTAATTGTTTTTCCTTTTTTAAAAACACTGTTTATTTTGTTTACGTAAACGAAGAAAAACATATATCTTAAAATTTTGGTACGGTTATACCTATTGCGCATACCTATTAAACAAATTACTAGTACATTTGAAATCATTAAAAAATATACATTAAATTATAATAATGTTCCCCTATTATAATTTATAGTATAACCATAATTACTGTGGCAATAGTAATGAATTAAGTTATATTTTTTCAAAATATGGAAGACATTTGTAAACAATGTATCCTTATATCGTATATAATGATATTAGCAACACCACTATGCCTGGAAGAAAGGAATCTGTTAAGTATTTTTATAAATTAACTCAAAGGAACTTCCCTTTTGAAACCCTTTTTATCTTTTCCCATGTCCATTTCGCTTATTTGCAAAAGTTGCTCGTTGCTTTCAAGATTCATTCGCATCTTTGTTTCTTTCCAACGTAGATGTTATTTAAGGTATAAAAGAGTACGGTACCAATATGATTAATGTAACGACAAAGACTTGTCGGGAATATTTAATTAATTCGTTGTTTTAAATTATATTCAAATATTGATATATTATATACATAACACCGGAATATTTTTGCGATTTTAGAAAATGTTACTGTCAATTATTTGACTTTACGGTTTACGGTTATGTAGCATATTATATGCTTATTAAGAATATATATATATATATATATATATATATATATATATATATATGTATATATATATATATGTATATATATATATGTATATATATATATGTATATATATATATGTATATATATATGTATATATATATATGTATATATATATATGTATATATATATATATGTATATATATATATGTATATATATATGTATATATATATATGTATATATATATATATGTATATATATATATGTATATATATATATATGTATATATATATATATGTATATATATATATGTATATATATATATGTATATATATATATATATATATATATATATATATATATATATATATATATATATATATATATATATATATATATATATATATATATATATATATATATATATATATATATATATATATATATATATATATATATATAATCAAACAAATGTGAGTAATGAATGTACGAGAAAGCCACATTCACTATAATACTAAAAACTACGTAATCATTTCGTAAGGGGCAAAAGAAATAAGAATACCGTTTATATCCATAGGCGTCCGGCGAGGCCAGTATTGTGCGCATGAGTTTACGACTCGCTTCCAGGAACAGCGGGCACCTACCTACCTACATCGTCCCTTCGTGACGTCACTTTGCCTCCCCTAATTGAACTATGCCGTCTTCTTTATTTCATCTATTTTGAAAGTGGTTGAAAATGTGTGATTTTTTTATTTTCTTATAACATACAGTTCTAAAAGTTCATTGTAAAAGCTCCAATAAATTTTTATTAAAATTATAAATGCATACTATTAGCTGCTTAAGAAAATAAATATACTTTTAAAAGATAGCTTTGTCAATAATATAATAGGAGAACATAAAACTTTATTTTAAGTTTAAATTATTATAAATAAATAAGTAACTGTTAACGACACAATAGCAGTATTAAATTGCATTAAAGTGTATCAATAAAGTTAAATGACATAATAATGAATTTAAAGAAAGAGCACATCTCCAATTTATTTGTTTTAATAATACAGTCAATATTTAAAAATAATTACATTTAACTGGGGACTAGGGCAGCTACTTATTGATTACTTTACTGACATGTTCCCATAACGAATGGACCACCGGAGTGGTGACATTATATTACGGGTTCCGGATTAACTATTTAATATATATACATATATTTATACATACATATAACATGCCAGATGCGTTAGCGTTTAGTTTTTTTTTGTATGAATTAATATTTGTATAGATAACATTAAAAGTTCTTCTTTCCGTTCAACTTTCATTATCAATCCATCAATCAAATCTCCATCGGTTACACGTCGAGCCCAAACGTCCATTTGATATTCTGCGTGGCTGCCATCATTCAACTTTTTGTCCTGCATTGCTCATAATATGATTATAATTCCCCAACATGTGCATCGTCGTTTATACAATTTTGTATTTTCCGTAAGAACAGAAAGGTCTGGTTTTATTTGTAATAGAATGGTGTAAATGTTCGCGTCGTCCATTGAGTCTGGACCGGTTTGGTGGCGGAATGCCGCAGTACCAGCGGCTTTTTGCTTTAGATGCATTCGCCCACGCGGTCGACCCTCGGCCCGCCGGCGCCAGCGCTGCCTTCATTTGATGCACGATAAAGGACACGTTGCAAATATTTAATGTAACCTTACACTTTATGGTGGTTTTTACATACATTATGACTTATATTTAGAAAAAAAAAAGACTTTATTTTTTATTTCTTTTAAACTTGACTGCCAGTTAAGTAATAATTTATGTAAGGAATATTTACATAAATAAATACTCATGAACACTTCTATCTATATCTTCACATTTGTTATTTTAATAATTCCAATATATTTTATATAATGTGTAAAGTAAACGTACAGCATAATTTTACCACAATATCCGTGCACTAGAGCAGCGCTGGATAGCTTTGTCAACAGATCATCTGCCATTAGCTGATTGTCATCGTGTCTATTTGTTTACGTTTCGTGTTTCGGCAAACGTCTTGTTTATTTAGTTATTTCGCTAGTTCCTCATCTCCTAGATTTATAGTATTATATTTTTTTTATGTGACAAATAATTTCTTTGTTGTTTTCAAGTAATTTCACGTTTTCTTGCTTGGTTATGTATGTGTATTGACTGGCAGCTCTAAATCATTATTTGCATAATAACAAATAGTTCAGAATAACTTGTCCAATTTTGGCTAAATTGTTTCAAAGTAAAATCTTACATTTAATTGTTAGTTTTAAAGCGATCATTATTTTAACTTTTAATTATAGCTTGATAAATGTAAACTGCATTACAACATTTTTCTTATCGTATTAAGAGCGTCGACCTAGGAAGCTAATTATATTAGTAATAATAATCTATTTTCTTTGTTTCAGAATGTTATTCTCCTCATACACGGCACCTTTTAGCTAAAATTTGAAGGTAAGATCTATTACAAAGTAATAACTATTCAAGTAAAATTACGACCGTCGTGGCGTAGAGGCGTAAGCGTCTTCCTGTAAACGCGACGGTTTGAGGATTCCATTCCCAATCGGGGAAGATAGATTTTTCTATTTCTTCGCTCTGGAAACTAGGCAAAAAGCAGCGTTGAGTTCCGCCACTCAACACACAATGCCTAGAAAAAAGGTGGAAAGCGAGGACGGAGAAAGCAGGAACTAAGCAACGGAGTGTATTTACACTAGGTTCATATGGTTCCTGCACTTCCCTCTGCCTACCCTGCAACATGCGAGATAAAGTGTGAAGCTAAAAAAAAAAATTTGTAAAATTTTTATTTCGAATGATACGAATTTGTGAATTTATTATTTAGATATATTTAGCGCTGAAAATTTAAATAAAGAAAGTTATAGAATAATCTGTAATATATTTAAAATCCATTCTCATACTTAAACAATAAACCAGCAGAAATTTATTTATAATATTAGTATAAATAAGTCATCATTTTGTCACCCATTCCAATATTGCCAAATAAGAAATAATAAACAACTATGACTTGCAGACAAAATAATAAAAAAAAATTAATAAAATAAATTATAGATTAAAAATATGCTAAATTATTCGCTATCGTCATAAAAGATCTGTACTTTATTAAAGAGTATTTAATTTCTATCCAATCACTAGTATACACTACAAACTCACAACACTAATTCCCGGTTTCGGCGAATATTTTCCCACGTCAGCGTTTCATTTAACGTTATCGATACGTCGTCGCTTAGATTCGTTAACGGGTATAATAACGACTAAACCCGCTTTTGTAGACTATTTTCCCGTCTCCCAGTTTCGCTGACGTTAGTGTACTCTTTCAGAATTTTCATTGACGTTTTTGGTCATTTAATTGGAGCAAAACAGCTTTATTGACGTAGTACGTGAAGTTCTGACAGTTTTATAGACGTTCTAAGCAATGTTGTGTTTTTTTTTGCTTAATAAAGTTTGTTTTATAATTACGTTTTGCTTCGTAGGTATGGAAAGAGATAATACAGTCATTAAATTTTAAACATTATTAACGAAAAGAGAATAAGGAAAGATTTTGACGTAATTGCATTAGAAAAAATATAAATAAATTTTAATGTAATTTTGGAAATTATACAATTTATACAATTGTTTTATTAATAATTTGAACAAAAATATTACAAGCTTCTGTTACTAGAGAAAAGTTCAAAATATACCTAGGCTAATATAGTATTTGATATTGATGTTAAGTATGAAGTGCCGTATTACGAAACGAGCAAAGAAAACATACTATTTTAAAATTAAGACTTAGTATCAGAGTCACTAATTAGTCCAATAATTTCAAAGAGAATTTAAAATTCTGACGTCAATACTCCACTTTGGAATCGTGCCTGTGAATTTTGATTTCAATTTAGCTCTATATAATTTAATTTCCCTTTAAAACCTTCCTAGCGAAAACCAAAACTACCGATCTCATAATCCCATTACTTCTACGCGTTTACTCTCAAAAGAGGCAACAGTAAAACGTATAATCCCGCGTCACGGGAGAAAAAAAAACGAGCAAATTTTTATATTAAACCAGCTCTCGTAAGCTGCATTCACCTGAGGAGGCTCTAGACGGCAAATTAAGTGACATTAGAGGCATAATGCCGGTCGAGGGAGACGTGAAAGCCGAGTGCTGAGGACAATCACCGCGGATTACAGCTCCCGCAGGCCTCGCACAAGCTAATATCGCCGCTGTTACCACCTATAACTGTTTAATTTTCCACGCAGGGAAATTCTTAGTTTGTGCAAATCGTTGGAACCTGTGTACAAGTCGGCAACGCAACGGTAGTCGCAGTAGTGCGTGGTTAGCCCCAGTCCGTATAGTCGTAAATCTAGTATGAATATCGTGAGGAATGAGGCTGCAGTCGAAAAGGGCTTTGTTTTGATACAAGTGCGGTTAACTTATACAAAACGTGCGAAACACCGCGCGAAATGTGGTTTTTTTCAAGAAACTAAGCCAATCCTCACATTTCATTCTGTAAGGTAGTTTAATTTGTCCAACGACAAAAGTTGCCACCGCACATGCAACTGTGGGACTTTTTATGATTATTTTATTTTTTGGTTGTAATTTATTCATTTGTAACGGAATTTGGAAATGACAATCGTTAATTATAATTACTTCAAAGTAGCAACTGAGATAGTTATGATCAGAAGCAATGCCGATGTATTGTTCAGAAAAAAATATCTTAACAAATAATAAAAAAATCTTATTCTGCATTCATATATTTTTATACTTCAAAGGCCTGTTTTAAAATGACAAAAAGATTTATTTTAAATTGAATATTTTTAGTAACGTTTTGGAGAATTACAGATAGCATTCGAAGCAGCTGCGTTTTGCGAAGAAATAGCTTTTATCTAATTTTCTTCTCATTTCTTTTCGATTTACTTTTTACAAGCAAATCCCGTAAATACAGGGTTTTAATTTTCATTTAATAAGAGAACCTATTACCAATGCCTTGATGCCATATTTATGTGATTTTTTATGGGAACATCTTTTTTTCTCAAGGAGGTTACATAAAAGTTAATTACTTAATAGTTACCTACATTTGGTGGATGGTCCAAATTTATAAAAAATATAATATGAACAATTTGTTTTTCGTTTTTTAATTCTGTACCTCTAAATATAACTTCACATTTTTCATGAAATTGTTATTTCAATTTCGAACGGTTTAAATCTATTTTTATAAAATTTTGCCATATTTATGTACAAAATGTTGCTTTAATTTATACTTTGTTGAATACGATTTGTCTACTTGTATCAAGATAAGTTTTTGTGTGTTACGATAAAAGAAGTAGACAGGCGAAAATAGAGCCCCTTAACTCTATCCCGGGAGGCCTGCTGACAATTATACTGTGTCCACAATGGCTTTTGCAACGTCTTCCCGGTGTAATAACGCGGCAGATTAAAGCATTGTGTCGCCGGCTAGTGGACGATGAACCTTTATATCGGTGTAATAGCTTTTGGACTTCCTATTAATGCGCTTGCTAAGCTTTTATTATGTTCTAAAAGAGCACTATCAATCTCGTGTAGTTTTGAAAGATTTGTTTTATCTTAACATAATAATATATTAACATACGTGTTAACTAACTTTACTAGACTTTGAAACTATACCTTCAAATTAAATAGTTTGAGAAACACTGTATATGTATATATTTTGCTGTTGCTTAATTAACTGTTATTTACATTTATGCATACGGTACTTCAACCTATAAAATGTACTTTCATACAGAAATCAAATGTGGCCCGCAATAGGTAAAATGTATTTACCTATATATGAATATGATGTTAGTATATGTTATATGCCTTTAATATGGGAAACGCTAATATTACTAAAAATTTGGAAAATATTCTAACATTTTTATTAAACATTATCAACATAATCATGCATTTAAAATTTAATAGTTTTAAAATTGATTGATTATGACAGTTAGTTTTAAACAATATTATACACACAGTAAAAATATGTAATTGATTTATTTCGTTATATTTTAGACGTTATATTTTCTTTTATAATTTCCTATGTTGCAAATGATTGCAACATAGGAAATTATAAAACAGATCTACATAAATATCTGTATTTCACATAAAATTATATTTTAATAACAATTTCTATACTGACAGATGACATTACATTATAGAATCAATGTGGTTTTCAGATTTAATCACTTTATAATTGTTCAAGAACGCACCATAAACAAACAAAAAAACTAATATATAATATTATTTAAAGAGAGACAGTTATTTGTTAGCCGGTAGTACGTTATTAATAATTTCACTTGGAGTCGCGATCATTATGCGAAATTCAAATTGATTCATATAAATTCTTATACAGAATTTTTACCCTTATTAATTTACTCTAATTATTGACATACATAACGATCTACATGATGCTTGAAATATAACTGGTACCATTAGAGAATTGGGGCATTAGAGAACAACTAGAGAAAGGTAAACTTCTATGTCAATTGACATTCGTTTATATAAGCTTTTCTATTTAGAAGGTTCTTATTATCCTTTTTCTATATTTGATACATGTATAGATGTCGCAATTACGTATACTACAATATGTTTTGCAATAGTAGATAGCACCGTACGGTTAATATAAGAAATGTGCACTTTATTTCATGTCTCGGCAATATGATTACCGCGAACCGCTGCCTGGAGTCTACAAATGAGATCTGCTATAACCCCTGAACTTTATATTACATATCACATGCGAGTACTCTACCCGTATATTGATGCTAAGTCTGAACGTATGAAGGTTCTTAAATAATTTCCACATATTGGAGAAAATGATTACATTACTACGTAGTTTACGTCGTACGTGTCTTGCTTGATCAAAAATTGATTTATTTTGAACATAATAATTTTTTTTTAACTAATTTATAAGTAGATGGGGTGGATTGTTGTACAATGATATCGGATCCACACGGTTGTTTGCTAAGCAATGAATTGGTTACTAAATAATAAATATAAATAATATCTTTACGAAATATTTGCAAGAGACAACCGCCGATTTGCGTGCAAAACAATACATATTTATTTCATGACAGTGAGCAGCATAGATGTCAGCGGCAGATGCAAGTGACTGCTTAAGTCGACGGGTGGTCTTGGCTGGGACGTGCCATGATGCCGCCATTGTTTTTTATTGATAATGTAACTCATTATATATTATACCTTACGTAAATTTCTTACCGTTTTTCACATTTTCGTTTGAAGTTTATACGTAACGTAAGAAAAAATAACCCTATATTCGTGAAATAATAATTATTTAATTTATAAAGTTGGTGAAGCACAAAGGAATGTTTAAATACTAAAATAGTACTTGAAAAATATAATAGTCAAAGTAAAACATACATGAAGAGTAAATGTGACGCATACAACGACATCAGTGCCAAAACTTTTAATATTAAACTTATAACGTCGAAAATGGACAAACGCTTAATAAACGATTTTTTATAAAAAGAGAAACTTTAGTGTCATGTATGATCAAAATGTTTTGTAATTTTCGTATATTTTTATGAGTATCCTTTGATAGCAATATAATGTGTTATATATCTATATGATATGATATATATGATATTTTGCACTACAACTTTATATATATTTTGGTAAACTACTACAAAAATAGGTATAATTAATATTCAACCCTTCATGGGGCCGACACATGTCCGGAGCAATCGAAACGCATGAACGGTCTGAAATTCATTCTGTTGAACAAAAAGACGTATTGTTAAATTGTCAATTCCAATTAGTTATGCTTCTTTGTTGTGCCGTTTTTTTATTTGGCTAATAAATGCATAATATCATGTCACGACTTGCTATTGTTTGTTTATGTTCAGGTTCATTAAAAAAGTAATTAACCTTTTAATACTTTGATTTTTCAAATATTTTTTTATCTGTATAACTATATTGTATCATACACTTTTATAAATTGAATATTTGTTGAGATTATTCGGATACAGAATAATTGAATGGTGCATAATTGTCCGCTCGCCTTATATTATACAAATTGCCGGATCTTTTATTCATCAATCCAATCATCCGTGCCACAGAGTGCTATCTAGAGGCGTCGCAGACACAAGTATGATTATTTTTGTTAGACTCTCTTTACCTTTTAATAATTCCTCGTTAAACGACGTCAGTGATGGGACCACAAATTATTGGCTTAGTTAACCGCAATCTTTTTCAATTTGTATTTAGGCGTCTACTGACTACAGCTATCAATTTGTCTTTAACAAAACAATACCTATAAATGCTTAAATATTTTATTTTCCTTGTCCTCAATGTGACACTGACGCGCCATTCGGTGTTTTTTGATGTGTTGCGGTTAAAACCTATCGAACATGTCGAACCTCACAACGAGTTACTTCGAACAGACAAAACTAAATCAATTTTAACCGCATCATATTGCATTCCTGTATATTGTAAACAATTGCTACCTTTACACATTAATATCATGTTCATATTTTGTATAAAAGGAGAAACTGAAATAAAAGTATAAATAAGCTAAATACATACAAGCAGTAGAATAATTTTGAAGAGGCGCAGTGATTGCTAAGTAGGTAGGTACATGCAATTTTCATTTCTTTTCTTATAAACTCTATGATGGCTGCGTCTGTCCCAATTTTCGTTGCTGCGAGCGAGTTGTCACGTTTTCCCCATCCTGACCCGTTCGCTTGTCACTCTACAAGACATTGTATGCAAAACGTCTCGTGCAAGCCGTCATTGTTCCTCAAGATTAAGGTGAATCCCATTATTCTGAAAGCCCCAGGGCCTGGGATTCCGTATTTCATTGTTCGGCTGATTGCAAGATTTATTTACCTGGCGACGCTCCACAAGTTTAATCAGGCTTGCAATTGGGAAAACAATGCGTATTGCCAAATTGGATAGTCCGCCTGCGGGCTCGTTTTCTTTTCGTCATTTATTCGTCGTATTAGAATATACCGTTTTAAGTTCCTTCTTTATGTGAAATAAAATCTCCATCTGTACCTGATGATGTTTGTTTATTTATTCAGTAAAGCTTTTGATTATTAAACAGATTTATATAGGGTTAATACATATACTTTAACAATTCAAACTTAAATTTTCTTCATATTCACATATCTCTAGGAGAGGTGACGAAAATATCCCTAACAATATATATGACATTATTTTAAATTATATCAGGTTAACGCTTGCAACACGTGCGGTGCTCAATTTCCTTTCTACTTAAAGATTGAATCGTCTCGTAACGGATGCCGTTAACATGTGCGATTGAATTCTTATTGTCAATTATATATGTAGTTTCTTTTTACGTGACAACGATAATGTGAAAAATAAATTCTATTTTATTTTATGTTGAATTCTTATGTTCAACATAAATGAAAACGAATTCGACTCCCGGATGATTCAAGCTGCATCTCCTATGTAGTAGAATAGGCAGGCACACTATAGTATCAAGACACTTAGTTCTCCGTTGTTCACTCTATTTTAAGACTAAGTTATTATTTATTTTACATAACGTGTTGAGTCGTCCTTTGTCACATTACACTGTAACAAAATATATACATGATAACGAAAAAAAAGATATTTCCTAATATGTTTATAAAATTCGTACGGTTCGAGAGTTAGTAAAAAAAAGATTTAAATCAATTTACACTAAGTTATCGTATAAATAATAGTACGAATCACTACTTAGATGTAATATGCGATATATGCGTCCAAGCAATTGTTTTATATTAATCAAAAATACTAATTCAATCTTAAACAAACTAGGTCCATTTTATAAGATAACTATAAAAAATATATATTTGTTTTTAAATTTTAAAAATTTTATTTTTTTTCTAATAAAGCTTTAAAAATCAGATATCAGAATAACTTTATCCATATTTAATTTCAACTTTACTTTCTGATACTCTGTCGTGTCGTCACACTTCGGTAATTTTTGAAACTTCTTCGCAATAAATGTGACCGATCAGAATACCAAATATCGGACACTGAAAAATATTTGATATCTGCGGTATTCCGAATTTCCAATATATCATAAAACGCATGCCTTGGTCAAGACGCCACTTTTCTCGGCTGACTGAAGCTTTGTTACCTTCCCATCCCTAAAAGTTAACATTTGAATAAGTATAGGTACTGCTATATTTTGTGGTGCGGTTATATCTTACGGAATACATAAAATAATATTATAAAAAATGTATATATAAAATTGACTCTTGAACGTCTATAATACATTATATATAAACAATTAAATTTATATTTTCATTAAACTTATTAAAATTTAAAAATAAAAATGCGTTCAAACAAATATAAGTAAAAATCATAAATTAAAAACTTAAGCTTCAAAGTGAAAGACTATTAAATTAAAAATGATTAAATATGCTAAAATATCAAAGTAATTAAATTGCGTTAACAAGACCTATTTACTATTAAGAAACGTATCTTCAACAATACTATAATTTTCGCTTTACTATGGTATGCTTAACTACTTAATATAGTATGATAAGTAACTTAATATAGCTTACCTATGCTATGATTTTCTCACGAATATTTTTTATATTTTTCACACATACCCCGTTTCTATCATAGTTAAAAGTAACTAGAACATTGTACTCATATTTGTCAATGTTGAAGTACGAAAGGCTTTACCCAAAAGTAGAACACTCAAGACGTGCAAAAAGAGTATCAGAAGAACGTGTCACAAAGTCTCTCAGACGTTGTAAAAGGTTGTGAAGTTTCACTTTTCCTTTTTCCTATCGAACCGAGCTACAATACATGAACGTGACCTCAGCGCCAGGGAATCTCAGCGCATAATACGATTATGTCACATCATTTGCATACTGTTTATAACATTGATTAGGGCTGTCAGTTTTTTTAATAAGTCTAATATTTTAATTACTGACAAAAGTAGTGTTTTTGGGCCTTTAGAATTGTTATTTTACGACTTATTAGTTTTAAAAGCAAGGACAGAGAAAGCAGGGACAAAGCAACGGAGTGTCTTAACACTAGATTCCAATGGTTCCTGCAGTTCCCTCTGCCTACCCTGCCATGTGCAGGATAAAACGTGAAGCTAAAAGAAATAGTTCTAAATATTTTTAATTAAAAAACAAACCTGGCAAATAGTGGAAATTTCATTTATCTTGCACCTGCTAAGGTATGGTATGTATCACGCTGCCAGTCTTTATATTCGCGGAATACTTCATTACAGAGGCGGCTTGCGGCTAACGAAGGTAATTATATCGATATGCGAGTGTCGTACGAAATAGTCGCGTAATGTATGTGCCTACAAATTATATGGGTAATATTGTTATGCGTGATTTAGTTTGCAGCGCCGCGTGGTGGGGTGATTTTATTAGAGAGTGCGTAGTCTAGTCTTGGTGTAGGCTTTTGTTTATGTAATAAAGTGTTTCGGTTGAAAATTAATTAACAAATTTAATATATTATATATTCTGATGTTACATATCCTTGTATATAAATGAATTTATGACGGTATATAAAAATATTCAATTGTAGAAATAATATAAGTAACTTTACTTTAGCCGTAGCGTAAAGCAAGATAATGCCTGATCCGTGTAATTAGTAAATAAATTGCTCTTATCGCTGTTAATCTGACAAGCTTAAAGGTCGCTGAATTTGAATACGATTAAGTCAATCGAAGGGCGCACACCCTTTAATCAATTAACCACAGCAATATAGACTTAACAAAATATTACTTTGGAAAATTTATTTAAATATAGATAAATAAATAATGAGCAAAAAACGGTACTAAATACGTAATAGACGTTTTTTCAAATATAATAATGATTAATTATTAATTCTTAATTTGTACCATAAAATAACTAAGTAATTGGTAGAAAATATATATAAAGATATAATGTGTGACGCATAACCAATTCTTTTAATTGATTTTAGATGTCTATATTGTGTATTTTTCAAGTGATTAAGAACAACTGCGAATTAGGATTGCGCAGTCTACTTATTCATATAATATTTCGTAAAACAAAAAAAAAAAAAAATTTGCAAGAGTTATTATCCATAACTACAAAACAATAATATTATATACAATAGAATATTTAGAACTATACAGAACTTCTTAGTAAAGCATTTAATTATGATAAGGAACAAAATCCACTTGCCAGTCGAAAGCTGAGTGAAATGAGAGCGGTCGCTGATTACCATGAGTTGCACAAAGGCAGCCCACCCTTTGACGAATTAGCCATACCAACATTACCTAGTAACCTAGCTACTGAAGAGTATTGTGGTACGTTTCTTATAATGACATACTACTATTGTACGGAATTTGTGTGTTATTTTAGTCATTTGTAATTGTTTTCATAAAGTCATTAATTTCTATTAATATTTTCTTATTAAATTGCATTATATTTTTTATTTTTACTCATCGTAAATGCGCTTGTCTTACTTAAGTTGATTTTTTATGCAAAGCAAAAAATAATGATATAAGGTAATTTAAATTTGGCCATTCACTTAATTTGATTAAATCTTCTAATAAATATTAACAATGAAGTCTGTCTGTTACTGCGTATTTTTTTTAATGATTAATATTTTACTTATAGCACTTGTACTATTATAGTCATACTATAGTCAAGTCAAGTCACTGACTGACTCACTGACTGACTTTTATACATTTTAGTTTTTTTTTAATTTTATCTCGCTAAATAATACTTACAGCGTTCAAAAAAGTTCATATAGAACAAGTTCATATACATATTTTTTGTTAGGTTGTTATTACAAAACTACAAAGGAGCATTAACAAATTTGTCAGTCCAAAGTGCACTTTGTTTCTTACGTTGAAAGTCTGTCTTTGTCTATCAAGAGGAAAAATTGTTATCCAAGAACATCCCTCTGTAACGAAGAACTAACTCTTTCATTTTCTATTTGACAGCTTTCTTTTTGTTTAGAAGTTTGATTTTTCTATTGCAACAAAAAGTGTATCTAGTTCCTACTGTCATCATCATATAACCAGTCAATCTTCATTTAAACCGACATTTTTATATATAATCTAATAATTTTCTTCATATTTCACCTTATAAATGTAAACTAACTATATTATTTAATCTATGGCTTGTCAGCCGACAAGCTATAGATTAAATAATATAGTTAGTTTTAGTTTGTCACGATGTTTAGTCGTGGATAGTTTAATGTGCGTCATAAAACAATTGGAATAATCCTACTTTCTACGTGACTAGGGCTCAAAAAGCATAGAGTAATATAATTATGTATGTAATATAATAATTCGAGATCAAATTCTTTAAAATAGTACATATACAATATGAAATAAAGTGTCTTCCTACTAATGTATACTTGGCTCTTAAAAATTACTGATTTTAATGCAGATACCAGTTATACATGGAATTATTAATTACATTATTGTATAAACATGCAGTATACTTTAGTGTAATCT
Organism: Dione vanillae; assembly: GCA_037178615.1. Taxonomy (NCBI): domain Eukaryota; kingdom Metazoa; phylum Arthropoda; class Insecta; order Lepidoptera; family Nymphalidae; genus Dione; species Dione vanillae. The sequence continues at coordinate 154,430 of JAZFAU010000089.1, forward strand.
AAGTGGGCGAACTTCAGCCTTTAATAAAATGTTAATTTCATAAGAATGACATTAGCTCCTTGCTTATTAAATGTATACGACTCATAATCATACATAATATTTAAGAACATACAAATCTGGTCAAAAAAACTGCAAATACCCCTTCGTATGCATGGTTATTGTGCATCTTTCAGGCCTATATTAGTCCAACATGGTCCACCCATCTCTGTTTGGTCTACAGGTATAAACTGTTTAGGATGTGAGGTATTTGAAGGCAATTATAATTTCGTGCTAAAATTGCAAAAGATAAAGAAATCTTTTGAATACGCATACAGCGCATACTTTGTAGGAGAGAATTTTATCGCATTAAATAAGTTAATAACCCATGTGGACAGCATCTAATTGTTTAATATCAAATTTAATTTGGTATATATATTTATTCCGACCGATATTTGTACTTTACTCAAAAGATTAGAAACAGAAATAGTGCAATCATAGTAAAAGCGATTCATTAGAAGCCTGTGTAGCTTTTGTATGCTTGTCCTTCTAGACCATTAGGATAATGTATGACAGTGTTAGTAGATATGCACTTGCGGTGTAAGTAAACTCTTACTTGAGATTTGTTTTTTGTTTTGGGGCAGTGATAAACTTATTATAAACGTTTGTACATATCTATATTTTACTAAACGATGAATAGCAATGCGCAAGTTCGTTTACATTAAGCGTCGCTTAACCAAAAGCTAATGGTAGGGGCGACGGAATTGATTTCGCGATGATCAAAAGAATCAAATTCTCAAAGGAAGGTAATTTATTTGACCGCCCGCCCGCAGACCGCCGCGCCGCCGCACCGCGCGCGCCTATGACACTGCCGACCCGACAAACGTACACTTCTTACTATTCATTTAAAAATAATTGTTCATTCACATGCAGATTGTTACATTTTATGCAATCCAGGAATATGTTATTTAAAAAGATTTTACTACAGTGCAATGATTCTACTGCTAACATACACGTTTTATTTAACAACGGTTTATATTTATATCTACTTACAGTAAATTTATTATTAGTATTTGTCATTTTGTGTACAAAACGTTTATCGCGTAATTCACTATCGGAGAGTCGTTATTTATTTTATCGGTAGAATAATTTAATCGAATGCAATAAAATTTCAGCATCACCAAATAATTTGTACAATTGAAATGGTTATTTTATTTATACTCTGTCTAATTAAAAATGTTCAGATAGTGGATTAATTACTTCAGTGATCAAACATTTTTCGAACCGTTCATTGTTTAATCGATGCACAGTATTGTGCAGTGCATTCGCACATTACGCATTGTCAATCATTATTGTTCGCAGTTTAGGTGGTATCAGCGCTCAAAGGACAAGTGCCGACAAAGAGACGCCGCGCGGTGCGGACGTATTACCGGCCCGCTGCGGTGCTCGATAGGGTTGTCTGTACCCTATTTATTTATTACGTAAAAGCTATTTGTTAACAGTTTATAACTTCATTATGTTGGGAATCAACTAATTGAGTCTTTAGTATCTCACATTTAGTAAGTGAACATCTTTGTAAATGTTTTGTAAACATTTTATACAACCATACAACTAGTACAATTTTTACATATTTTGAGTGTTTACGAAATATCTTATAGCGAAACAGTAATGTCTGCTTATTCATTACTTAGTATTTCACGACTGAAACCGTAGTAATAGATATTTATTAATTGCGTATTTATCATGATAAATATTTGTATCCTAATAAATTATTAATATGTATGTTTTTTTAGCTTCACTTTTTATCCCGCACATGGCAGGGTAGGCAGAGGGAACTGCAGGGACCGTGGAAACCTAATGTTAAGACACTCCTTTGCTTAGTTCCTGCTTTCCGCCTTATTCAAGACATTATGTGTTGAGTGGCGGAACTCAACGCCACGCTTTGTCTAGTTTGCCAGAGCGAAGAAAATGGAAATATTACTATTTCCATCTTCTCCGACTGGGGATCGAACCCAGAAATCGTCTGCGCCACGACGATCCTCTATGTACCTATATGATACGATATGTATGTTAATTTGAATATATTTAGAAAAACTCTGTTAACATTATTAGTATATCATTTTTAATGAAAAAATGTAGTTTTATAAATGAGAATTAACAATATATGTTTGCATATAAAATTTAACAAATTTAAAATAGAATTGTAAATACTTATGTCTATGTTTTTAGTACTACTATGTATATTGTTTCCGCTCGTATATCTGTTCATTAGGGCGACATTGTTGCCGCGACAGCCCTGACCTCTCAGCCCTAGCTCAAAGTGAGTGTGTTACTCTTTAACCTGAGCGATTCGCGACCGGCTAAACTTACCACTCCGCTAAATAAAGTTAAAAGGCTCCTCTAGCTTTGTCTCGGCTTGCCTTTGATGTTCCGAGAAGCCACCCCGCCCGCTCCCTCGCAAACAGTTCACCGCAAGCTGAAACTATTGCCTTTAATACCTTTTCCGATCGGATATACGTACGAGTGATTAGTACCGAAGGTATTCCTGAGAAGTCCGTTCAAAGTGCTCTTTTGTCTAGGGTTATAACTAAACGATCCTTGTTTTGATCAGTGCGGTCGTCAAAGGGATAATGGCGATTGTAATTATTTTCGTTATTGAACTTCAAACATTCATATATACCTAATAGAATTATTGTAATAAATGAAATTGGGACTGTAGCTTAAAATTTAATTACACGTGATCACTAAGTTTTAAAGTTTTTTTATACCGATTATCAATTATATTTTATTTAGGTAATATATTATTACTATATGTAATATACTTACCTATATTTTTTAATTTCATTACGTTATTATTATCAAAGCAATTTCCCAATAGCTCGATAGCTTTGAATAGGTTTTCAATAAGTACTGTTTATCATTAACATAAACTCCAAACATGAACTCCTATTATAGTATAATAAAATCAATAATTTTAATAGTAAACGAACAAATTCTGCTGCCGCTAGATATTAACACTGTCCGAATCCGTCCCATTAACGCGGCGCGGACTTTGCGAAAATTCAATTAGTGTAATAACATCGCAGTTCCATTATAGCAATCAAAGGAAAACGGAAAGTTTGTGCACATCAAAGAGTCGCTTAGTGCGTGCCTGGCTAATGAAGCTTCAGTGATGTGAATATGGTAATTTTATGCCGTCGATAAATGTGATGTGTGTTGGTTATAGAGAAATAATTCAATCATTAGTTTTCTGTAGGCGACACTTATAAATTATACTATTTTCTTTACTTTCATATAGCTTTTTATTTTTATGAAGAGTTCGCGTATCGCGTACTTTTATTTTTATTTTGTCTTGTGAAATGTAAAGCGCAAAGTCAAACTTGTCTAATTTTAATATTATTAATGTTATTATTATTAATATTTTACAGAATTTTAAAAGAGAAGGAGCCTCTATCTTTTTTTTCTAATATAAATACAATTCATTCTGGTTTTTAACCGTTATCGTTATGTACGTAAAGTACGTGCAAAGCATGGCATGTGGCCATATATCCCAATAAGCAAAATATAGTGTTTATCGTATCATAAATTTAAATGAAACCTTATTAATTTTATAGTATTAGTAATTTTAAAAAATAAATGTTTAATATAAGATTAAAAAGGAAAAATTAGTATGAGTTAGTGTGTCAATCTGTTACAAATCAAATGATATAACAAGCCTATGAGTAGCAAGCTTGCATGTATATATGTAATACTTTCTTTTCACACTATTTTTTTTTTGTTACAGATATAATCAATTTTATCATTGGTATGACAAGCAAAAGCAATGCAGCGGCAATAAGCTGCTAACAGGCAAGTACTAAAATTTAAAAATATATATATGTTTCTGTACGTATAATTTAAATGTACCTATATGTAATTAAAATGTAATAGTAAAATACAAATATTCTTTTTGTAGGCATTTTCTAGTGTTATAAAATATAAAATATGAATAAGCTAAATTTTAAAAGTTAAAATTTGATTAAAATATTAAATGTTTTGTTCGACAAACACGTAATAAATTGTAAAAAAAACAAGATTGAAGAAAGTGTTAACTCATGCAATTTCTTCACAATGGAAATCGTAAGAACAAAAAAAATACGAAAAGCACGCGTTATGTTGGCAAACTGCTTAGACAGATAATAACTTTTCAGAATTCTTCATAGTTACTTTCTTGCGTAGCACAGAATGTTCTAAAGTGAATATTTATTTCAAGTTTGTTTTGTTTGCAACTTTTTTAAATTAAAGATTGCCGCCAAAATAGTATTAGGACATTGTGACCAGTCCTGTCATCTACTGGTGACTTTAGACAGTATGCAAATGAGGTCGTCAAGACAACCAAGAGATTTGCGTTACCTTATAATTCAAAGTAAGCCGCTAGATGGCAGCACAAACGGTTGCCAAGTGACATCTCACTGACAAACGTCAAACCCCTGTCGCTGTTGTATACAAAACCAGACCGAGCCAAGCTAATCTATTATTTATTTACGTTAACTTTTCTATTTAACGCGTTCTCTATTCTTGTTTCATATAGATCGTCACGCTTCAATAGAGAAGAAGCGTGGTCATTTTCACATAGTGTTTCACTCAATATGTTCCATAAATACTGTCCTTCCGGGTTTCTGGGAAGGAATTTGGTGTTTACAATTACCAGTTTCACGCTATTATACTGTTACGAAGAACATGAGGTTGACTTATGACTGAAAGTAGTATATAATTTCCACGCCCGCTTGTTTGGTAGACAAGCAATTCATGACTTTTTCTTTGTTTATAACTTGTTAGCTGATTTATGCTCGTCATCCTTTATTAAAAACTATTCTGTGATCTGTGAATAAAACCCTCCAACATATTAACTTATGAATCTCCAAAAGTATTGCCCTTACATAAAGTAAGTATAGATTTATTTTTAAATATAACACAAAATATATTAAAATAGTGTTAAATATTTTAAAAGCTAATATATATCATCAGAATTGTTACATTAAATTATATATTTTATTTCATACTGCCATTTAAAACTCAATAGTAAGCATGTTATTTATCATGGCACCGGAGTCAAAAAATCTTTAACAATTTGTAACCACAAACTGTGAAGAATTTTTTGTGTAGTATTGATTTTAATATTTCCATAAACTCTATCATAACCATATCTATAACACATTGTATAGGGGTACAAGTAAAGTTCGATCGGAGTCTATTGTATTACAGCATCCAACTTCCACTCGGACCTATTGCCATTGCACTGCGCAGTCGTGCTCTTTTTAATAATACCTTACTAAATATTTGGAACAAAAAAATAATAATTCTGTTAAGTATATTAATATTAATACAAGTTTTTATAAGTATTAAAGTACCTCAATAAATTGTTTGTGTTATCGCTATGAATATGGTAAGGCCCTTTATGTTTTTTTTGCTTTTGTCTTTTTTTCTACATGCTTATTGAAGTATGAAGTTATGATATAATTTGTTATGACAGCATCCTATTATTAATTATTCCTTTTATTGTATATTATTATGGGGATTTCTAAACTTTTTTATGTTGCTGTACTCCAGCTTGAAATTAAATTATTAAAGTATTTTAAGAAATTTGATCCTTAAGCTTATTCTGTTGAATTAGTACCTTAAATTAAATGTGTAAAGGTGTGTATATTAACATCAAGAATAAAGAATAAGTATTGAAACTTTTGTTATAATAATATCATGGTACGCCGATCGATGATGGAGACTCTTGACTTTTTGGCCGTGGTTTCATCTTTTGTAAGCTCTCTCTTTCTAACATATAGAGATTATAGACCAAACATAATGCCATGATCCTTTTTATGTGCCGTATTGATTTCTTTCCCTTACTTTTTTGATCCGGACTAAAATATTTTTGGTATTATTATAAAGTTACTGACATTACTCAAAGTATTTATATTGACTTAGTGTAATTCCCAATTTATATGTGGCTTTTAAATGTTTTTGGTAATATTATTTGAAATTTTCATTTTGGACTTTTTACTGTAACATTACTTTTCAGAGTACTAATGAACCTATTCATTATGTTAAGAACTAGCTCTAAAATAATGTACAGGTCTTATCAAAAGTGTTTATATAAGGTTTTCCTAACTTTACTACATAAAATATATTAATTGTTACTGAAACCTAAAGTCCAGCCTTTCTATAGTCATTTAGCCAACAATAAAAATATAATATACTTAAAATTTATATATAATTATATATGTAATTTTTATAAAATTTCAATATATGTAATTTTTATTTACAGGTAGTGTCTCGCCATGCAGCGCGCGGGTGGGAGCAGGGCCTGTGCGCCATGAGCCACACTCCTATAGGCGGCCACCCGCAAGGTAAGTCTTATATGATATTTTGGAGATTATTTAATATTATTAATAAATTTTTCACTTAAAAATATTTTCAATAAATTTATTCCTTCATCTGTAGGTCAAATACGGCCTTAGGATTAAATAAAATTCAAAATGTATTTGTTGGAGAGGAAAAAATAAGTATTATTTCATTAAATTATAAATGCCAATGTATTTAACTATTGTTGTGTCCCATGAGGGTAAAATGCCTTATTTTAGATTTTATTTAAATATCTTCATAGGTTGGGAGCACAAGCTTGCAGATAGGTCGTCGCTGCCGCCGGCGTCAGGGGAGGAGAAAAGCAAATCTCAATCCAGATATGTGTTCACACAGCCACATCTTCCTAAGTATGTATTTGTGATAATCAATTTATTATTATTTTTTTTTTTCAATCAATCAATTTTTTTTATTAAAAAAAATTCAAAATCACTTCATTTAAACTTGCTAAAAGTAAACATATATTTTTCCTTTAATGAAGTTTATATGCCAGTTACTAAATATTTTAAGTTTGTGCTATTTTTTTATTATGATTACTATGACTTATTATTATAATTATTTAAATTATTATTACTTATACTTATATATAGAATGGGTATGGCGTCGTGGCGCGAGGAGACGGAGGGCTCGTCGGGCAGCTCCGTGCGCTCGCCCGCCTCGCCTCCATACATACGATGGGCGAAGACCTTGCATCACTTGCTTGAGGTATTGTCGTTTATTAATACTCGTTTTTAGGTATATACATAAATCACACTAATTTTGTATTAGAAAGCTACCTTAAACTCCCTTATACAAAGGTCACTAGATAAGTTCTGCAATACATTCGTTTTATTAATGGAGGGTAGTTGAAAATATTTTTATCATAAGCCTTAGCTAATGTCCTCACAGTTCATATGTTACAAGTTGACATAATTCCTTTGCTCAGTTAAATAGAAAACTATTTTGGGAGAAAAGTGCCCTCATCGTACAACAGTTTACCGATGATATCGTGTGTTTAAACGTGGTAACTTTAACGGTAATGACGCAGCAAGATCAGGACGTCCCGTAGAGGCCACTAGCTCTGAAAACGTGGCAAAAGTGGCAAAATTGTTAAAGGAAGACCGACGTATTACGTACTCACAGATAGATGAGGCCCTACAGATTAGTGCACCGAGCGTACGCAAAATTCTTCACGATATCGTCCGAGTAAAAAAAGTTTGTACGCTGTGGGTACCACATGACCTAAAACCTGAACAAAAGGATACAAGAGTCAAGTGGTGTAAAAGAATGCTGCAAATGTATGAAAATGGTACTTCAAATAACATCAATAATATTGTTACCGGTGATGAAACATGGTTATATTATTTTGATTTACCATCGAAAAACAAAAACAAAGTTTGGCTCTTTGATAATGAACAAACTCCACAGTGCAGGTGCGAAAATCACGTTCGGTGAAAAAAAAGATATCGCTGTATTTTTTACAAGGCGGGGTATTTTGGAACGGGTGGTACTGGAAAGTCAGCGCACTGTAACGGCATCCTGGTACATTAATGAATGTTTGCCTAAAGTTTTTCAAAGGCTTCATGAAATTCGACCAAAGTCAAGAATGGACACTTGGCATTTTCATCATGACAACGCGCCCGCGCATCGGGCACGCGATACTGTCGAATTTTTGAATAGCAGTGGTGTTAGAGTGCTGGATCATCCTGCATACAGCCCAGACCTAGCGCCCTGTGACTTTGCTCTTTTCCCAATCATTAAGGATCAGCTGAAAGGCAGGAAGTTTCAAACAGAGGTGGAGCTTTTGAGCGCTTGGGACCAAGCATGTTCAGAACTATCAGAAGAAAAGTGGATAATGTTAATATTTTTAATGATTGGTTTTTTCGCTTGACAAAGTGTATAAACTGTAATGGAAATTATTTCGAAAGAGTGTAAAAAATAAAGCTGTATTGCAGAACTTATCTAGTGACCTTTGTATATATAGCATATTTAACTTAACACATAGATAGATGCTGAAAGCAGAGAGAGAGAAGCAGTTTGTTTTGTGTACTTTGCTGTAAACGCAACGGTTTGTGGGTTCGATTTCCACTTTTCTATTTCCGTTTTTTTTGCTTCGGAAATTAGGCAAAGCGTGGCGTTGAGTTCCGCCACTCAATGCCTCGAAAAAGGCGGAAAGCAGTGACAGTGAGAGCATGTTTCCTGCAGTTCCCTCTGCCAACCCTGTCACGTGCAGGATAAAGCGTGAAGCTTAAAAAAAAGAAAGAGAATCCCGCTGAGTTTCTTGTGCCAATTCTTCTCAGGTACCAGGCATTAACTTTAGTGAATTGGTGGTAAATTAAATAAATTATTTGACGTTCAAAAGGTGCAGCTTGTAACTTGTTATTTTGAATAAAGTTATGTAACTTTGACTCAATTGTCGTCGTCACAGGACGCAGAAGGCGTCCGCCTGTTCCGCAAGTTCGTGGGCGGCGCGGGGGGGCTGCACGTGGACCGCCTCAACTTCTACTTCGCGGTGCAGGGCCTGCGCCAGGAGACCGAGCCCGCCAAGATACGGCAGGTCGTGTCCGCCATATACAAGTTAGTATACTTGTTTTGTTAGTTATAATCGTGATTATTTTTTAGGGATGGAGGATAGTTTTAATTATTGTTTTTACATTGGAAGGGTAGTGAAGAACGAAACGTTGGAATAGTTTACCGTACCTGGTAAAATAGAGAATATGGAAAAAGAGAATTATTTGTGTACCTAACGTACATAAGAAAACTTTTTATTTACTTCTCTTGTAATGTTAATAGGTTTCTGCGCAAGTCTCAGCTAGCGATGCCCGAGGAGCTGAAGCAGCGCGTGAAGCAGAGCCTCAAAGACGGCACCAACATAGAGAAGACCATCTTCGATAACATGGAACAGGAGGTCAGTCACTTATAATTGCTTCTTAAAAGTACAACATTATGTAAAAGGAGTTTGAATAATTAATAATAATAATATTACTAATATTTGTGATCCTACAGTGTAAAATGTAGAAGAGATCTATATCTCTCTGATCTCTCTGATGCTTTCTAATTTTTTTGAATTAATGTTCCAATTGGAAAATGACCTATTTATTGTTTCATATGTACCTATCATATATTTGTTTATGTTTACATGTAATAGTTTATAATATTTCTTTCTCGCCTACCTCTAATATTAAGTGTTACTTTTTGACCTAGATAGCTAGAAGGTATTTTTCTCCTTTAAGTGTAAGATTTCATATATAAATAAAGAAATAAATATATATTGCTCTACAATTAATTACAGTCATCACGTATAATAACGTCAAATATCTTGACACTTAAATCTCTCTACTAAAAAATATAAATTTAAAAAAAATAATAATAATATAAGCAAGTGTGACCACCGCGCAGGTGACGCGCGCCATAACGGAGTCGACGTACCAGGCGTTCCTGCGCTCGGAGGCGTACGTGTCGTACGTGAGCGCGGCCACGCAGCCGCTGTCCTCGCCCGACGCCTCGCCGCCGCACTCCAAGGAGGTACGGACGAATCTTGATAAATACTTAAAGAAAAAACATATAAAACTGTTCCGCATGGCTCAGAGGAGTGTGGGTTGTGAGTGTGGTTCAGTGTGGATTAACACTATAAAATTCATAAAAATATTAATTTATGTTATATCAGTTATCTTACTTACAACATAGTCAAGGGGTCCTCAACTAATAAGAGGTTGTGGAAGTTTGGCGCTCCGTTCTGTCCGACTACCCCGCTAGGTATAGTGAGTAAGAAATAAATGTATTTGTAATATTTATATCAAAAATTTATTGTCTTGATATGTTTTTGACGACTTTGCTGTCTTATTTGTTTGGAGAAAATGTACAGAGTAGGTGCAAACACTTATTGTTCGTTGTCTGCCTTTACTAGTTAATGGGGGTAAGAATAAATGACTGTATGGAAGATTAAATCTATATTAATAATTATATATCAATAATCTATATTAATAATTGTGTACTAGTTTTTTATTAATATTAAAATAGTAAATTTCTGGTTATTCACTTTAATGTTTTTATTAATAGAATTTATATATTAATCCAATGTAGACAAATTTCAATTATCAATATTACTTTTCTCAACATCTTCTAGTAGAATAAAACGATATCTACATCTGTGTGTGGTAGTAACTGCTACAAATGTACGTTTTTTATACTACCCCAACAGCTCTTTATACATTTCTGTATTGTATGGTAGTGTAATTTTACTTTAGAAAGATTTACTACGAAAACCATAGACAAAAAACGACTGCTCGTTAAAAAAGTACTCGCGTATTTTTGTCTATGGTAACCGCAGACAGCGTAGCCGTGTGTAGTGTGTACTACAATTTAAGGTTGTAGTATTTGTACGTGATTTACGTTTCTTATATATAGTACAGTCTAACGTCGACGTAGTAGTAACTTCTAACTAAATCTTAATGTTTTAAAATAATAACTACATTATATTTAATAGAAATATGTAAAGATATATTGTAAATACAGTACGATACGTGATAGTTCACATGTTATTATTAAGATACACTTCACATGTTATTATTAAGATACACTTCACAATTGGCAGGGTGCTTGGGACTACTTTTTTAGCTTTATGTATGGCATGATGCATATAAAGGATTGACTGATGAGTGACCTGGTCAAAAGCTTTTTTAGCTTCACGCTTTATTCTGCACATGGCAGGTTAGACAGAGGGAAGCGCAGCAACCAAAGGAACCTAGTGTTAAGATACTCTGTTCTCTGCTTTCCGCCTTTTGAGGCATTGTGTGTTGCAATGAAAAGGCAAGGGGAAATATCCATCTTTTCCGAGTGGGAATCGAACCCACAAATCGTCATGTCTACCGGCATGCGACGACCCTCTTTTGTTTATAGTACCACGACGGTCCTCTTTTGTTTATAGTACCACGACGGTCCTCTTTTGTTTATAGTAATAATTATAAAGGTAAACCTATCGTTTTCTACAGATGTGCGTGGGCGGGCTGGCGACCCTGCACGAGGGGCAGGAGCTGAGCGCGGGCGGAGGGGGTGCGGGGGGCGGCGCGGGGGTGGGCGCGCGCCTCACGCACGACGCGCTGCTGCTAACGCAGTCGCGCCGCCTGCACTCCGACGTGGCGCCGTGAGTCACGCCTTTATATACCCTCCCACGCGCACCCACACTAACATACGATCACACACATATGTTTTTATGGAATAGAAAAGTGTCACTGTTGAAAATATTGGCAATTTTTTTTTACGTTTTTTCTACTATATTACTTATAATTTTTTACCTTAAATAATGTAAGAATTGAGTGTAAACTTCAATATGTGATGTTTTTCTTGATTTATTATTTTAATTTCAAAAATAAATATAAACGCTATCGTTTTCATTTATACCATAGTGTGATGATATGTTAGTTATTTAATATGTATAGAATAGTGTTAGCAGTGTGACCCTGCAGTGCATGATTGAACTAGATTTACGCTTATTTAATTTAATTATTATTTCGAGCTTTACTTATTTTGCGTTATCGTTTTCCCCCATGTTTGTGCCCCGCATGCCCGCCGCCCCGACATTGTGCACCCGCTATGCTGATGACCACTTGACATACAAACCCCTGAATCCTTACTCGTTAACCCCCTTTTACTATCATACAATCATTTCATACAAATCTCCTTGTTGACCACTAATAATTAAAAAAAAAACGTATATTACAATTCGAATTTCAAATTTAAATTGTCACATATCACTGTCACCCCCCTCCTCCGATCTCTCCCCTCCCCTCCCCCCTCCCACTGCGTGTGCGTCGCGCGTCGGTCAGTCGCAAGCGGTCGGTGTACAGCGCGCACGTGTCGTACGCGGGCTACACGCCCGCCTCGCGCCAGGACTCGGAGCGCGCCAGTCTGAGCAGCGGCCGCACCGACAGCGACGCCGTGTCGCTCTCCGGGAGCAGCCTGTGAGTAATGGCTGCTACTAGCATATGACGTCATCGGTTATGACAACTTGTGATAAACTTTATTTATATAAGGTTAATAATATGTATTGAACGGCAACTTGATGAATCATAATTCAAACTTGGATTTCTATCTTCGATTATCTCAGTAAATGCACCTACTACAGATACAGTCCTCTTAGTCGTCAAATAGTAAGTGTATAAAAATTGGACGATTAGAAGGAACAATTAAATACATTATGAACTTGGATATGTTCTTATGTAGAAGTAAGTATATACCCGAGCCCCACGGCTGTATCCACATGCTTTTAGAAATACCCACTAATTATTTTTCACCGTTAATTAGCATTTTTTATTTTTCCGCCAATTTTCATTTGAGTGCTGTTGAGTTGAATTTTTATTTTTCAAGCTTCATTTTTACCTTTAAAAGAGTAGAAAGCTAATTATGATACTAGTTATCTTCTTAAATTAAAGAAAAATAATATTCCAAATAAAAATAAATTTTACAATGAAAGTAATAACTTTTACTTTGTCAAATGAATATAAAGATGAATTAAAAAATTGAATGAAAGACTAATTGTACAAATAACGTTTCCAGCGACGGTATGTCGGTGCGCAACATGCGCGAGAGCCGCGAGGCGCGCCACCGCCCGCGCCTGTACGGGCTGGACCGGCACGCCGTCATCAACAAGGACACAGACACGGCCATGGTAACCTAGCCATCTCTTTATGGAACTGAGAATTAAGTCATTGGACATATTTGTTTAAAAAATCCTTTTATAATAATGATTTAAGTCTCAATGCAATGAATTTCATATTCAAATAGTTTTATTCAAAATATTCAATAAAAACGACCGTTGTGGTTTGACAAAGAACAAAGTAAATTTAACTTTTTAAGGTACCACAGATAATGCTTGTTTGTTACGTTGACATTTACAAATAGTTGACAAACAGTTACACTAGATGGATCCAGTTGTAAGAGAAAGGTTACTATTTAAAGGTCAACGCAATATCGTAATTTTTTTTAACATCATAAACCCACCGGTTAAGAAAAGTTAGTACTAATGCTTCTCAAACCTACGAGAAACTTAGCGAAAGAATTTTTTCAATAAAAAATCTAAATAAAATGCACGGAAGCTATAGCTTAAAAAATACTACACAGGTTGATACAGGCTTATATAATATAGCTGTACCAATTTTTCCCCCAGATGATCCCGCGCACGCAGCGCGTGCAGTCGGAGCAGCTGCGCGTGCTGCCGCCCGACGAGTTCGCGCCGCTGCTCATAGAGAAGCTGGAGCGCGTCAAGCGCGACCAGGAGAACAAGGAGCGCCTCGAGCGGCGGCTGGCCGAGGTGCGGGGCTTGTGCTAATATTTTTATATATATATAAGTTAATTTTAGTGGACTAAACGAAAAAGGTATGCAGGCACGGCAGCGTTTCACGCTCCGTTCTCTCTGACTACCCCGCCAGGGATAGAGCGGGAAGATGTGTGTATGTGCGTGTGTGTGTGTGTGTTAATTTCATATATTTATTTTTACTAGTGTGCTCAACAAAATTTAGACGATTTATCCCAGTACGATCTGTATAGCGCTATACACCGGTTTTAATTATACAGAGACCTACTAAACTATTAATGTTAAATTTTATTTAAATTCGTCACAAACATATACCATATAATTTATAATATATGAAACTCTGCGTCATACAGGGCGAGGGCGACGACATGTGCGCGCAGGCGCTGCCGCCGCAGCTGGTGGCCGCCGCCATACGGGAGAAGCTGCAGCTGGACGACGACAACGATCAGGACATACTTGGTGGGATATTGTTCACAAAATAATGACATGTGAATGATAATGAGGAATGTCGTGGCGCTCAGGCGTAAGTTTGTGGGTTCGATTCCCATGAGGGGGAAATGGATTTTTCTATTTCCATTTTCTTCGCTCTGGCAACTAGGGAAAAACGCTGCGTCGCCAATCAATGCGCAATGCCTAAGAAAAAGGTGAAAGCGCGGAACGAAGTGTCTTATCACCAGGTTCTCACTGTTCCTGCGGCTCCCTCTGACTACCCAGTTATATGCGAGATAAAACTGTGAAGCTATAAGAAAAAGTATAATAACATTGCTTTGTATGTTTTAGTATACAGTCATGTAGAAAGCTTCAGTTATAAAAATAAAATAAAATATTTGTCATGATGTCGTATTCTAAAATAACGCAATTAACATTTCCTTTATAAACTTAAAAAGAAAATTCGATATAACATAGCACAACTTAACATGCATCGTGTTGCAGACCAGCACGTGTCGCGCGTGTGGTCGGAGCGCACGCCGGGCGCGTCCCCGCCGGGCGGGCGGCGGCCGCGCGGCCGACACGCGCGGCGCGCCGCCTCCGCGCTCTCCGCCGACTCGGGGCACTACGACGCGCCGCCCGAACACGCGCACTCGCTGTCTAGGAGGTACGCACTACGTGTTCACGAGACTTAATTTATACAATCGACTCTCGTTAATTTGAAATTCGAATTGTGGAATATTCCAAATTTGAAACGGTTCGAAATTTCAAACATCACTTTTTTATTTACTATAGTTTTTGATTAACTTCTTTTTTTAAGCAATTGTCAAACTTTTGAATTTTCTAAGGCTCGTGTGTATGCCAACGAAAGAGTAACAGTAACTGAGTGGTAACTAAACGAACTAATTTGAATAAGTGTGTATGTTAAATAGACGAAATAGATATGCCAAAAACAAAGGGTCGTGGATACGTTTGAACTTGTACTTACAATCTTTCCGCCGTCTTTCTCTCTGCTACTTCAAATTATCGAATATTGGACGCCGATGTGTTCAAAATAACGCGTCGTTTATTTATATTGCAATGATATTTCCGTTTGAATAATCAAGTGCATAAAAAATATATTGATTTAGTTCCAAATATAAGGGATTTTGTAAGGAACTCGTCTGAACTTTGAACTACAAAGAGGTTTGAATTAACCTGTAAATCTCATGTTTTTAACGTTGTAATTTACTGTCGTTTCCAGATCGTTCTCCAAGAAGACAGTAACGGAACTGACCGACAGTGGAGTGTCGGTGGTCAGTGAAGGCACAACGAGTGCGGCGGGAGTCGAACCCCGCATCCTGCTGTGGATAGCGGAGGGCTCGGAGAGGATGGACAGACGGAACTACAGGGACATGTCGTCGCGGGGCTCGTCCGCCGACCGCGACGAGCACAGGCGCAGGGAGAAGGCGCAGCGGAGTCGGTGAGACATTTTAAATATCTATTTTCATACACAGAGTGTATCTAATAACGCTGCCTTTGTCAAAACTACCTATAGGGTAATATATTTCTAAGCTATATACAAAAAATAATTCAGAATTATCAATACTTTTGGTACTGGATCATTTCTCCCATTTTGCGATATTTATACAAGTTGAGTAACGCGTGAGGTAGTCATAATTAGGAACGAATAACGTAAAGATATCGTACTACAATAATACTTTTAAACGTTTTCAATCTATCACCTTTCTTAAAAAAAAATAAGGGAATGAGAAACATATATATCTCTTTCCTGCTCTGACAGGATAGTGCACACTTGCGTCATACTTGACGAATGAAATTTTAATTTGCGACAATATTTTTTTTTTTTGAAAATATTACTTGATTATAATTTTACCAAGCTTATAAAAGCTAGCTATGCTTTAAATTTATATAATATACATATGTTTATAATATTATATACGTTATATGAGATTAAATAAGTATTGTTCAATTTTAAGATATTTATTTAAAAATAATGTCCAGTTTATATATTTGTATTAATTACATATTATTTTCACCGAAACAGTGGCACCGGCGGCAGTACGGGCAGCAAGTCGAGCGCGGGCAGCGGCAACGCCGGCGGCGCGGACGTGCACACCGTGGTGGTGGTGAGCTTCCTGGACGAGAGCGTGCCCTACCGCTTCAAGGTACCCGCGTCTCCCCTCACGCTGAAGACGTTCAAGGACTACCTGCCTAGGAAGGGGAATTATAGGTACTTTTGCTATTTAGTTTTTTTTATTTGAAAGCGTTGTTTTAATGAAGTAAAATATATATATAGTAATAATAATTTGTGAGGGTGTGGTGTGGGTGTATTTAAATACACGCAATGCCTCGAAGATGGTGGAAAGCTGGGAAGAGAATGTCTTAACACTAGGTTCCTATGGTTCCTGCGGTTCCCTTTGCCTACCCCGCCATGTGCGAGATAAAGCGTTAAGCTAATATACTACCTGTGTTTAAATTATTCCTCTGTCAATTCTAGATACTTCTTTAAAACTGAATGTGCGGACCTCGACAACACCGTCATACAGGAGGAGGTCAGCAACGACTCCGATACGCTGCCTATGTTCGAAGGGAAAGTTATGGCGCGAGTCAAGAGCATAGAATAAAGGAAACTAGACCTTCTGTCTTTGAAGCTACAGTTCAATATTCGTTGCCTTGGCAACGGCAAATATTAAACAAATTAGTACCTATTGCTTTACGCGATATCGCTCTATTTGCAAGCGAAGTTGAACTTTGTGTTTGAAACAATAGAGTGCATAATCCTTTGTTAATAGTTATCATCTTAAACGATTTTCGTATTAAGAAGATTCAATATCTATTGCAAATTGTCAACTTCTTTGCGACTAGCAAATTGAACTTTCTGAGTTAAGGCATAAGGTTCAACTTCCGTTGCAAATAGTCGCCTTGGCTGTTACTTTACATCTTATAAGATACGATGCTTATTGGTTGAGGTCTAGCTATAATAAATATATTGGTATTTATATTTTTTATTACGAGCAAATAAATTAGGACATGTGCTGTTCTTTTCTTAGACGAAAGACAAGATGCGTTGTAGTAAGATAAGACAAATTCCAGAGGTGGATGATATGGATCAATATTACTAAGCACAAACTTGCCGGTTTGCAAATGTTCAATTCCCATCGCCGAAAGAACTAGGTCAAGAATCCTTCTCTGGTTGTTCAAAATTGTGTTGTATTGTTTTAGATTATTTAAAGCTACGAAGTCGATTAACATGCTCTCGAGTGGGCCAGGTGATGAAGCAGAAAAGGTACTTTTATTGTTGGGCCATGTTATTGAGCTAAGATTAAAATCTCCTAGTATTAAAGTGTTATCGTGAGATTCTATAATTCTGTTAGTGTTGTCTATAAAATGTTCGAGAATAAGTTTTGGGTTGGAGAGGGTATATAGACTGCACATATATATAAACTATCGAAGGAATTCCGCTCATTATATATATCTAGTTCTACCCAAAGGTCTTCGCAACCGCTCTCGAACTGAATTAGTCGACGTGAATTAAATCGTTTTGATATTGCTATTAGGACACCACCACCTGATTTATTTTTGTGAAATTCACTAGTCTCTCGATCCCGCCTATATGTGACATAACGATCATTAAATAATTCAGAACTAAATATATTATGATTAAGCCATGTTTCACATAGTACAATAACATCATAATCACAGCATAAAACATTTTTATAGAAATCTAATGTCTTCGTGCGTAAACCTCTAACATTTTGAAAATATATATTCAAAGACAAGAATTTTAACAAAAAGTATGATAAAAAAAACTAAAGATATATATATATATATATATATATATATATATATATATATATATATATATATATATATATATATATATATATATATATATATATATATATATATATATATATATATATATATATATATATATATATATATATATATATATATATATATATATATATATATATATATATATATATATATATATATATATATATATATATATATATATATATATATATATATATATATATATATATATATATATATATATATATATGCGTGTATGTGTGTGTGTGTTAATTTCATATATTTATTTTTACTAGTTTGCTCAACAAAATTTAGATAATTTATCCCAGTACGATCTGTATAGCGCTATATACCGGTTTTAATTATATTTTTTAATTATGCAGAGACCCGCTAAACTAATGTTAAATTTTATTTAAATTCGTCACAAACGTATGCCATATAATTTATAATATATGAAACTCTGCGTCATACAGGGCGAGGGCGACGACATGTGCGCGCAGGCGCTGCCGCCGCAGCTGGTGGCCGCCGCCATACGGGAGAAGCTGCAGCTGGACGACGACAACGATCAGGACATACTTGGTGGGATATTGTTCACAAAATAATGACATGAGGATCGTCGTGGCGCTCAGGCGTAAGTTTGTGGGTTCGATTCCCATGAGGGGGAAATAGATTTTTCTATTTCCATTTTCTTCGCTCTGGCAACTAGGGAAAAAAGCGGCGTCGTCATTCAATATGCAATGCCTAAGAAAAAGGTGAAAGCGCGGAACGAAATGTCTTAATCACCAGGTTCCCACTGTTCCTGCGGCTTCCCTCTGCCTACCCAGTTATATGCGAGATAAAACTGAAGCTATAAGAAAAAGTATAATAACATGGCTTTATATGTTTTAGTATACAGTCATGTAGAAAGCTTCAGTTATAAAAATAAAATAAAATATTTGTCATGATGTCGTATTCTAAAATAACGCAATTAACATTTCCTTTATAAACTTAAAAAGAAAATTCGATATAACATAGCACAACTTAACATGCATCGTGTTGCAGACCAGCACGTGTCGCGCGTGTGGTCGGAGCGCACGCCGGGCGCGTCCCCGCCGGGCGGGCGGCGGCCGCGCGGCCGACACGCGCGGCGCGCCGCCTCCGCGCTCTCCGCCGACTCGGGGCACTACGACGCGCCGCCCGAACACGCGCACTCGCTGTCTAGGAGGTACGCACTACGTGTTCACGGGACTTAACTTATACAGTCGACTCTTGTTAATTTGAAATTCGAATTGTGGAATATTCCAAATTTGAAACGGTTCGAAATTTCAAACATCACTTTTTTATTTACTATAGTTTTTGATTAACTTCTTTTTTTAAGCAATTGTCAAACTTTTGAATTTTCTAAGGCTCGTGTGTATGCCAACGAAAGAGTAACAGTAACTGAGTGGTAACTAAACGAACTAATTTGAATAAGTGTGTATGTTGAATAGACGAAATAGATATGCCAAAAACAAAGGGTCGTGGATACGTTTGAACTTGTACTTACAATCTTTCCGCCGTCTTTCTCTCTGCTACTTCAAATTATCGAATATTGGACGCCGATGTGTTCAAAATAACGCGTCGTTTAGTTATATTGCAATGATATTTCCGTTTGAATAATCAAGTGCATAAAAAATATATTGATTTAGTTCCAAATATAAGGGATTTTGTAAGGAACTCGTCTGAACTTTGAACTACAAAGAGGTTTGAATTAACCTGTAAATCTCATGTTTTTAAGGTTGTAATTTACTGTCGTTTCCAGATCGTTCTCCAAGAAGACAGTAACGGAACTGACCGACAGTGGAGTGTCGGTGGTCAGTGAAGGCACAACGAGTGCGGCGGGAGTCGAACCCCGCATCCTGCTGTGGATAGCGGAGGGCTCGGAGAGGATGGACAGACGGAACTACAGGGACATGTCGTCGCGGGGCTCGTCCGCCGACCGCGACGAGCACAGGCGCAGGGAGAAGGCGCAGCGGAGTCGGTGAGACATTTTAAATATCTATTTTCATACACAGAGTGCATCTAATAACGCTGCCTTTGTCAAAACTACCTATAGGGTAATATATTTCTAAGCTATATACAAAAAATAATTCAGAATTATCAATACTTTTGGTACTGGATCATTTCTCCCATTTTGCGATATTTATACAAGTTGAGTAACGCGTGAGGTAGTCATAATTAGGAACGAATAACGTAAAGATATCGTACTACAATAATACTTTTAAACGTTTTCAATCTATCACCTTTCTTAAAAAAAAATAAGGGAATGAGAAACATATATATCTCTTTCCTGCTCTGACAGGATAGTGCACACTTGCGTCATGCTTGACGAATGAAATTTTAATTTGCGACAATATTTTTTTTATTTTTGAAAATATTACTTGATATTATAATTTTACCAAGTTTATAAAAGCTAGCTATGCTTTAAATTTATATTATATACATATGTTTATAATATTATATACGTTATATGAGATTAAATAAGTATTGTTCAATTTTAAAATATTTATTTAAAAATAATGTCCAGTTTATAATAAGTGTCATAGACATATATCAAAACATTAATTACATATTATTTTCACCGAAACAGTGGCACCGGCGGCAGTACGGGCAGCAAGTCGAGCGCGGGCAGCGGCAACGCCGGCGGCGCGGACGTGCACACCGTGGTGGTGGTGAGCTTCCTGGACGAGAGCGTGCCCTACCGCTTCAAGGTACCCGCGTCTCCCCTCACGCTGAAGACGTTCAAGGACTACCTGCCTAGGAAGGGGAATTATAGGTACTTTTGCTATTTAGTTTTTTTTTTATTTGAAGGCGTTTTTTAATGAAATAAAATATACATATAGTAATAATAAATTGTGAGGGTGTGGTGTGGTGTCATAACACTAGGTTCCTATGGTTCCTGTGGTTCCCTCTGTCTACCCCGCCATGTGGGCGATGAAGCGTTAAGCTAATATACTACCTGTGTTTAAATTATTCCTCTGTCAATTATAGATACTTCTTTAAAACTGAATGTGCGGACCTCGACAACACCGTCATACAGGAGGAGGTTAGCAACGACTCCGATACGCTGCCTATGTTCGAAGGGAAGGTTATGGCGCGAGTCAAGAGCATAGAATAAAGGAAACTAGACCTTCTGTCTTTGAAGCTACAGTTCAATATACGTTGCCTTGGCAACGGCAAATATTAAACAAATTAGTACCTATTGCTTTACGCGATATCGCTCTATTTGCAAGCGAAGTTGAACTTTCTGTTTGAAACAATAGAGTGCATAATCCTTTGTTAATAGTTATCATCTTAAACGATTTTCGTATTAAGAAGATTCAATATCTATTGCAAATTGTCAACTTCTTTGCGACTAGCAAATTGAACTTTCTGAGTTAAGGCATAAGGTTCAACTTCCGTTGCAAATAGTCGCCTTGGCTGTTACTTTACATCTTATAAGATACGATGCTTATTGGTTGAGGTCTAGCTATAATAAATATATTGGTATTTATATTTTTTATTACGAGCAAATAAATTAGGACATGTGCTGTTCTTTTCTTAGATCAATTACTATTAACATTTGTTTTCAAAATTGTGTATAGAATTTATATTAATCTATTTTAGTGGATATCAATTATTTTTTATAAAACTATATTTTTGATTAGGTTCATAGTTTATATATTCATTGTCTCTCTTTTTCTTATTCTAACGTAAGAATTATTTTTAATGTAAATAATAATTAATTTGAATCACTCGAAGATGCGTCGAAATGGTGTGTAGTACACACCATACACACTGTACCATGAAATTGTTTTGAACCTACGACTGCCAAGACTCCATTAAATATTTTGAAAATAAATTGTATACATTATATGTATACTTGATTAGTTCTATTTTTGAATAGTACTAGATCAAAAATATAAAATAAATTGACAGTCCTTCCAAAAGTAATATTTAGCAATGTTGTTAAATTACTTGTGTATATATAATAAAATAATGTTTATAAAACAAAAATAATATGTACATTGTATACTAATCCAGTGAATGCTCTTATGCCGGTTAGTCTAAAAATTTTAGGTTACTTCACAACTACATCCGTTCCTTCGAATAAAATAGAAATATACTGTCGGTAGTCCATGTTATGTCGATGGTAGAAGTACTTTCGTACAGATTATATTGTATTGTTTTTTTTTTACTGACGCACGTCCCAGTGCATACAGCCAGGGCGACTTAGAAAGATTGTAAATTATTTATTGTATATTAAAAAAAATAATATGACGATATCAGCAATTATGATAGTAAGTACGGCGGATACAATGTAAATTAAAATTTTGTTCCTCGAAGATTGTAGGCTTTTTTTAATGTATAATTATTTTAATATTTTTTTTTTAATTGAGCTAGTTGGGTACGCTTACTACTTGTACGAGATATTTTAAAAGCGATTTTTTTATTGTCGTATGGGCATCTTTTTTTACTCTTAGCGTTACGTGAATGACTGCTTAGTTTGTACATTTTAAATTAGTATAGAATAAAGTGACGCGTTCTGTTCGATGTCCAGTGGAGATAACTACGAGGCGACAGCAGACTTGCCGCTGGTGATACTGACCGCTTCAGTTTTTTAATTCACAGTAACTTTTTATATATTCAAGCACTTCATTATGTAAATATTAACCACTATACACAGATTATACAAGCATCAGTATCTCTGACGTCAAGTCGTGGAATGTAAATGTTAAACCTAAATATGTACTGAACACCCTGTATAAAGATCTCAACTTAATATATTGAATGTATATTCTAAGGAATATTTGAGGAATATAAACAAAAGAAAGATTTAGCTACAAAATACTTATAAAGTGATTTAAAATTTTCTTAAATGAACAAATCAAGTATGACCATGTTTTAGTGCTTTTTTTTCATTAGTATGAATTCGAACTGAATCGTCTTTGGTTATATTCCTTGTTTAATATATGGTTAGTTGATATTGCTGAGGTTGCAGCTGTGCAAAGTCCTTTAAAGAGTGTCTGTTTTGTACTAAAAACCAGTCATTGTGTCAACGAGCGATACACTTACTTTGTAAATATTACTTGCAATAAGGTATTTCTGCCATGGTCAAACAGTTATTTACTATTAAGTTCACCATTTATCGTGCAAATTGAAATAAAAATTTAAAACCTGTGAAAATAACTGGTAATATTAATAATAATTACAAAGTGTGTGGTACCGCTCGAGTGCCCGGTCGCCGCGCGGGCCGAGTGCGCCCGCACTGCACTATATTGAGAATAGGGTGCGTAATCATGTGCCTTCAATGTTGATAAGTTTTTCATAGTTGATGCTTCTAATTAGCCGTAAGTAAGCAACGTGTAAATATAGACGTAACGCCACTACGATTCGAACTCGTTTATTTTTAATAATTTAATTAATTAATGTATAATTTATTGGGCGAGGTCGGGGTTGTGGTACGCGGGTATTTTTTACTCTGCTCGATGTCTTCCTTCTCTGTATATATTAATCTTACAGTATTAGTTCCCAGCACTTGAGATGACCTCTTCCCCCTTTGAACCCCCAGCCTCCTCCCCCCCTCCACAAACCCCTATCCCCCTTACCTCGTCCAGCGCAGCGCCGACAGTGTAAATAGATTACTATATCGTTATAACACGCGTCAGGTAGCCATTTTCAGTCCTGTAGCGTTTAAAAGTACCTAACGTAATATTATGTACCAAAGTCCCGGCGGACTCAAACTATGCGAAAATAAAAATCGCTCGTTAAAATTGTAAAGTATGATGTTTTTCAAGTTTAGAGTGTATACGGATGTGGAAATAATCGATTTGTAATAAAATAATTAGTATTACCCGACAGCGACAGCGACGCGACCTTGTGTAATAGTAAAAGAGTTTCACTAATCGGACTGTATTATTTTTTTATCTAGCACATGTAACATTTAAAAAATAAACTGGAACTGTGCCATATATATCTGACTTTTATTATTGTACAAATAAAATGTGTATATGATTATCGAGAACCCTCTTATTTTTAAACCTGTTTGTGTAAATGGTGACTATGAACATCAAAACCAAGTTTCTTTTAAAATTATATTTTATTGTGTATTGAAATAAATAATAATACTTAAAGTAATTTACATTTAATAGCACTTGAAATCACTTCACTCAACAAACTGTTTTTATTTAATTCTAGAATATGAATATTATGAAATAATCAATTTTAATTTTTCGATTATTTGCTTCCAAGACACTCATTTTTTTAAATCATGTCATCATGTCATCATTATTGATGAAGAAAACTTTAATAACTTCTAACATTAATCTCAATATATTTAGTTCAAACATAAAAGTCATCTTTATCAGTTAGATACTGTTATAATCTAATAGATAAGTTTAGTTTATCTAAATATATCTCTTAGTCCTTGAACAAGTTGTTCTATGAGCGGGTCGTCGTCCGCGTACCCCGCGGACCGCATGTGGTGGCGAATGCTGGATATACACTGAAATGTTGAATAAATATTAAAATTAATATTTTTATTGTAATAAAGGCCTTGTCAAATCTATGTCTAAAGTATCTTTTTTAAATATTCCTTAAATCAATGCTATGATGATATTCCAATAGACGTAGGTAATTATAATGTAAACACTGTGCATGTGAATGTGTGTATGCAGCGCCTGTGGATTCGATTTTAACTCGGAGGATAAAATATTTTTTTATAATGTCGCCGTTCCGGTAGAGCACAGAGACTTGAGATGAATAAAAAACAATACTACAAATTATATAATTAATCATTCAATTTATAAACAAATCAAAACCAAATTCTAAATATAACTAAAAACCCAAAGACTAAATACAAAAAAAACAACCTACCTTCTCCAAGTACGTGAGTCCCGCCAGCGGGCACACGTCCTCCGCCATGTTCACACTCAGGTGGTCCCGCTCCGTGTCCAGCAGCAGGTCCCTCAGGTCGGCGAGCACAGCGGGCAGCGACTCCGCCGTGATGTCGGGCACCAGCTTGATGTTCAGCTGGTAGCCCAGCGGCAGGTCGGGGTCCTCGTCGTTGTCCTCTGTGCGGAAACATCTGGGAATTGTTTTTTTTTTTAGTAGATAGTGGGAACCACAGGAACCTAGCCCATAAAGGGGGTTTGGGTATTTGGTTGGCAACTCATTTACATCAGGTTATGGATGGGCGAGGGTGTCCACTTAACATCAGGCGACCTTTTTGTTAGTTTGCCATCTAATAATATAAAAAGAATCTAGTATTAAATCACTCAGTTTCTCGCATTCCTCCTTTAGAAGCAGTATTAAATAGTAATACTTAACTCCGCATCAGCATAATAGCCAGAGCAAAAAAAAAAACGAAAATATAATTCACCTACCCCTAATCGGAACTGGATTCCACCACCACCACCTACCTGACAACAGAAGCACAACGACCAGGCGCCCAGCGCTGCGAGGAGATGAGCGCGACGAGCGGCCGCCGGCTCGCGGCGCGCAGCGACTGCAGCGCGCGCTGCGAGCGCAGGTCCTGCGCGGAGGGCGCGGCCGCGAACTGCGGGTGCGAGTGGTGCCAGCCGCACACGGGCGCGCCGCGCCGCGCCAGCCAGGCGGCCGCGCGCGCCTGCGACACGGCGTCCATGTCGCAGTGCGTGCGCGCGGCGGCGGCGGCCACGCGGCGGTAGGCGGCCACGCGCAGGCGCCGCGCCGCCGCCGCCCACGCGCCGCCCAGCAGCCCCGCCACCTCGCCGCGCGACGCGTGCGCGTGCGCGTCCGCCGACACGAGCGCAGACGCGCACAGCTGCACGGTGAACGGAGCCTGTCCACGCAAATATTACTTATTATAGTGGGAGTCTTTGGGAATTGCTCGAACAATTAAAATAGTAAACCATCAAGGCGTACAGGCGCAACGTCTGCCTGTAACGCTAAAGTTTCTGGATTCGATTCCCACTCGGGGAAGATGGATTTTTCTATTTCCATTTTCTTCACTTTGGCAACTAGGCAAAGAGCGGCGTTGAGTTCCGCCACTTAACACGCAACGCCTCGAAAAAAGACGGAAAGCGAGGACGGAGAAAGCAGGGACTAGCAACGGAGTGTCTTAACACTAGGTTCCTTTGGTTCCTGCAGTTCCCTCTGCCTACCCTGACACGTGCGGGATAAAGGTGTTAAGATAAAAAAAATAGTGGAGATGATAAAGAACATAACTGACCAATATTAGATATTTGTCTTACAAATCTTTCATAATGTAAAGATGTAATTACATCAGTTTTATTTTTATTTCATTCACACAGATATTCACATATTGCCAGGTGTAAAGGGAAAACATTTTTTTCATACTAAATAGTAACATACAAATAAATCAAAATATAAAAACAAAAACTCACAGGCTTCTCAGCGTTATAAAACCGACATGGTATTAATTCGATGGCCGCTTTCTTTGGTTGTTTCTCCTTACGCGGTTCTTGTCCTATCTCGTAAAGATCACCGGATTCTGTATGCATTATTGTGTAGCCGCCGCCGCCGTCCTGTTGAGAATATTCTTATAATAAATATATATAAAAATAGTACAAGTAAATTTTAGATTATTTTAAATAAATCTACAAAATACATATAGAAATATGAACAAAATTATTTCCACTCTCCAAGTAATATCCCATACATAGCAAGCAGACAAATAAAACAAGTCTAACAACACATTTTTACTTTCAGCCGGTATTGTGTGAATAAGTAGTGAAAATCACACTTTATCTAATTAATAACAATGTGCTAACTTTATAGCATTATTATACTCACTAAATGTATCTTACGATTCCTTTTAGGCATGGGCTCAAATTTTCTCAAGGGCACTGCAATTGGAGCTTCTTTCCTAGTATTTTCAATTTTGTTTACAGTTTTTTCAGTCTGCGGGCTGTCCGAGTCACTGTCTATGTCCACTTCTATGTCACTCTCACATTCAGAATTCTTCTTTTCTATTTTTATCTAAATATAAAAATATTTATGAATCAGTAATTGGTAATTAACTAACTACACACACTACAACTACACAATTAGCTAACAAATTAATGTGTTTCATTAAAAAAATGGTAATTTAGAACAATTTTTACTTAAAAGTGTCAAAAGCAAGTACTTACAACTTGTTCTCCTTCCGAAACAGGTAAGGCTAGCCCTGATCCCAGTACAATTTGCATTTTAGGACTTTTTACACTATCATCAGATACACTGGAATCCTTTCTATGCCTTGCTTGAGGTGATTTTAAATTGTCTTTACTTTTATTTCTTACTTTGCCCCTATCATAATTTCTAGACACTTTCCTCCGATGATTTCCCATTTTTTTCATCACTTTTACCTTCTCTTTTTGTTGTTTAAAAGAGTTTTTCAATATATCTTCTGTAGTATCTATTTCAGAGCCAACAGACTCTGTGGATCCAACAACAAAGTCATCTTCGTAGAATATTTCAGAAGAATTTAATAAGCTGGCAGCAGTAGTATTATCTGGCTTTAAAAGGCTATTTTTAGACATATTGTTAAAATTTTTCTTTTTATCTGGTTTTTTGGGTAAAGCTATTGTAGGAGCACCAGTTGTTACTATACTTAAGACATCATTCATATTAACTATGCCATTATTAACAATATTTTCTTGGGTAATTGTTTCATTTTGATGATTTTTGTGTGCAGGCCCTGGTGAATCTAAATGTATACCATGTTCCGCTTCTATCAATGCTTGGATTTCTGCTTCAGTCTTAGTTTTTAAAGTTTTTGATATTTTATTTACATTTCTGCCATATTTCACCTTTAAAATTTAATAACTTTAACATGTGTTCAACAATTATAAAATTACATAAATCATGATAAGTATATACATTAAACATTACCATTTCCTTTTTAAGTATAAGTCTTTCTTCTTGACTCCAAACAGTTTGATGTTCATTGTTACCCCTATTTATTGTACTATTTCCTGAAAGTTTTCTAGATGGTCCTTCTTTTACCCTTGAACAGATAAATTATATTTAGGAAAAAGAAGAAATTAAATTGTTTTGATTTTTTTAGCTGTATATTTTAAAGAGAAGAGAATATTACCTTGATTAAGTTACTTATTAGGATTTTATTGTTTTGCAAAGCTTACCTATTGTTATCTATATTCTGTGTATCATACCAATTGGTTGCAGTTGAGTCTAGGAACCACTGAGGATGTACTGTGTCTTCTCGGTTTGAACATGATGGTCTAATGATAAGATCAAAATTGTTTTCTGTTCAGTTAGCAAATACAGTATTTTTGAATAAGCTTTAAGTTAAAAATACATAATAAACATCAACACTATGATTTGTATTGGTCTATATGTCAAAACATAACAAGATAGAAAGTATATCTGATATGAACCAATAAAATAATTTATACTGGGTTAATTTATATAAAATTTTTAATCATTTAATTCTCTTAAACTACTTACATTCCTTGGTTATTTAGAGCAAAACAAGAATTAAACGAAAAATCTCCAAGAATGTCAATTTCATCGTCATCCGCCATTTTTAGAACTAGCCGTAGACAATTTATTTGTATAGATTGTAAATTACTCACTAAAATTTAAGTCACAATAACATCAAATATCAAATGATTTGAGGCTAGTTATAATTTTAATTTTTAAAATAAATTTTATCAGTAATTTCAATCACAAATAAATTTTATCTACAGTTGATTCAATGAAGGCAAGAAAACTTTATTCTATTACTTTATGATATCAAGTTTATCCAAGGTCATAGATGTCAACTGTCAGAGTCAAAAGTCACTTAAATTTCAAAATCATTATTTAATCGGACATTCAAAAGGAAACTTGCGATTTGTGAAATAATACTTACCTGAAGAGTGCTTGGCAAATAAGGTGTCATCATATCAATACGTAGTATATATTGTATTCTTTAAAACATTTGGTTATGAAGTGGTTTAATATATGGTGAAGTGAATATATATTTGATAAATATGAATAACATACTTTCTAGACTCAGTTCTATAAGCTCTACTTCTGGAATATTTCGAAAGTTTTCAGTATCTGCAGTCCCTTATGCAAGTTATTCGTAAGTGTTGATTTTTTTATATATTATTTCTAAATTATATTTGGTCATTTTTTGTAACAACCCATACTTGCTTTACTTAAGATATATAAAAATATATAAATGTTATCTTAACAATGGTGATTTTTTTTTAAATATTTTTAAATATGTAACAAATATCATTTAGTATTTCCATTACACTTAATTTTAAATTTTGTTATAAGTGAATTAAGAGACCAAAGATTTTTAAAAACAACTATATTGCAGATGTAAACTTTTGGTGGTGGGAGGTGGATCAGCGGGATGTACTATGGCTGCAAAATTCGCAAAAAAATTTAAGAAAGATTCTGTTATAGTTTTGGAGCCAAGTTCTGTAAGTATAACTTACTATTTCTTAACTTAATTTATATATAACATAGTGTGTTGTGTACAATTATTGACATAGAATAGCAATATTGACTCAAATCATTCACTGTGGGATTCCCTTTTAACAGTTGTAGCTTATAAGCTACAACTGTGTATAAGCTACAAATGTATGTTATTATAATAACATACATTCACATTTAGTATATACTTTAAGCACATGTAATGAGTATCGTTTTTGAATCAAATTCTTTATATTTATAAATATTGTTATGTCAAATTGAGATTTTTATTTACAACTTAAATTTAACAAAATGTTAAAAAGTTAGTGACAAAAAATTATATCTTTATTATTCAATATAGTCAGAGTAATATAAAAATATTAAATTAATTACTTGTACAATTAAAAATTAATACATATATTCTGAATGTCATAGAAATGTCTTAAATAAAAAATTAGATTACTGGTAATCTTATTTTCTACTTTTGTTTTTATATAAGTATATTTTTATTACTATTTTATATTGAAGTTATCTACATAATGTTTCATAAATTGTTTACAATTGCCAATTGTAGTCATATTGTGAAGGTTACTTTTGTTTACATACACTTACTATTTTTATCTTTACTTTGAAAACAATACTGGTAATGAGAAGAAACAATAAGTGTGAAAATAATTAACATATAAACTTAAAAAATAACTGATTTATGATATTTTTGATTGACTCATAATAGGTTTTGATATATTACCCAATGATAGGTTTTTTAAGAATCCTTTAAGTTAAAAATAAATGATTTCAGGAATGTATTTTGAGACACATGTCTTATGACTTGGTGGCATATTAGTTTTGTCAAATTAAAACAAAATAAAAGTCAGGCTAAAAAACTTCACACCCAGCGGGAAAATTGACAAAATTGTTTAAAACATGATCATTATAAAAATTTTAAAAATCATCATCAATCAATTCATAGTTGAAGGTCATAAAAATGGATTTTTTTTACTTTTTCAGTAAAGTGATCAATTTTATTATAAAACTTGCATAAAAATATATTATGTACTATTTCCGAAGAACCATCGTTTTTGAGACATAACACTTCAAAAACTTTAATAAGTTGTACTTTAATCATTAGCCGTAAATAATTTTCCATAAAAATCTGTTTATATATTTACAAAATAAATTTGTTCAAGTAAGCAAAAAGAAAATTCTAGTCAAATTTACTTCTTTAATATAATTTATTAATAAATAAAATAAAGTGCGTAGATAGTACACAGAAAAGAAATAGATATTAAGCTGTACAGCTTATTACTACTTATTATGTTACTCGTTAATTTTCGTTATTCGCGTATTACATATCTATTATGTTGATATTTCGTATCTGAAATTGATATTTTGTATCGTAAATCTTAATGGTAGAATACAAATATCTATAAAATCTTGATTTATTTTGCAAATGAAACATGCATTTCCAAGGTTATCTTTAAATTTTGATAAGAATAAACAAGTTGCTGGGGGTGATAATATTTTGTAAATTTCTTTTTTTAAGTGGATATATAAGGAAAACAGCATACAGCATATTTTAAAAATTATTTATTTGTATACCTATATAATAAGTTTTAGATTCTGTCAAATTAAACCAAATAATATTTTTATGATTTTTAAAGTGTTAATCCACACTGAGGATAGAAAAAATACTTAAAGAAAACATATAAAAATTTGAAAGCAGCGAGACTCGAACCCGCGCCCTCCTGCGAACCGTGCAGGCGCTCTCACCACTGAGCCATGCGTTCTACATCACGCCGCGTTGAAATTCTTATATGGTTTCATACAACTTATATCGTTGTTCGCATCTCTGAAGGGAGATTTATTACAAATTTCCGCTACCCAAAGACCATTACAAAGAACAATCGTTTGGCGAGAGAGAATGCTATTTTTATTAAACATTTTTATGATTTTTAAAGTGTTAATCCACACTGAGGATGGAAAAAATACTTAAAGAAAACATATAAAAACATTTCTATGATGAACATTTTATGTGATGTAGAACGAATGGCTCAGTGGTGAGAGCGCCTGCAAGGTTTGCAGGAGGGCGCGGGTTCGAGTCCCGCTGCGTTCAAATTTTTATATATTTTCTTTAAGTATTATATCAAATAAGTTATAGAAAAAAGTAAAACCAAGTTAAAGAAAAAGGTTAAATAATGACGTTTTATTTTATTTTTTTTTTTAATGAAATTTAACTCAACACGCAATGTCTTGAAAAACAGGCGGAAAGCAGGTAACGGAGTGTCTTAACACTGGGTTCTTATAATACGGTTCCCTCTGCCTACCCTGCCATGTGCGGGATAAAGCGTGAAGCTATAAAAAATATAACATTTAATTTCAAATCACATTCTAGGACCACTACTATCAACCGTTGTTCACTCTAGTCGGTGCGGGTGTCACCCCGGTATCGACAACGCGACGAGACGCTGAAAAGGTTTTACCCACTTCAGCGAAATGGATACAAGATTACGCCGAGAGCATAGACCCGAAGAGCAATGTGGTGAAAACAGCAAAAGGAGATAGCATAGATTATGAATATTTAATAATTGCTGTTGGACTGGTCAATGATTATGCGAAGGTAAAGTTATTATATTTTATAAACATACGTAGGTGATTTCTATTTTGGAAACATTACAAGTGGACTGTATTCAGTAATATAAGACTGACTTTTATAACATATTTATTTCACAATGAGTCATATGTCAACTGGCTGTAGAATTGTATTTTATGTATCTTTAACATATTCTCCTTTTTACCGTTCATTATTCTTTGTGTGTTCTCCATTTGTTCTCCATCAAGTTGATATTTCGACGAGGGAATGTGGTCAACTGACACGCTCGAAACACCATAAATAAAAGAAGAAAAAGATACTTTATCTTTAATGTAAGCCAAGTCCCAAGCCCCCAACTTCATAGAACGGTTTAGAATGACCTACTAATTTGTTTTACATTTCTACTGGGCTACAAATCCATAAAAGGCCAGACTAAATAAGTTATACTAAAATTTATTTTTAGTAATTAAAATTTATAATTCATAATTTTTTTTTAGATCTTTTTAGTTATTTAACTGAAATATAATAAAAATAATGATTTTATTAGGTGCCAGGTATGTTAGAAGGGCTAAAAGACAAGAACAGTGGCGTGTCCACAATATTTTCGCACGAGTACTGCGAGAAGACTTGGTCGGACTTAAGAAACTTTAAAGGTGGAGACGCCGTGTTCACGTACCCGGATACACCCATTAAATGTCCCGGAGCACCGCAGAAAATCGCTTATATGGCAGATGCGTATTTTACGAAGGTATTCATTATATGAGTTAAAATATGAAATTATTGTGTTGTATATTTTTATGATTTTTAAGGTGTTAATCCATACTGAGGATGGAAAAATATACTTTGAAAACAAGAAAATTTGAATACAGCGGAATTTGAACTACGAGGGTCAAACTGAAAGTTCTTAGAACATCAAAAACTAAGCATTCTAGCAAGTTATTAGTTTTATTATAACTTTTCAAAATAGCGTCCATTTACATCAATACATCGCTGCATTCGATGGAACCATTGAGAAAAGCACCTTGCCCACTCGGCCTTAGGGGTCTCTTCAACGGCGTTTTGAAACGCAGCCACTGCTTCTTCGGCGTCCATAAAATGTTTTCCTCGAAGTTTTTATTTTATTTTCTGGAATAAATAAAAATCGCAGGGTGCGAGGTCGGGGCTATACGGCGGGTGACCCAGTAATTCCACGTCTAAGGTCGCCAAATAGTCGATCGTTTGCCTGGCGGTGTGCGACGAGGCATTGTCGTGATGAAGGAGGATCCTGCTGCGAGGTCGTTTCTCTCGAACTTTTTCCAAGACAAGTGGCAAACAGTTGTTAGTGTACCACTCTGCATTAACCGTTTTCTGATCCTCTAAGACAACTGTCGCGTAATGACCTGTCTTTCCGAAGAACGAGGCCACCATCTTTTTTCCAACACTTCGACCTCTTTTCACTTTAGTTGGCAACTCTTCGGAAGGAAACACCCACTGAGCAGACTGTCTTATGGTTTCCGGATCATAACAGTAAATCCAGCTTTCGTCACCCGTTAGTATGTTGAACACAGCATTTGAGTCACCTCCGTGTCACACGGCGGAGTTTTTGAGCCTCGATCAAATTATGCGGTATCCAGCGGGCACAAAGCTTCCTGACCGCTAAATGTTCATGGAGGATTTTGTGCACTTGACTCATACCTATACCTAGACTTGTCCGAATCTGCTGATAGGTCACTCTTTTGTCAGTCTCTATCATACGCCGCACAACACTGATATTATCTTCAGTCGTCGCTGTAGAAGGCCGTCCCTCAAGCAAATCATCGGTGAGATTAGTTCGACCACGTTTGAATTCATTAAACCAGTTGTAAACTGTGGCACGAGATGGGGCTTCATCGTGAAAAGCCAATCGAAGTCTATCATAACTTTCTTGTTGACTTATATGACATCGAAATTCATAAAAAATCATTGCACGAAAATTTTCTCGGCTTAAATTCATTCTGACGTGCACAGACAATTATTCTACCTGTTAATTATTCTTACGTAACTTACTACAGTCAAAGCTGTCTATGTCACTTGTCTGTCTATGACATGTTCTGTATACAATAACGTACTAAAACATGTTGTAATAAGGACTATGACTCATTATTATTATGGATCCAGAGTGTACTTATGTAACAAATTAACCATTGTTAAATCTTATTTCAAAATATTATTAAAACTTCAAACGACATACTGTTTGTTATATTATAAATACTAATCCTAAAAAGCAACTGTTAATTATTAAACGGGAAACACTTATGTACACTCTGTTAAGTAAAAAAAATTAAATTACATTCACTATTGTTCACACACCAAAGAGAGTACTAAAATGTTTAATAAATGGCATTCTCTTTTGTGAAATGATTATCTTTAGAGTAGCGAAAAGCTTTAAAAACTTTCCTAAAAAATAACAACAAAAATAATTGGTATACAATAATAATTTTCGTATATATGTGTTTTATTTTAATTGTTTATTTAAATTATGTATTCTATGACATTATTTTTGCTAGTTTATAAATAATATTTAGTTATTATATGTTTATAATAATAATATACCGTTATTGCATAACTCATAATAATTAACATTTCGCTCTAGTAATATGATCTCTTCATTTTTCTATTGCCTGGAAGAGATCACTTAAGCACTTATTTGAGATCGCTAAAAAACTTACTTTTTTAAATGTTTTTTTTTTTTTAATTTCTAAGTTGATGTGACATAAAGTTTATTTTATGTTTATGTTCAATTTATGTAGAGGTAAAAAGGATGGGGGGAATTCTCTTGGCGGGAATCAAATCTACAACCTCTCTGTCATAGCTTCAGTTACAATATTATATTTAAGATAATTAGTTCGTATTAATAATTGCTTTCTCTATTTCAGTCAAATGTCCGTTCGAAATCGAAAATAACATACAACACATGTCTTCCGGTCATATTCGGCGTTAAGAAATACGCAGACGCACTCATGAAGGTGGTCGCTAAGAAAAATATACACGTTAATTACAAAACTGTGCTGAAAGAGATACATTTGGATAAAAAAGAAGCTGTCTTCTTCAATATTGACGATAAGAGCAAGGTATGTCTGAATTGGTACCATATTTTCTGCGTAAAAGCTAAATAATTAACTAGTTTTAAAACTCTTCGGTTTATACTCTCCGCCTGAATGAATAATGACACCTTATCAGAAGTCATTTATTATTATTTACGAATATATCTAGTATATCAAATGTCAAATCAAACTCCTTTAAAAAGCTCCTTTTCTCTACTTATTTTAGACGAAATGAGTGACGAAAACGGAGTATTTTAATAACAGATTTCTTTCTGCCTATTTATTTAATCTATGTATACAGGTGTGGATATAATGGCGACCTTAATTTCAAGCATAGTATTAACTAGCCTTTATAAACTTGGTGAAATTATAAAACAATTATTTTTTTTCAAACATAATAAATAATTAAATTATTGTTCCAAAATAAAACGCCATTAGTCATTATGACGTAAGCGTACACTGTACTGTCAGAGCGGGACAGAGATGTATCTCTTTTTCTTTTAGTTATTTTTTTGAATGAAAGGTGACAGATTGACAACGTTTAATAGTATTATTATAGTACGTCATTCGTATTTAATTATGACTGCCTCACGCGTTACACAGTACGTATAAATATCGTGAAATGAAAAAATGATACTGTGCCTAAAATATAAATAATTATTAAATAGTTTTTGTATATAGCCTTCGAAATAATTTCCCCTATAAGTAGTTTTGATAATGGCCACCGTGTTTGATACACCCTGTATAGGTATGTTTATATTATATATCATTTCAACTAATTCTCTATATATTGATTATTTTTCTTATGAAACTGTTATGTGACAACAGTTAACAACACTCCCATACAACGTACTCCATGTGACTCCGCCCATGAAAACGCCGGCCTTTCTACAAAATAGCAAAAGTTTGACGGATGATTGTGGATTTTTAACAGTGGATAAATTTACATTACAACATACAAAATATCCAAATATATACGGATTGGGAGACTGTACGAACACGCCGAATAGTAAAACTGCGGCTGCTGTCGGTGTGTACTACATTTATATTATATATCTATACATAAATAATTTTTTAATACTATTTCATATTTTTGTCTACTTAAAAGAAGCGTTAATGTGTTTTTGTTTAGCTTATTAAAAATCTATATAAAAAATATTGAAATAAAAACAAATATTTATTTGAAAAGATTTATTGTTACTTTTGCCCTATTAAGATATAGCAAAAATATGATACCTATAGAGAAACTCGTGGATTTATTCCCCAAAATAATACAATGAAGCAATTAATTGGAAACAAAATCTATGGGAGGAAAATAGTAAAACAAAGTGTCTGTTGAATTAATTATATTTCAAATATATAAAAAAAATAATGTTTCAATTTAAACCATTCCAGCAAAACAAAGCTACGTAGTGGAACAGAATCTTCAAAGAACGATGAGTAATCAGCCGCCAGTTTTAAAGTACAACGGGTACGGCGCGTGTCCGCTCGTGACGTCGTACAGCACGTGCGTACTCGCCGAGTTCATATACGACGGGGTGCCCCGCGAGACCTTTCCTATTAACCAGGTATTTGAAAAAATAACCGAAAAATATATTTAAATATATTAATAATTTGAAAATGCAATGCACATATGTTGGTGGAATGTAATCATAACCATAATATATTGATAATTTGAAAATAGAATGTAATGATGAGATGGAAAATATATTGATGACATTATTATTTTAAAAATAGAATATTCATATGTTGATGAAATGTAATCATAAACCTAGGGTATATTTAAATATATTGATAATTTGAAAATAGAATATACATATATTGATGGAATGTGATCATAATCCTAAAATATATTTAAATGTATTGATAATTCGAAAATAGAATGTGTGTGAAAAAAAAAATTTGAATATAGAATGTTTGTTATTGTGATATGTAGATAACAAATATATAACATTCTAAATGAAGCATTATTGTTATTGTACTGAATTATAAATTTAAAATTGACACATTTTTTTTGCCAATTTATGGAAAATAGTATGATATAAATAGTGACTGTTTGTTAAATGCATACATACAACTTCTTCAACATATTAAATATTTAAATTTTTTGATAAATACCTACAGTTAAGAATCTCTTGTAAGAGAGGTCGAAACATATATATAGTACACGTGTTTCGACATTTTTCTTTAAAAATCACTTCTGGCTTTTAATTCTACATTATTACTAAAATATATTTATATATAATTTTATTTCCGCAGGCCCGAGAGAGTACTATGGCGTACTACATGAAGAGGGACCTATTTCCGTTCATATATTGGAACTTCATG
Source organism: Dione vanillae (assembly GCA_037178615.1). Classification (NCBI taxonomy): domain Eukaryota; kingdom Metazoa; phylum Arthropoda; class Insecta; order Lepidoptera; family Nymphalidae; genus Dione; species Dione vanillae. The sequence continues at coordinate 191,736 of JAZFAU010000089.1, forward strand.
TTGAAAGGGAACTACAATGGACCGGACTTTGTAAGGAAGATTATTAATCCATTCGCCAATTAATTACATGTTAAGAAATAGAAACAGTGTGGAAGTTTGGGATCTTAGTAGTAGTAGTTCTTTCACTTAAGTACTACTGCAAAGGAAATGTTTTACGAATCAATTATTTGAGCAAAAGCTTATACTATTATATATAGATGTATTACCATTAGTTAACGTATACAAATATAATCTTTTAGTAGTAAGTACATATTATTTTGTTATCAAAAAAATAAATAAAGTATTAAAATGTTTAGAGGAAAAAGTGATTAACACAAAATCTTTTAACCTTCTACAAAATCAATGATTAAATTTATATGAAAGAGAAAGAGAACGAGAACGACAGAGAAAGAGCAGGAACTAAGCAACGGAGTGTCTTAACACTAGGTTCCCACGGTCCCTGAGGTTCCCTCTGCCTACCCTGCCATGTAAAAAAAATTATATGAAACAATATTTTCAAATTCAATTTGTAAATTAAGTAAACTAAATGTAATTTATAAATTGGAATGCTTAGACGGAATATTTATTTTTTAACCATTTTGGTAAGAAAGAGAAAAAGATTACAAAAAAGTTGTAAAGTCTGCTTCTTATACAAAAATGTTGTATAGAATTCGTATATATTTTATTATTTTATATTTTTCTTTGTAAATAACTAAAATGACACAAATATTATTTAAGTGTATAATAAAATATTATTGGATACAATTCTATTTTTGTAATGAATGTGCAATGTTGTTGATATTATAATAAATGTTTAAATGTTAATATGTTTTTAAATTATGTCCCTATATATATATATATATATATATATATATATATATATATATATATATATATATATATATATATATATATATATATATATATATATATATATATATATATATATATATATATATATATATATATATATATATTGTATATAGTATATAGTGAATATAATGAACCGCGTTCTGCTACCAAAAAATATATATTGAATAGTGGGTAGGGGTCAGCAATTGTGGAAGCGTGCTGAAGTGGAGGTTATTTATTAATTATTTACTTTATAGTCGGTTTTAGGATAATAGAAATTGTACAGTACCTTATCTTCATGATTCACAACACAAACACTGATTGTTCCCGGCACGTGGAATGTCTAACTTGAGTCTTCTTCACTAGGGGTTACTTGCACTATTATCTTTTGTTGGTTTGTCTTTGTCAGGTTCAATATCAAGAGGGAATACACAAAAGGGAAATCAAATAAGGCTGAGGGAGGGAAAATCACAACGCTAATTAATATTAGATTCAGGAAGGACGTGCGCTCGCGTCGGCCGTGACACGTGCCCCCTTTACTACCACTCGACAACTACTACTGACTACTACTACTGCCGCTCGCGCCGGGAGTTGGCACAAGACTTTGACGACAACCCGCGCGGGGGTCATCGCAGGGGGCGGCACAAATAGGAATAAACATAGCCCCCGCCCTAAACATCTAATGTTTACGAGAAAATGGGAGTAGCTAACTAATAGGTAGACGAACTAATTTGGTTAAGGCTCTCTTTAGGATACCTGTCGATGTCTTAACATCGACCACACGCACAACGCTATCTTTACCAGGATAAATTTGGGAAATGCGACCACGTCGCCACTGTAAAGGGGGTAAATTATCATCTTTGATGAGGACTAGCTCGCCTACTGTTGGAGGATTCACTGGATCAGTCCACTTCTGCCTAGTCTGCAGAGTGTATAGGTACTCTAACTGCCACCGCGACCAAAAATGTTGAGTTATCTGTTGCACTACTTGAAAACGGATTAAACGATTAATTTCTACATTGTTATAGGGATACTCCGGCAAAGCACTAAGAGGTTGGCCAATCAAAAAATGACCAGGCGTCAAAACTTCTAGATCGTTAGGGTCATTAGATAAGGGACATAACGGCCGGGAATTTAATACCGCCTCAATTTTAGCAAAAATTGTAGTTAATTCCTCGAATGTTAAAGGAGTTTCGCCAATCACTCTTTTAAGGTGGGTTTTCGCAGATTTAACGGCTGCTTCGAACAATCCTCCCCAATGAGGGCAGGCAGGTGGGTCAAATAACCAATTTATACCCCTTTTAGTGAGGGTATCACTAATATCAAGTTTATGTTTAACTAAAAAATCATAAACATCGCTTAAATAGTTCGAAGCTCCTATATAATTTCTACCGCAATCTGATCTTATTAAACTAGGGAGACCGCGACGGGAAACAAAACGAGAGAATGCAGCGATAAAGGCTTCGGTTGATAATTCTGAAACTACTTCAAGGTGGACTGCCTTTGTAGAAAGACACACGAAAACACAAAGGTAACTCTTTACTAATCTTTTATTTCTAAACACCTGGGTTTTGGTCAGGAATGGGCCGGCAAAATCTGTTCCAACACCATCAAAGGCACGGGTAGGAGTAACACGATCTCTAGGGAGTTCACCCATAGGAGGTTGAGATGTGGCAGTTTTAAGGCGATAACAAGGGAGGCACTTAAAAATTACATTCTGGATAGCTCTGCGAGCAGACAATATCCAGAACTCACGGGATAATAAAGCTTGAAGAGCATTGGCTCCAGCATGACAATTTTCTACGTGGTAATGGGATATCAATAAGGTAACAAAATGACACCTTTTAGGAAGGAGTATAGGATGACGAGCATCGTAAGGAAGATTAGAGTTTCGTAAACGACCACCGACTCTGATGATTTCTTCCTTGTCAAGAAAGAGTGAGAGTCGTCTTAGGGAAGACCGCAAGGAAACGCCACGTTTTAACAAACTCAGCTCATCAGAAAAACAATAAGACTGTACTATTTTTACTAAATACAGGAGTGCATGCTTTCTTTCTTGGGTAGATAAAGATACAGATAGCTCAACGGGTAAGTTTCGGGTTTTATTTACAAATCTCAACATATAACAGGTCACGCCAATTAATTTTGTAAAGGAACTAAAACGTTCAAGTAAGAATAATGGATCAGGTGCAGGTAAGGAAGTAGTGGTTAACAAACAACGAAGTCCGGGAAGATTAGGATCAGAATCAGTATTAGACTCTGCAACGGGCCACTGGGTGTGAGGAAGTAATAACCAGGTACAGGACCACCATAAATAATTTTTAAGTAAGGTTGATGCTGTTAATCCACGGGATGCACAATCGCTCGGGTTCACATTACCAGGAATATGCCGCCATTCTGATTGAACTTCTGAGCAGGATATCTGGGAAACTCGATTGGCTTCAAAGGTTTGTAAGTTATGAGGAGGGGTCTTAAGCCAGGCCAACACAATTTTACTATCGGTCCAGGTAGTGATGGAGTCTAACTGGATTGACTTTCGTAATTCAGGGACAACATGATTAATTAATTTAGTAAGCAGGGTAGCACCAAGTAATTCTAATTTAGGTATAGTCAATCGGGTACGTATAGGGGCAACTTTAGTTTTAGAAATTAGGAGATGAACTGAACACTGGCCTGAAGGATTTTCTGCTCTTAAATACACTACTGCGGCAAAGGCGGATTCTGACGCATCACAGAAACCATGTATGGAATAGGAAAAGGAACTGTCAGTAAAGACACGCCGCGGGATTGAAATATCTTTAACACACTCAAGGTTTCTAATAAAAAGGTTCCATTCTAGGGTTAGCTCAGGGGTAAGTACATCATCCCAGGAAAGGCCAGACAGCCACAATTTCTGTATAAATAATTTTGCTTTTAATACAACAGGGGATATCCAACCGCAAGGATCATAAATTCTGGCTATTAAGGACAAAACCTTGCGCTTTGTGACTGTCTCAGTAGGTTGAAATGAAAAACGGTAAGTAAATGCATCACTGGTGGGGTTATAAAGGACACCGAGGACTGCAAATGTTTGAGGGTTATCAGGGTCTTGAAAAGAGTGAGACAGCTGCAGATGATCTGAAGGTAAGTCTGCGAGAAGTTCAGGTTTGTTACTAATCCATTTCCTAAGCTCGTAACCACCACAAGTCATAATATTCTCAAGTTCAGATTTAAGGATACGAGCATTTTCAAGGGAATCCGAACCAGTAAGACAGTCATCAACGTATACATCATTCTCTAGGACTGCAGCAGCTTTGGGGTAAGTATCACGTTCCTGCTCAGCTAACTCTAATAATGTACGCATTGCAACGTAAGGACTAGAACGCAAACCATAAGTTGTAGTATTTAGGGAATAGGTGAGTAAGGGATCAGAAGGGGATTCACGCCATAAAATAAGTTGGTATTTACGATCATCCTGATGTACCCACGACATACGGAACATCATGCGTATGTCTGCCACAAACACAACGACATGCTTACGAAAGTTAAGGAGGATTAGACTAATGTCCTTTTGTAATTTAGGACCACTATGTAGGCACTCATTAAGTGAGATACCGTTAGACGAGGGACAACTACCATCAAAAACAACACGTATTTTAGATGTGTCTCCGGTCTTACAGACACCATGGTGGGGAATAAAGTAATGTTCACTGGGTAAGGGGAAGGGATAAGCACTCATATGATTTAACTCAATATACTCACGCATAAAAGAAATATATTTATCACGTAATTTAGGGTCCGCGTTTAAACGCTTCTCGAGGCCAAGGAAACGACGGATAGCTGTAGGTTTAGATTCTCCAAGAGTAGGTCGATCGTTCAGGAAGGGGAGTCTCACAATGAACCGACCGTCAGTGTGACGGGAGGTTGTACTTTTAAAAAATATCTCACACACGTTATCTAAGGGGTTAGCAATCATAGGTTGAGGGGTCTCTTCGACCTTCCAGAATCTCTCGATGAGACGGGATAAGGATATTCCAGTCATAGGGGGCTCCAATTCACCATAATCGGCAGCGACTGGACCACAAACAATATAACCAAAAATTGTAGATAAAGCAGTAAGGCCGTTAAAGTTAAATATTTTATCTTGTAATAAAAGCGCGCCGAACACGTCAGCACCCAATAGTATATCTATCGGGCCAGGCTTATTATAGGTAGGGTCAGCAAGGGAAAAATCACTACTAGGAAAAAACACAGACTCAGGGAACTCAAACTCAGGATGCGTACCGGCAATCACATCTATAACCATAGCAGAGGTTGACACCTCAGGGAAGGAATTATACAAAGGTTTAAAACACAGGGAAATAGAACCACGGGAAACCACTAAAGGAATATTACCTATGCCACGTACAGGGGCACAGGAGGGGGAGATGGTCAAATTGAGGTAATTAACAACAAGATCGGTTGTAATGAGGCAACCCTGGGCACCGGTATCACATAAGGCACGCGCTTCAATAAAATAGCCACTAGCAGTTTTAACGTGTAATTTAACAGTAGGCAATAATATAAGGGAATTGTGTGAGATATTAAGGCAAGGGGAAGGGGGAGTAATACAAGTATCTAGCTATGTGGGTCTATCTTCTCTATTATAGGAATTATCACGATATCTTAAATTATTTTCAACCTGTCTATTATTTTCAACCTGTCTAGGTTGGCGCGGAGCATTTTCTCTGGGGGGAGAAGCTCTCTGGGAATGTCGTTGGGGGGAGCGCTGGAGTTGCGAAGGGGAATATTTCTTATGCTGGCCCCCGCCCATATGGGGACCGCGGGTAGAAGAAGGATAGGTACGCGGATAATTGCGTTTATTAAATTTGGAATTATAATTATAATTGCGATTGGATGAGGTGGGATACACTGGGTTACGGGAATCATTAAAACATAGCATAGTGTGATGGGATGAGCGACCGCAGGTTGAACATTTGTAGTCCCGCTTGCACATAAGAATTGGATGTTTGTCCAAACACCTATAACATAACCGGGAATGTTTTACAAATCCCGATCTTTCTCTAGGATTCATAGCTCTAAATTCGGGACATTCACGGAGGTAATGGGAAGAGGAAGCACACAGGTAACATTTTTTACTATTATTTATTAAAGGTAACATTTTTTGTCTATTATTTAACATAGGGGAAGGAGGAGCCGCAAGGTAAGTATGTTTAGGTACAGTACTTTTAAATTTCGTCAGGTTAGAATCTACAAGGGAGGTGTTGCCAACGTTGTCATGGTGACGACATTCGTCTTCCAAAAAGGTAATAAGATTTTCAAAGGTAGGTAACTCATCAGCGTCACCGCCATAACAACGCTCAAAACGGGATTTCAAATCAGAGGGAAGCTTAGTCAAACATATATGTACTAACATATAAGACCAATAGTATACGGGTAAATCTAAGCGCTCTAAACAGCGATAGGCAGTTAACAAGGGGTTCAAAAAGGCCGCGCGCAAACCTGTAAATTTATTCGAAATCTCCGGCAGGGTAAGTATCTGGGTTATGTAGGTATCAGCAAGAACCCGTGTATTGTGATACCGCTGTTTCAACAACTCACGAGCAACTTCATAGTTGCCTTCTTCAATTTTTAAATGTAGCAACAACCGCTTAGGTTCATCTGCTAAGGATCCAACCAAGTACTGTAATTTCATTGTGGGGGTTAAATGGTGTTCGGAATCTACTACACTGTCAAACTGATCAATAAAACTTATCCAGGAGTCAGGACGTCCATCAAACTTAGGGATAGGTAAATCAGGTAATCTATTATAAGGAGTTCGCTCAGTAATATTTTTACTACTCATTCTTACGGGTGTACTGGCCATGACAGGATCAACTACGGGAGCAGGTGGGCACAACTCTAACTGACGCACCCGGAGGTCGTCTATTTTCTTATTTACTAAACGCACTTCTTTTTTTACATAACTTATTTCTTGGTAATCGATAGCCGGGTCTAACCCACCCAGGAGCACTGAGGACGCGTTTACAAATAAATTACAATGAGAATCTAAATCCTTGAACCTAACTAATAATCTAGGTATTTCAGAAGTGCCAAGAAGTTCCGAGGTATCGGCAATCCAATCGGAAACAAAGCGTACCACACCTATATTTTTTCTATATTCTGCGCTTTCCGTATATAAGGAACATTTTACTGTTTCATCATGAGTAGCCATTTTAAATTATCAAGTAAACTAATAAATGAACTAAAATATTAAAAATTAATAAACGCGTAATAAACAATGAACCCACTACCAACGGGCGAGATCAGAAATCAAGTAAACAAATAACTCAACTAAAATATTAAAAAAAATAATAAACTCGTAATAAACAATGAACCCACTACCAACGGGCGAAATCAGAAATCAAGTAAACAAATAACTCAACTAAAATATTAAAAAAAATAATAAACTCGTAATAAACAATGAATCCACAACATCTGGCGAGATAAGAAACCAGTTACGCGTCGAGTCGGCAATCTACTATATCGCAATATAATAAAATACTATGATATATAATATGACTACAATTAAGGCTTAAACTTCATTTAAATAAAAATAAAAAAAAGGGTAACAATAAAAGTGTAGGGATAATATTTTAAAGTAAGTTAGTTTTTTAAGGAAATTATATTAAAATATTTTAACTAACTTCAATTATAATTCAAAACGGGATAGGTAATAACGTATAGGCGTAATATTATAAAATATATGTAACCATATTATGTGTATTTATTATATTTTATATTTAATATATAAAATTATATTCAATATTTATTTATATATTTTACACATTATGCATTCACCCTACACAATTATATATTCAATATTATATGTATAAAAATTTCATATAACATTATTTTTTAAACAACTCGACGCGAACACGTTTTAAAAGGTTAAGAAATCAAATTATATTGTAATTATGTGTTAGGTACCAAATTAAGAGCCAAAATACCAAAACGGGAGAATAACACTGTAATCAAAGGGACTCAGGGGCATGAAACTACGCTATGATTAAGGGGACCCAGAGGGATGAAAAACCACGCTCTGCTACCAGAAAATGTATATAGTAGTATATAGTGATGAATATAATGAACCACGCTCTGCTACCAGAAAATGTATATTGAATAGTGGGTAGGGGTCAGCAATTGTGGAAGCGTGCTGAAGTGGAGGTTATTTATTAATTATTTACTTTATAGTCGGTTTTAGGATAATAGAAATTGTACAGTACCTTATCTTCATGATTCACAACACAAACACTGATTGTTCCCGGCACGTGGAATGTCTAACTTGAGTCTTCTTCACTAGGGGTTACTTGCACTATTATCTTTTGTTGGTTTGTCTTTGTCAGGTTCAATATCAAGAGGGAATACACAAAAGGGAAATCAAATAAGGCTGAGGGAGGGAAAATCACAACGCTAATTAATATTAGATTCAGGAAGGACGTGCGCTCGCGTCGGCCGTGACACGTGCCCCCTTTACTACCCCTCGACAACTACTACTAACTACTACTACTGCCGCTCGCGCCGGGAGTTGGCACAAGACTTTGACGACAACCCGCGCGGGGGTCATCGCAGGGGGCGGCACAAATAGGAATAAACATATATATATATATATATATATATATATATATATATATATATATATATATATATATATATATATATATATATATATATATATATATATATATATATATATATATATATATATATATATATATATATATATATATATATATATATATATATATATATATAAAATGTGAGGAGTTACATCTCCATGTAAACGTGTTTGTGAGTTCGATTTCCACTCAAGGAAGATGGACATTTTTATTTCAATTATTTCACTCTGGCAAATAGGCAAAGTGCGTCTGTGAATCGACCACTAAACACTCAATACTATAATAAGAAAGGGGGAACAGAGTATATAATATAACTTAAACAGTTAAGATAGTCCTTTATTCGCTTAGCTAATCCAATAACGAGCTTCTTGCTACATCGGCCAAGTTCTTAGTGCGTTTCGCTATTGTCGTGATCTAAAATGGAAACCCATTTGTGTGTGCAAATATTTTGTTTGTGAAGTAACGGAAAGGCCAAGCCATACAATTTGACTGAGATGCATAATTTGTGAATTTAGTTTTGGTAGAGTGGGTACATTACGGAGGTAATTAAGATAGTTGTAACGTAAGACTTTTATATATTGCTATCACCAAGTACAAATATATTAATGTTTTCATTGTGAGAAACTTGGCTGTACTTTAGTTCTCAATTATTTTTAGATACTAGAACTGGGTCTCTGTTTTTACATGGTGGGCAATTATTTATTTGAATGAGTATCGAATTCACAATTATCGACTTTACTGTCAGATACTTCCACTGCGCCTATAGATAAACCATATAAAATTAAATCTAGTAAGCTTATTCAGTGTCATAACAATCATAAATATATTTACAACAAATGCCACAAGAAATAAATTCTAGTGCATTTTCCGCAAATGGGTGCATCTTGCAAGTATTTAAGGTTATTTAATAGAACTGTGTGCAGACAATACAGTGGATGTAATAATGAATTTAGGTTTGTAAGACTTTTTTGTTTCTTAACATTTTTACTGAGATTTTATTTTACTCTACTTTACTTTACCATTTAAATTAGATAGGCTATAGAGTACTCCAGTAAAAATAATATAACTAAAACTTCTATCGATATTTATGGTATGCTAAACCTTTTTAAAGACAAGAGATTATTTTGGTAATTTATTTATTAAAAAAAATAAAACAGAAATATCACCTTGCATTAAAATGTAACAATAGCTAAATAATAAATATTTATAGTACTGGACTGTATAAATTTAAGCAGGGTAGGTAAAATATTTCAGTATATGACAAAACTCGAATCAAAGGTTTCTGAAGAACTAACATTTCGAAATGTAATAAGTTTTGTAAATGAATTTATTTATTGAAATGTATAGTTAAATTGCTATATAGTTTTCATATGTCTGTTTTATTCGTTAGGTGCAAGTTGCTGGTGGTGGGAGGAGGGACTGGAGGTTGTAGTGCTGCTTGGAGATTTTCTAGAAAGCTAAACGATAAAGATATCATTGTTTTAGAACCTAACACGGTGAATACCACTATATTTTTTCTTTTGTTACAATATATTCTTACTGATAGAGTGTGTTAAGGTTTATGTAGATTTTTTATGTAGATTATAACCTACTACATAACTTTATTCACTAGACCACTTCTTTATGTGTTTCTCTTAAAGTGTATGAGGTTGATATCATTAATTTTCACTATCCCGTATAGCACTATAAAACAGAGTAGACAGAGGGAACCTCAGGAACTGCGGGAACCTGATTTTAAGAGACTCACTTCCCCGTTTTCTGCCTTTCGGGGCAGTATGTATTGTAGGAATCATAGGAATCGAATCCACAAACCGTCGCGTTTACAAAAAGACGCTTATGCCTCTGTGCTATAACGAACTTCATAGAAATTTGTATAATAGTTTTAAGTGAGTATTAGTTTTCTAGTACTCAAAACTCTTTTAAGCTAAAATAAGCTAAAACTACTTACCGTTCTCTTACCATTTCACATTTTAATAATATTAAATAATACATCCCAGAATCACTTCTATCAACCAATGTTCTCACTTATTGGGGCTGGTATAAAAAAATATCCTGAGTGCCACAGACCTATAAAGGGAATTCTACCTCGTAATGTTATATGGTTGAAAGACAAGGCGGACGACTTCGATCCTTGTAACAACGTTGTGTATACAGGATGCGGGTACAAAGTGCGGTACGATTACATGATAGTGGCAGTTGGATTGAAAAATGATTATGAACAGGTATATTTTCTGGCAAATTCGTTGTAGGAATTAGTGAGGCAGAGTTAAATCTTTTAATTAAAAATATATAATAAATTCCTAAAGCTACTTTTTATAGTTAGTCTTAACTATAAAGGACCATCGTGGCTCAGAGGTGCAGCGTCTGTAAACACAACTGTTTGAGGGTTCGATTCCCACTCGGAGAAAAGTGATTTTTTAATTTCCATTTTTTTTTGCTCTGGTAACAAGGCACAGCGCGAAATCTCGGTAAGGCGGAAAGCGGAGAACAGAGTGCCTCAATACTAGGTTTGCGTGGTTCCTGCGGTTGATTCTGCCTACCCTGCTATGAGCGAGATTAAGCGTGTATTAACTTATAATAATAATAATAATAATAATTTATTTATTTTTGTCACTACTACACATAGTTGTTGTTTATTAAATAGGGTACAGTGAGTTGCTCTCGTATAATCATCTAACAGTATAATCATCAAACATCTAACAAATTTTTTTCTTAAAAAAAATGAAGGATTATAATTAGTTTTTATAAAATTACCTATATAGATATAGAAAACACATTTATTTACTTGGTTATATATTTTAAGTAACGAAAAAATAGTACTTAAGCAGAAGGTGAGATTTCATTACCCGCTTGTACCAAATATCAAGAAACAATGTAAATATTGAATTTATAAAATATAAAATTGTTTGATTCTGTCCTTTCTAGATTTTAGGGTTAAAGGACGCTTTAAATGACCCTACATCAAGAGTATCAACAATTTACGCGTCAGACTATTGCCAAAAATGTTGGTGTTGCGTACAAAATTTTAAAGGAGGACACGCTATCTTTACATTTCCGAAACGCGTTGGAAAATGCTCTGGAGCCGCACAAAAAATTATGTATCTCGCCCATGACTATTGGAGACGGGTTGGTATTATAGATGGTGGTTATAGATATTTTCAATCAAAAGTCGTAGTGAAGGAGGCATAAGGAACAACTTTGCTTGATTAAAGTATGTTAAGTAAGTCTCCTTTATGAAAAACAATTTAAATGCTTCCAGAATAACGTTCTCCCATCATCTAACATAAGTTATAACACAGCTGGCGACACAATATTTGCAGTGCCTAAATACGCAGCAGCTTTAACCAATATAGCTTTCAATAGAACAATTACCGTAAACTATAAACAAGAATTAATAGAAGTAACTCCTAGAAGTGCTGTTTTCATGGACTGTAACAAACAGGTAACTTTAAAATATATATTCATCTTAATTGTATATTTTATAATGTTATAAAGGAAAAATACTTTTGTCTTGTGGCTAATTTAGCAGTAATATTAGTACATACATACGTTTTTATAGATTTCATCTAGATACATTAAAGATAGATAAAATATTTACATTTGTCCAAGTACTATGAACGCATTACATAATAAGTTAGTATTTACAATTGATAAGTTAGCATTTACAAATATGCAGAAAGCGTAATATAATATTACGCACGTCTTGACATGTCACACTTTTACCATACTTCCCTTAAGACTTTTTTATATTTTATTAAGGAATCTGTATTCGTGGATTTAATAATCTCTATTCATGTATATATAATAAAATACTTTGCTTACTGCTGGTCTATTTTACAGACTATAGCTCTACCATACAATTATCTTCACGTCACACCACCAATGTCCTCGCCAGTCTGTCTCACAAGATGCGAGGAACTAATCAATAAATCAGGATATTTGGATGTAAACCCGCACACTTTACAACACAAACGCTACAACAACGTGTTTGGAATTGGCGACTGTACTAGCACGCCTAACAGCAAGACGGCAGCAGCTGTTGGTATGGTTCTAACACTCTCAATCACGCTTGAAGTTATGTAATGTAGTAGATATTGTTTGTTTATTTAGCCTTACACTTTATCCGGTATATGGCAGTGTAGGCAGAGGGAACCCCAGGAACCATAGGAATTTAGTATTAAGACACTTCGTTCCCTGCTTTCCACCTTTTCGAGGCATTGCGTATTGAATGGCGAAACTCAACGTCGTGCTTTGCTTAATTATAAAGAATATCGAATAAACAAATACATAATACAAACTCTCGTCTATTCAGAGCGGTTGTTACATAGAGTGGACTGCTCGATACAAACTACTGTCGCCGCACTGCCGCATTTTTAACAGCGTCTGACCGTATATTGGGCGTCCTGTCATTTGCGCGCCTATTTTCAATTGAATCCAAAATTATTTGTCTCCCCTATGTTTTGGCGATTGTTTTCGTGGTCTTTAGCTTACTTTAAATCAACTCATTGGTTCTACTGGCAGTCCATGTAATCTAAAAAAAAATTCTCCAATCCTACGTTTGACAAATGTGTCGTTTATGTTGCTTTCTTGACTTTTCATTGTTAAAGTCGGTACCGTATAAAAATATAGAAAATACGGGTGAACGAATTGATTTGAACTGACTTATTCGTATCACTTTTGGCCATCTCGGTTCTTCTGTTTCTGCGGTATAGCATACTATATAAGTAATTAGCGATCCAAGTCTGTCTCCAGCCATTTTTCGCCGTAGAGGTTTTAGGATAAGGACAATTTTAGAATAGATGAATTTTTGTTCGTGTTAAATTAAATTACTCTTACAGAAGAGAAAAGAAAGAAGGCTGTGGAAGAATAATAGTACTACAGACCAAAAATAATAATTTTATTATATATATATATATATATATATATATATATATATATATATATATATATATATATATATATATATATATATATATATATATATATATATATATATATATATATATATATATATATATATATATATATATATATATATATATATATATATATATATATATATATATATATATATATATATATATATATATATATATATATATATATATATATATATATATATATATATATATATATATATATATATATATATATATATATATATATATATATATATTTTTAAATCATTGCAGCTGCACAAAGTCGTGTCGTGGAAATAAATTTATGGGATACAATGTATGGCAAACAGCCGACAGCCGCATATGACGGCTATTCGGCTTGCCCTATACTTACTTCTTACAAAACCGCCATCTTAGCTGAAATTTTGTATGACAAAAAGATTTGCGAAACATTCCCATTTGATCAGGTTAATATTCTTTTAATATTTGTAACTTTGCTAATAATTAAGGAAATAGTCAAGAATATAGATTAGTATTGTTTATATGTTGTTTTTGGCGCTGAGACTGAGAACTAACAGGCAATTTATTTAGAGTAATTAATATTATTTATTTGAGGGCCGTCGTGGCACGGAGGCGCAACGTATGTCTGTAACGCGACGGTTTCTGGGTTCGATTCCCAGTCGGGGAATATAGATCTCTTTTTTTCTCTCATTTTCTTCGCTCTCGCAACTAGGCAAAGCGCGACATTGAGTTCCGCCACTCAACATGCTTCGAAAAAAGCGGAAAGCAGAGACGAAGAAAGCAGAGACTAAGCAACGTAGTGTCTTTATACTGGATTCCTATCGTTCCTGCAGTTCCCTGCCATGTGTGGGATAAAAACGTAAAGCTAAAAAAAATAGATCCAATGTACTATATATCTACATATTTAATATTTAATTATATCTATGAATTGAATTATTTAAAATAAAATATCGATTTTCAGAGTAAAGAACGACGCCTGTTATATATAATGCACAAAAACTTACTCCCTTACATTTATTGGAATATGTTACTAAAAGGCAAATGGAACGGACCTTCTGTGATGCGTAAGATACTCAACCCTTTTGGAACATAAATACAAGAAATACGTATAAAATGTTTATTTATTACTTAAATTTATAACAATACTGATTTTATTATTTCTTTCTAAAATATTTGGTCTGTTTTTGGTTTTATAATGAATTTGGAATTTAATTTCACTTTAATTCGATATTTACACATTTTAACATAATAATATAATGTAACAAAAAGTAAACTATACTTATAGATGCTCTATTAACAATAATTGACTAGTGCTTGTATTTATGGCTTTACAACAACAAAAAAAGTTAAATTAAAAAAAAGGTAAAGTAAAAAAATGTAGTATATAACTACAGTAAACAGATAATAAATATAAAATATTGTGAACTTAAAATTCCTGTAAATAAATATTAGAAAATGTAATAGTTACGTTTTTTCTAAATTGACTTGTAAAAATAAAAATAATATGTAATTTTTTATCTGTTCAACTAACAGTTGTATGGATAAAGAGAAATTGGCATAACTTTTATTTGCATTTGAATTGCAGTATTTTTTATGATATGGTCAATTATAAAAATGTTATCATGAATTTAAATAAGTATCGCACGTTTAGTACATACGTATCTTTCCTACTTTATTAAAGCATAAAACTAACAATTTGTATTTTATTATAAAAATTGATCTACCCTAAAAGTTCAGCTTTGCTTATGTTCGCTATACTAAATATTTTTTGGCAATTGTTGCCATAAACAAAATATCTCTTTGGGCCTTTAAAAAAATGGCCTTTTAATTTTTTATCATGCTCTGTTTAAAGCAGAAAATTGTTCTTTTTGCAATCCATTTGAGTTTTTAAGATCTGAAGAGTCCTGTCTTTTACGATTGAGGGGATTTTGCCTGCTACGCCTCCTTCTTCTCGTCTTCACGACGTACACAGCTAGTGCGATTGCGATTAGCAATGTGACTATGACGACTGCACCAAGTATCAAAGTTAGAGAAGTCACCTTTGGCCCATTTTCTGTAGATTCTTCTATCTGGAATTATTTCACAATAGCTCTATCAAATAGAATTTTTACTTTTTTACATATACTTTCTCGGAGTTTGTTGTAATTCACTTCTCTAGGAAGTAAAAAGTTGTATTGCCTTATATATTTGTTCTAACCGTTAATTAAAGCTACTTAAAGTTAAAGAACACAAGTAGAATATTAGGAAAAAAACTCGTAAAGCTTATGAAAATTGCATTATTTATATTTATGGAAAAATACGTTTAATATTTTAATTTCATACCATATAAGTGCCGCTCGGACCTCCGCGCGTGAACACGTCGTTGCACATGGCCTGTTCCGTCCAGTTGTACCAGTGCACTAGTCGCAGCCCTGAATACGCCCGTGGCGATGCACATCTAGAAATAATAATAATATTATTTTAGTATATTTTTTATATTCAAAACAGAAAGATTCTACGTAATTGCTTTAAATGACATAAATCACTTAAGAACAACGTTGCCAGAGTCATTTTCTTTTGATACGTCCCGCCGTTGCTTCCATGTAACAGCCTCAATTGACATAAATTCAACGCATTTATAGTCTTTGTCGTCAACGACTACCCTTTTTTTGAAAGATTCATAAGTTGTCAATCTCCTTCATCACGCAATGTGGACTCTTACTTTGTCTTGTCAAAACAAGTAGGATACATTATTTTTCTAATCTTAGGCTTAATTCATTTTATAGAGGACGGGTATGTCGATAAACAAATAAAAATGTTGACAGTAAACTTAAAAATGTCTATGGCGTCAAAGTAAAATAGGTAGCCTACCTATACAACACAAATAAAGTAGCTTTTACATGACTTTACTTACAGTACAAAGACTATTATTGACGATAAAATGGAGAAATTACCTGAGTTCGGCTAGTAAATTTGAATTTGTTTGGTATATCTGCGGCACCAAGATATCCAATATCCATTGCAGGTCACACGAACAGTGCCAGGGGTTGGACTGTAAGTTGACCCCCTCCGATAAAGAGGACCAGTCGAGTAATTTTTTCGATAGAGAAGACAGTTTGTTCTTGCTTATGTCCAACTAAAACCAATTTGCAAACGTATTTAATATTATGTTGTACTATTTTTTTTTAGTTTCACGCTTTATCTCGTACGTGGCAGGGTAGGCAGAGGGAACTGCAAGAACCGTGGAACCTAGTGTTAAGACACTTCATTGCTTAGTCCTTGCTTTCTCCGTTCTCGCTTACCGCCTTTTGTCGAGGCATTGCGTGTTGAGTGGCTGAACTTAACGCCACGCTTTGCCTAGTTTTCAGAGCGAAGAAAATGAAAATAGAAAAATCCATCTTCCCTGTGTGAGAATCGAACCCTCAAATCGTCGCGTTTACAGGCAGACGCTTTCGCCTCTGTGCCACGATGGTCTTCAACTATACTATTTATGTTTTGCTTATAGATGTTACTTCAGCTTTAAGACAATAATTATTAGAAATATTTAACAGGGGCCTGGCCTCTCGTTTATCTAGTTTAAAGACAATGTGGCGTGAAATTTTAATATTGTATATTTTTACCGTCGTTACTTCTATTTTATTCTAGATAAAAAAATCTTTTTAGTATTATAAAACGATCAAATATTGTTTAAAAATGTTTAGTTTGAATTTTTTTGTTTTTAAAATTTCTATTTAGGTGCCTTTCATGGGCCTTAACTGTCTCTTCTCCTCTGAACCTTCATATCCATACCCATGGAGGACATAATGTTTATACGTAACAGATTGATTGGTTTAAAGGTGACATTTTATTTCTTGCAGATTTAATTTATAGATTTTATTTATAAAAATTTATTGTTCTATAGATAGCTTACCGTACACAATGAAGTAGCATCAAACGCTCTTTCCTGGATAGTAGTCAGCGAAGCACAATTCGATAAATAAAGAGAAAAACAGTTCTTTTCTTCAGATATTTCTTCAATACTTCTACCAATCACATTACTGAATGCCTTATCTTCAACTACAGTCAATTTATTCAAATCATTCATATACAAGCTCTTTAGGGCAATAATATTTTTGAAATAAATACTTTCTAGTGGATTGCCATCTAAGCGGAGTTCCTCTAGGTTAGGGAATATCTGGCTGCTTAAACATTTTGGTACGTCCGATATCAAGTTGTAGGATATATCTAAGCTAAACAACTTAGGCAATTTTCGTTCTATTTGAAAATCTTTAATTTGATTACCACCTATACTGAGAACCTGAAAATAGCAAAATAGGTAAAATTAAGCCAATTTGCGAAACGTTTCAAAATTTATCGTAAGGATATCAACAAGTACCCAGGCGCAAGTCATGGCGCATAGACACAGTGTCTGACTGTAAGCGCTACGAGGGTGGAGTTACTACTCAGGAAGAAGTGATTTCTTCAATTTCAATTTTGTTTACTTTGGTAACTAGTCAAACGGTCCGTTGAGTTCCGCCGCTCAAGACGCAATGCCATGAAAAGTCTAAAAGTGGGGAACGGAGTATCTTAACTAGGTTCCCACGGTTCCTACGGTTTTCTCTGCCTACCCTGCTATGAGCGAGATAAAGCGGCAAGCTACAAAAAAACAAGTGCAGAAAACACGTACCTCTAAATTATCAAATTCAACATTACTTTCATCATACAAAGCGGATAGACGATTGTATGACAAGTCAATGTATGTGATACTGCTCGGAAACTTAGGCCAGTGGTACAATGTGTTTATCTTCAGTATAGCAATCTGCAATGTCGGAGGCAGCGCAAACGTAAATGTTATATTGTTTTGTCCAAGATTTAATTCCCTTAAATGTGTGCAGGACAATAAGGAGTTCTCTTCGATCACTTCAATTATATTGTTAGATAAATCTAACAACTCTCTGTAATAGTGCCAAACGCAAATAAGATATCAATTAAGTGGTAATACTAAGTAGTACTACACAGTGAGCAAAGTGAAAGTGCGAGTAAAAATAACGACAATTAAATTTAGCGGACCCATGCTCTAAGAAAAAAAGAAAGAAAGAAGACAAAAAACTATAGTAAACATATATATAAAATTGTAAATTAGTAATACACTTATAGTTACTGACAAATTCTGATTTATTTTAAAACAAGTATCCACTTCGAACCAACATACATAATTGACCAAAATTGAAACCGTCTTATAGCTTCGTATTCTCAATCAATCTTTTTCTCAATCAATCTTTATCTCTTCGTATCTCACTTTCACATTTACTCAAGTAACAAAAATATTAATTAAAAAGTGCAACTTGTATACTTTATGCAAGTACCTACGTCAGTTGAGATAAGATATCGATGTGCAATAAAGCTAAATCATACTCACATGCTGTTGTCTTCTGGAAACGATTCTTTTGAAATCGATCGAATTCTATTACTGTTCAAACTTAAGCGTTTTATCGATTTCAAAGTTGTGCTCTCTATTCGCCTTAGTAATACATCAAATATGCCATTTTTACTCAAATCCAAATCTTCAAGCATCGTCATAGGCTGTAAGGCCTCTACTGGTATTTTTTTCAACAGGTTACTTTGTAAATTCAATTTTCTGACATGATGTAAATATTTGAAGTCTAAAGTGTTCAATTGTATAATTTTATTATAGGACAGATCTAGGTCTTCCAACCATTCCACTTTGGTAAATAGATCTGGAGTTATTTCAGCCAGTTCGTTCTGGCTAAAAGATAACTTCTTCAAATTTGGTACATCACTGAATGGATCAGGCCAATAGGTTTTGATGCCGTTGCCTATAAATTGAAGAGTTTCAACTTGAAAATTAGGTGGCAATCTGAAATTAAACATAAAATTATATATACCTATATAAAATATCATTACGAAATGTGTCTATGAAAAATATTAAAGATTGTATATGGGACCAAAGCCGCCAGAATTACCACCACCACATTAAAATGTGTACCTAAAAACACACTACTTATGTAAAAATTTATTAACACCTAAGAACAATATTAGGTGTTCCACTTTTTGCTTACCTACTTATCAATTAACTAGCGGACGCCCGCGGCTCCGCCCGCATAGATGTCGGGTACCGTTTCAAAAAGTCTACTCAAGAAAAAAACACGATCAACAAAATGATTCCTAGGTCAATTCAAAGACATCGACACTAATATCAACGACGACAGTCATCATCCGCAGGCTGTACTGTTTGTCTTTTTATAGATTGGTGGTGGTGGCTCAGTAGAAATCAAAATATTTTATTTTCACCATAACTTCAAAACAAAGTAATTTTAATCATTTAAAGACCAAATATCATGTTAATAAACTATATTTAGTGATGAAATATTTATTTTTAATAAGAATTATCAGCGTGAGTAAAATAAACGCGTTCAAAAGGGGTTAAAGAAATCAAAATTTTTAAATAAAAAAACGTTTGTTGTGCCTCACTCACAAAGATAGGTATAGATATTTATAAGATCTACAGTAAAACAAACATTTTATGGTTCTATCTTTCATAGTGTAGGCAGCGTACGCAAAATAAATAACTTTTCTTGTTGATTTTTACAGCATCTTCCCGAATAACTCAAATATGTTACAGAATCCTATTTTTTCTAAAATATAATATAGCCCATGTTACTCGTGAATAATGTAGCTTAAATATGGTGAAAAAAAAATTAAAATTGGTCCAGTAGGTTTGAGCCTATTCATACATACATACATACATACATACATACATAACTTCACGCTCTATCCCTAGCGGGGTAGTCAGGGAGAACGGAACGCCAAACGCTGCGGTCCCTGTATACCTCTTTCGCCTCGTCGACGGTCATTAACCTCTTCATGCATGCTCTCCGGGGAGTTCTCATGCTTTTTACGTGACCTTCCTCCAGTATCTTCGATACTGTGTTTTCAAAAGTCAACCGAGGTCTCTCCTTACCTCTCTTACCACTCACTTTTCCAGCATATATCTTTTTTACCATTCTTTCGTCACTCATTCTTTCGACGTGCCCAAACCATCTGAGCTGATCTGAGTCGGCACCCCTAAACACACGTGTGTCCATCACCTGTTTTCGAATCCGCTGATCCACTAGGAATAAGTCAATCATACTTTTCTCTCCCATGCGCTCCCACGTATACATGTGAATTTGTTTGTGGTCAAACATCGTGTTTGCCACAAACAAATTCCTTTCCTTGCAAAGTTCCAAAATGAGCTTTCCAGTCTCATAAATACATATGCCTATTCATTACAACCAGACAAACTTTACCTCTTTATAATCATAAAAGCAATGTAACTATTAAGCATAATAACGTACAAATCGACGGAAATCGATAAATTTTCTAATATATAACAACTTCACTCGTATGGACTTCGCTTTCTCAAACTAATTACCCGTACATCCAACATTTGTCATGCAAACTAAGACAAAGACACTATTAGTATGATTTTAAAGTTTTAATAGACACTAAGGATTGTAAATATGTTATATATTAAAAAAAAACAAAATCTTTATACGTTTTTTTACATAGAATAATGACACCTCCTAAACAAAAGCATGACTGTAAAGATGATGGAATCACATTTTATATAAAGATAGGCTTAAAGTGGTCTTGGCGCAAATATACGAAGAAGTCCAGATTACGTCAAGTAATCTGTTCTTAATGTGCCAGTGATTTACCACTTGAGCTGTGAAGGTCAAACGGTAAACAGGACTTCATGAACCTTGTGTAGTTTAATAAACTAGTTCACCATTTATGTATACAAATAATAGGGTCATTTACTTATTAAAAAAACACGCAATGCCTCGAAAAAGGCGGAAAGCGGGGACGGAGAAAGCAGGGACTAAGCAACGTAGTGTCTTAACACTAGGTTCCCACGGTACCTGCAGTTCCCTCTGCCTACCCTGCCTTGTGCGTAAAGCGTGAAGCTAAAAAAAATATTTTCATTAATATATTCAGAAAAACTAGGCATATAATAAATTAAATAAAAAGTAGTTGATAAGGCTCTAAAACATTACTCGTACGCTATCAGCAACAAGCGACGCGCAATGCGTCAGACTTATTTAATTTAACATACTTTTCTATTTACTTTTAACAATAGTATAGTGTACTGTAAACACAATGCAAGGCCATAACGAGTTCGATTCCAGGGAATTATTGCTCTAACAGGTTAGAGCAATAATAATTTATGTTCACTTTGATCGACATAGTTAATCAATGTGTAACACAATTAACGGAATGTATAGAAAATTGGTAAACTGAATGTTTTATAATTTATTGTTTTTTTTTTCTTTGGTATTTGCGATATAAGTAAAATTCGCAATTTATGACTTTTTTTTGGCTTCACGATTTCAAACAGGCTAGGCAGATCAAACTGCAGGAACCTTGGGAACCTAGACCCTCCGTTTCCCGTTAACACTTTTTCTTTCATTAATCTTTAATTATTTAATGTCAATAACCTCGCTAAAACTGTGAGTGAGTGTGCGCAAGAGCTATCAATCAGTAGTACGTCAAATGTGTTTGAGTTGCGAATCGTCGCAGGAAGTGACTGACTTCTTATCAATGTGGAATCTTCTGATTAAGTAAATTTTGTTAATCGGCGCAGCCTCTTTTTATAGAAAGATGTGATAACAGAAAAATAATTATTTAAAACAAAAACGTAATGTAAATGTAGTCGTGAGGACACAGATTATACACACATCTTCACATATTCCTATTGTATTTTTTTTTATTAAAATTGTACCCTAAACTTTTATTTATCTAAAAGTTATTTTAATTTTAGGCTTTTTTAAAAAAATATAACAAATAAATAAATGTAAAATATAAAGTTTAAAATAATTGAACTTTATAATAAAGTAATGAAAAATATATATTCAGTCTTCTTTAGATATTTATATGCCTTATACACATTGTATATCTAAATATATCTATTATAGATAATATAAAAATTAATCGAAATTAAAAAATTGGCATTTTAAATATACTAAAAGTATCAAAAATGTCAGGTGCTACAGTACCCAAGCTGGCAGCGATCTAAAGAAAATCCTTTAGATCGCTAAGCTGATACGCTGTGCAAGCAAATTACCAACTCTTGGATCACCATAGTGATCGACCGACAATTTAGATATTTTATTTAATACAAAAATTTATTTTGATGTATATCATATTATATATCAAAGTATATATATAGTAGGCAAAGAGCGGCGTTGACTTCCGCCACTAAACACGCAATGCCTCGAAAAAGGCGGAGACGGAGAAAGAAGGGACTAAGCAACGGAGTGTCTTAACACTAAGTTCTTATGGTTGCTGCAGTTCCCTCTGCCTACCCTGCCATATGCGGGATAAAAACGTGAAGCTAAAAAAAATAGTTAATATCATTAGTCCTAAAATATATAAGGAATTTTTTAATTAAAATTTTAGTTGGGCTACGTTAAGTGTTTAAATGATGTTGGTTATATTGAAATTCAAATATCGGAAAATAATACAGAGTATTTTAACACTAGGTTCCTATGGTTCCTGCAGTTCCCTCTACCTGCCCTGCCATGTACGGGATAAAGCGTGAAGACATACTCGTATTATGTAGTATCAATACTTACTGAGTCACAAACAAGTGCGGGTAAAGCTTATCTAAGCGTCTTCTGATAATTGGCTGATTCTGTCATCAATAAATGTGCAATGTACTTAAATTATTACAATGATATGAATATTGCTACATAGTACCTATATATTTATTGCATATTGTAGGATCTTTTTGAGTCAATTTCCCTTCAATAGTGAATGTAAAGTGTGTGTGTGTGTGTGTGTGTGTGTGTGTGTGTGTGTGTGTGTGTGTGTGTGTGTGTGTGTGTGAATGTAGAGCTAGGTTGTATATTAGGATTACTATGCCGTTTTTTGGATATATGTATATAATTTTTTTAATTTGTTGATTTTGTGTAATTTTTATAACAATAAAATATACATATATCATTTTTTTAACTTCACGCTTTATCCCACACATGACAGGGTAGGCAGAGGGTAACTGAAGGAAACATAGGAACCTAGTGTTAAGACACTCCGTTGCTTAGTCAGGGAGTAAGCAAGCTTTTACCGTTCCCGCTTTTCGAGGCGTAACGTCTAACTGTAAACGGTTTGTGGGTTCGATTCCCACTCGGGCAAGATGGGTGTTTCTATTTCCATTTTCTTCGCTCTGGAAACTACGCAACGAGTTCCGCCACTTAACACATATATAGTTTAAGTTATTTTTTTAAGTCATTTTCATTACATTTGCATTTACAGAACACTAATAGGTATGTTGTATACCTACAAGTTACCACTTGTGGTTGCAATGACATCAATTATCAATTACAATCTAAATTTTTAATCGATTTTTAATATTTATTGTATTTGGATCAGAACTAATGATAAAAATACTACCAAAAGTTTTTACGCAGAATTCGACTATAATAGCTTAGCTATAAATGGTTTTTTTTTCTTTTTTAAATCTCTGAAATATTATCTGTATATATGTATGTATATGTATAATGTAATCTAACAAGTTAAACAAAATGGTGGATTAAAAATTACAACAGCGAAAATAATATAGTCATGCTTAATTTAACTTTTTTTGAAATTGTTACTACACAATATCGTACAATGACCTAATAAGCCTCTTAGTCTCTCGTAACCTATTTTAAAATTTCAAGTGCTTTCAAAAAATCTCCACAATACGCACTACACAATAGTTGATTTCAATTGACTTTCTAAAATTTTTCACATTTGAAATAGGCATATTTTATAGTTTGCTTGAAAATAAATTTCCAATTTCAATTTAAAAACAAATATTTAAAAAAAACTAACATTTATTAATTTAACACACATTTATAAGCAGAGGACCGTAGTGGCACAGAGACATTACCTTTTATTGTAAACGTAATGAGTTCCATTCTCAATCAGAGAGAATGAAATTTTTTAATTTTTTTTCTGGGTATTTAGACTAAAGAGCGGCTCTGACTTCTACTACTCAACACGCAATGCATCTAAAAGCGGAAACCGGGTAACGGAGTGCCTAACACCTAGCTTCCTTGAGCCCACGATTTCCCTGCCTACCCTCCTACACTCGGTGCTACATACATTTAACTACATGTTAAATAAATAATTATAAATTAGTGATTTTTATGTAATTATTCAGAATCATATACCTATTATATAAGTACTTATTTATTTTCATTATTATATTAATCACAATTTTAATTGTCAATAAACATATATACAAGTTATTTTTATTTATATTAAAAAATAATATAAAATATCATAACACTAGGTAAAATGATTGTGCCGTTACTACGCTAAAAAGCCGTTAAGTAAATTGTAAAGGGCTATCATTAACGAAAAACAAATACAAATTCATCGTTTAAAGTTAGATTTATTTGTTAAAAGATAAAGTTGTTGAGATAATCAAGGTGATTTAAACTTGCGTTCTCAATTGGGCAAGTACCTACCTAATATACGAATAGATATGACGCAATTTTATCTAGCATTTATTGTTTAAAACGAGATATTAAACTGATGACAATACAGTATGTAAACTTAATGTGTACATAACCCTGAAGATTTCATTTTCTTCATAGGACATTTTATTATCTGGATAATGAATCACTTTTCTCATAAGTACATTAATATCAATAACCCTGAAAAAGCTATACAGATAATATATATAAAATTGTTTACATTACTCACTTTCCAAGTGTGGAAAGTCCCAACCCTTCAAACGTTGCGGCAATTTTTAATCCATTCGGATTATCCGGCCATTGAATTTTATCCAGATCAGCGAGATTTTCAATTTTATCCAATTCAGAACACTGTATATTTAACACTAAATGGGTACCATCCACATCTGGTATTTCACTGCAAGTACAATAATCACACACTTTTATTAATCTGATCACACTAGGCTCAGTCACTTCATCCTGTGCTATTGTAAGTTTGAAAATTAAAAAAGTAAATGTCAAAACGCTAATGGCGCGCATGTTTTATTTATGAATTTCACGAATACATCTACGTTCGGCGCGATATCGAAGTGGAATGATAAGATTCTTTTTATCGGTGCGCTATCGCGACATTTACTATGCGTGTGTATATAGCTGAAAAGTGACGTACACTAGGTTGAAAGGGATTAAAACCTAAACGGTAATTATTAAACAACCATAAATAACACACTTAAAGTTGCCGCTCTAACAATGCTTGTAGCGTTTTCCAAGTAAGTAAAATTGGAGTTTAATTGTATTGTAAGATTGCTGTCAGTTTTTGAAATAAAAATATAATAAATAAATATACAATATGACGATTCAATAAGTTCTTGTTCTGTTTTAATTATATCAATTATCATTAAAACATATCTACAAGCAGTTCCTTCAATCCTGAATATATTTTTTTAATATTTAAAAAAATTACCCTAACTTTTAACAAAATTATATTCAAATTAACTTATCATTTAATTTTATTTTAGTAGGTATAATATTATTAATACGGTTCTATACGATGTAACTCAAAATAATTAAAAAAATGATGTCTCTCCACAACCCGGACGGGCCGCTTATTCATTATATATTTAATAATTTATTTATATTTCATTATAAAGTTGAAATAGCGGTTGTTACTAACTGAATTATAACTGGACTGGATAAATAACTGATACCTATTACATATTAACTTTTTATAAAATATATAATTTTGCCAAATAGAAGAAATTTGTTATATTTCCATAGACGTCATACAAATACGTACGTTTCATATGAATAACCAAGCAATAACACTAACTTGCAAAATTGCTGGTAACGTGTGACATTAACATCAGTATTATTTATTATTATTATTTAATAATATTTTTAGACTTAAGGATTACTTTTAAGGATTGCAAGTAGGAGGTAATCTCATATAAACGCTTTACTTAAAGGGATAACCTGTCTGTTACTCGAACCTACGGGTGTGATATCCTGAGACGAAGATAATGATGAGCTGTCCGCCTATCTCAATTTTAAACGATATCGTTAATAGAACAAAGACAAAGACTAAATTTTATGACTATTAGACAAATAGGTACTATTATTATATTAAAAGTAGGTACTATTACTATTGTTTTAGTACATTACAAAGAGAATTGAAGACCGACGTGGCGCAGAGGCGTAAGCGCCTGTTTGACGCGACGGTTTGAGGGTTCGATTTCCACCCAGAGAAGATGGATTTTTCTATTTCCATTTTCTTCGCTCTGGAAACAGGCAAAGAGCTGCGTTGAGATCCGCCACTCAACACGCAATGCCTTAAAAAAAAGACGAAAAGCAAGGACGGAGAAAGCAGGAACTAAGCAACGGAGTGTCTTAACACTAGGTTCCCACGGTTCCTGCAGTTCCCTCTGCCTACCCTGCCATGTGCGGGATAAAGCGTGAAGCTACAAAATTCAGCGAATTGCTGAATAAATCTAACTTTTTTTTTTTTTAATTAATTAGTATAAAGGATCAAAAAGACAACCGTCTCGTGTACTGTATTGCTTTCTATTTTTACTATTTCATTACAAGAACTTCGAAAATATATATTTCTTCACAACTTTTAATACATAGCAACTGTACTATTTATGAGACGAAATATTTATTTTGTTAGTTTTCGATATGTTATAGCGACCATTATCTATAATTTCTTAACCAAGTTAGCAAAGCTGCAAGTAGAATATAGTTTTTTTGAGACTTAAAAAACAACCCGTGAACGTTGAGAACTATCGTGGCGCGGTCTGCCTGTTAACGCGACGACTTGTGGGTTCGATTCCCACTTGGGGAAGATATATTTTTCATTTTCATTTTTTTCGCTCTGGCAACTACCACAGCCCGGCGTTAAATTCAGTTGAGCAGCGGCTCAACACGCAATCTTCGTATAAGCGGAAAGCGAGGAACTGAGTGTCTAACACTAGGGTTTGTCAAAGAAATTAAATGGTTTTTTTGTTTTTGTGAATTATAGCAAAAAAGTTTATATACTAGATCATGTTCATACAAATTTTTGGTGGAAATGTAAGTCATATGTATCATACTCTTATTTTATAAGTAAGGGTTTCATACATTTTAATACTTTTTCTTTCGTGCATACTATTCACTATTCGGTTTATAAAAAATTGATAATATAAACCTCAAAATATTTCTGAAGACCTATCCATAAACGCCCCGTGTACGTTTTATTAACCATTTTTTATTATTTTAATCAAAGTTTAAGGTCCCTAATTCGTTTTTTTTTATAATTTTTGTAAAAAGCGGGTTGGACAGTAAATCTACTTACCAAGTTTCAACAGTATAGTTATAAATTCGGACTGTGATTGCGACGTACGGACGGACGGACAGATAGATACGACAAATCTATTAGAGTTTTTGTTATGGAATAAAAGGAAAAACTTAGTGCTCCACCTTCGAAGAAATCAAAGATAATTCAGTCAACAATAAAACTGCATAATTTAGAAGAAAATAAATATATTTCGTATCAAATATAACAATTTCATATTATAATTATTACGTCATTAAATAACCATACATAGTACATTTTAGAGTAAATATTACGTTTATTGTCTGTGTCTTTTTCATTTAGAACTAAGAGGTCAGGCATACTATTGTCACTTAAAAAATTAATAAAATATTTAAAAAAACTAAAAATTTAAAAAGGCAATTGAGTACCATCAGTTTAAAAGCATTCGGTTTGTATAATAAAATAAATACACATATACATATATTATAGCCTTTCAGCCTTTTAGCCTTTCAGCCTTTGTAAGACTAAAAATGGTACTTATATACGACCTGCAAATAAACATAGTATAGAAATAGAAAAATAGTCAACAGTATATAATAATATAAACATTTATTTTAATAAAAGATGACATTAAAGCATTTCATAGATAACATTAAATGCGGAAAAGAAAATACTGTGGTCGTTTATCTGATAAAGACCAAAAATATATATATAAAGAAATTGTATACGTAATATCTTTTTAAAAAATATATAAGTACATAGTCATTTGTTTTATTCTTAACATATATATGTTTTTTTTTTATAATTAAATTCGACTGTTGCGTACATTTTTTATTCGATAATAATTAAAGTGCATCATTCTCTTTGAGCAAGTAATGTCCGATGAGGCGTTTCTGTATATCAGTAACTCCGCCGTAAATTTGGGTGCCTCTAGCGTCTCTGTAAATTTATTAATTAAGAAGTTTTATAATAACAAGAAATAACACTGATAATGGAAATTAAAAAATTAATAACAATAATTTCAATATTGAGGACGTAGAAGTATAAAAAAATTGTCAGCAAGCAGGTCTTCATTTTACGCTAATTTCTACAATATGATGGAAAATTCTGTTAAACCTAACCAAGAATAGCAGGTACTAAATACTCAGCCATAAAAAGTTTATCGTCCTAATGTCGACAAAAGACCAGTAAAAATAATCCCACCTAATAAATGCTGTAACTTAATGTTAAATTCAAAATTAAAAAAATGGCAACACCAAAAGATTAAAATAACCAATACAGATAAAAAGTATGAGTGACCAATGCATTTCTTTAAAATAAACTGAGGACCGTCCTAGCGCAGAGGCGCAACATCTGCGCGTAAATCGAAGAGTTTGAGGGTTCAATTCCAATTCGAGGAGAATGGATTATTTTATTTCCATTTTCTTCTCTGCTCTTCATCTAGTTAGCAAGCAAACCGATGAATTACTACTCAACACGCAATGTCTCGAAAAAGGCAGAAAGCACGGAGTGTCTTAACACTATGTTCCCCCAGTCTCTCTACCTATCTCACTTTTTGCGGGATGAAGTGTAAAGATAATCTATTAAAAAAAAACCCTCTTCCCTCACCTATAATGCCTCTCAGCGTCGTACTTAGTACTCAATCCTTTTCCTCCCATAATCTGCACGGCGTGGTCTGCGACGGCGGCCGCGTTCCTTCCCGCTACATACTTGGCCATAGACGAGTTCTTAGTACTGACGTCTACGGCCGCTCGGTACGTTAACAGACGAGCTGTTTCTATTAATATACACATGTCTGTCAATCTGTCCTGTAGATGGAACATATTGTTTTTTATTATTCTTTCAATAGATGATTATACAGGTGTATCTGACAATGCGGCCATTATCAAACTAGCCTTAGGGTAAACTATTTCAAGGCTCAGTCATAATTAAATAAAATGATATAAAGATATACTACAAAATACTGATAACTTTGTCGATCTGTCACCATTCATTCAAAAAGCATATTATTTTGGAACAATAAATTCATTATTTACTTTGTTTGAAAAAAAATATTTTTGATAATATTACTTGTTTTATAATTTTATAAAGGTTAACTATGACTATGCTTTGAAGTAAGGTCGCGGGTACATCCACATTTATATGTATACAGTTCATTGTAAAGATTTTATCTTTTCTCATTTCCACCTAATGAAAGATATACTAAAACAATTACATTAACAACAAGCAAAATTACGAAGTTTTCCTACAAATACATTTAACACAATGAAACGGTAAACTATAATATTCGTATCAATGTTCCTCAAATCGTTAAGACTTATATGTTAAGCGTACAAAATTAAGACGGGTCGGGAATCAAACCCGCGTCTTCTGGATATCGTAAAAGTACTTTCGCCAGTTAAACCACATGTTTTCATCGATTTTCTTCAAAATCTAATAACCTAGTTACAATTTGTTTTCTTAATTGGCATTTATGTACACTCTGACACTTATATTACTCAAAAAGGATAATTTCTCAAAGGAAATTGTTGTTTATTAAACATAAACATTTTCTAAACCTTATTCACACACAAACGAAAGAAAAATTTAAATAATATTATAAAATATTAAGGGAAAATATTAAATAACCACGATCAACTTACTTTAACCGAAGGCACTCTGGTCAAACTTTTCCCAAACGCAATTCTATTCTTAGCGTAGTTGAGTGCTGTGTCTAACGCCGCTTGCGCGATTCCTTGAAGCATATATCATATTATATTATATAACATATATTTATATATATTTTGTAATAAAATAGTTAATATAGTATGTTTTAAAGTAAATAAAATTGTATTTTATACTACATTTTATTACTATAACAGAGTATACAGCAGAACCTAGTGGTCATAACACTTCGCTTCACTTACTTCACATCTTTTCTTACTAGAGTGGGGAAATAAAAAAAACGTACGTACAGTTTCTTCAATATCCTAAAAAATTATATAGTTTTATGTTTACTGTGTAAGCTCAAAAATTCTATTTTAGCTAATTAACCTAGCTAATGGTCTCAAGTAAGTAATTATTGTAATTATTGTAATTTTTTTGAGAATAAATTTCTTTAAAATCAAATAGGGCAGAAGCGTAGCGTCTGCCCGTAAACGCGAAGATTTCTGGATTCGATTCCCACACGGCGAACATGGATTTTTCTATTTCCATTTTCTTCGCTTTGGCAACTAAGCAAAGCGCGACGTTGAGTTCCGCCACTCAACACGCAATGCCTCGAAAAAGGCGGAAAGCAGAGACGAAGAAAGCAGGGACTAAGCGACGGAGTGTCTTAACACTGTGTTCTTATGGTTCCTGCCTACCTTGCCATGTGCAGGATAAAGCGTGAAGACATAACAAAGTATGTAAATTGTAATAAGATTACATTAAGATTAAACTAAATAAGTACTTACCGACAGCGTGTGCAGCTATTCCTATCCTAGCTTGGTCTAGTTGCTCCATGGCTATCTTGAACCCGTCCCCCGCCTCCCCCACGAGGTACTCGCGCGGGACTCGAACCTCGTCCAACGTGAGGTCGCACGCAGTCGCCGCCCTGATACAAGTGCTTTACATCTGCTTCATTTGTTTCTTTTTTTTATTGTTTTTTTATATACTCATTGTTGAAGTTGAAATTGAAATATCTAGTATAGCTCTTTGATTTTAAAATTTTACACTTTAAATATGAAATTTGTTACATATAAGTATTTTATCTGTATTTCATTAAAAATAAGTATGGAAAAATATATTTAGTACGTACGTATGAAAAATTGAACGTAACGGGAATTGAATCCAGATCTATAATCCTAACCATCCTAGCGCTCTGACCACTAAGCCATGATATAAAACCATAAGCTACATCAAAAATTAATGAGATATATGTTAAGAAATTTATTATATGTATGTATATTTTTATCTTATTATTTCCAAATATACATATTTATAGATATTAAAAAATATATGGTAACAATTTTATTAAAACACAATTTCCTTGAGTATGTACCTATTACCACATCTTATATATTTCCACTATATATTTCCACATAGTACGGTAGAAAGAACCTAATATAATGTACTCCTGACCCCAATACTTAGAATTCGAGACATGCAAGGCACTATATATTTATTTTCGAACCTCAATAAAATATTAAAAATATGATTTTACAGGGTAATAAGAGAAATAATACACAAAAGTGACAATAAACATAATATGCCGTGTACATGGCTGGAAATTGCATCTAAATACTCCTAATGCTTCATAGTGTCATCTAAATAATGGCGATCATTTTCTGCTTTATTAAACTTACTCTTCAGAACAAAATTATAGAATAGAATAGAATAGTGTATAAGACTTATTTATACAGATTAAACACAGCAAAC
Source organism: Dione vanillae (assembly GCA_037178615.1). Taxonomy (NCBI): domain Eukaryota; kingdom Metazoa; phylum Arthropoda; class Insecta; order Lepidoptera; family Nymphalidae; genus Dione; species Dione vanillae. Next base: position 223,777 of record JAZFAU010000089.1, read on the forward strand.
AACTCATGGCTGAAAAAATTGTAGTCATAAACATTTTTTATTTATTTTATATTACTTATGTAATTTATATGGTAAATATATATATAAAAAAATTGATGCATGCACAACATGGCATCATCGCCAAAATAAAATAAAAATTAAGAAGAATATATTTTAAAATGGTAAACGTAATCTTTGAATTGTGTCAATGTGGCCTGATATAGATTCACATTAAAGTATTTTTTGGTATTTTTTATACTTTCACGATTTATTCCACACATAACAGGCTAGGCACAGGCAACTGTAGGAACTGTGGAAACCTAGTGTTAAGGCATTTCGTTCCTTGCTTTCCGCTTTCTTTCGAAGCATTACACGTTTAGCGTCGAAACTTAACACCGCCCTTGTCTAGTTGCCAGAGCGAAGCAAATGAAATTGAAAAAATCCATCTTCCTCGAATAGGAATCGAACCCACAAACCCTCTCGTTTACAGGTAGACGCTGCGCATTTGCGCCACGACAATCTTCGTAATTATTAATAACAATTATTAAAATTGTTGGTATATAGATAAAGCATTCACAAACCAAGTAGAAAAAAAATACTCACCTTACTCCCATTATGGGTTCTTTCTTGCCGCGGAACACTCCTTCCGCGTCTAGAGGTACGAGGAAACCTGTAAAAATATGATAAAATCTTAGAAATACTCAAAAACCCTTTATAAAGTACTAAATCTTTTAATCAATTTGAATACCAATAGATTATCTACATATCATTTACTTGTATTGACCTTATGTTATCATAGGTCATATAAAAAAAAACTAATAAAGCACGTTACTCGTTGAACGAGCGTTTATATAATATATCAATAAAATTTAAGTGTATGTATGCAATTTAAAGAACTGCAGTTTTTTCAAGTGAATATTAGATTAATGAATATATCGCCGAACGATTAGCGGTCCTGTTAGAGCATCCGGGCTCGAAGCAGGAGTTAGACATGCAAGTAGAGACTTTCCAAAAAACTATTTATGACTATTTCAACGAAATATATCCACCTTCAAATCATTACGCTCGTAAAAACAAAGAAAACGCGTTCAAGTCGAAAATGAGGAGGAAAAAAAGAGAGCTAAAAAAGAATCTTCGTGCGGCCAAAGCTCTAGGCGATAATTATCTTAGTCACCAATTGTCTAGGGCGCTACGGTCAACCTTGAAATTAATTCAAGGTATATCGATACAGATCGCGGAACGTCATACAAATTTTGATCGGGCAAAACACGAGGTTGCTTTCGATAAAAATCCTTTTGAGTACTCTAAAAACATTTTTAAGGAAGATAGAGGTAAGCTTCTCTTGACCGATGAGGCAACTTATGAACATTATAAAATCACGTACGAAGTGCCTAATATAGAAAGGCTATATATGGAGCTAAACAACCAACGACCTGAGATTCCTCACGTTGACTTTCAAGTTGACCCACCAACTTTAGAGGAAATAAATAATCAAATCAAAAAGAAACCATCTAAATCAGCTCCAGGTCCTGATGGTATCCCCTATATAGTTTACAAAAAATGTTCATCTGTTCGTAAACACCTCCACAACTTATATGGTAAAATCTGGTCAAGAAAGCAAATACCTACGTCATTTGGAGAAGCGATATTTGTCCTCATTCCCAAAAAAGACCGGGTAACAGATCCAAAGGATACTAGGCCGATTGCTCTTACGAATACTTTGTCTAAAATCTTTTTCTCAATATTTCAAACGAAAATGACCCATTTTATGATTAGCAATAGGTACTTCAGGCCGAACTACCAGAAAGGGTTCCTACCTGGAATTTCTGGATGCCTGGAGCATAATACTTTGTTAACCGAAAGCTTAAAAGACGCCAGAAAGTGTGAGAGGCAAATTACGGTATGTTGGATAGATTTAGAAAACGCGTTCGGATCAGTACAACACGATCTATTGATGTTTGCTTTAAAATGGTACAACTTTCCTACAATAGTAAGCAACATAATCGCGTCATACTATTCAAAATTAAAATTCGTTATAACCTCAAAAAACGGTAATTCAAAACCTTTAAGCTATAGAGTAGGTCTTTTCCAGGGTTGTTGTTTATCCCCAATAATATTTAATATCGTCATAAATATTTTAATAGATAATTTAATTAAACATGAGAGAAAATGGGGTTATCGGTTTAAGTTAAACAATAAATACACAGAATCCATTCTTGCTTTTGCGGACGATCTCGCGATACTTACTAGGAATCCAAAGCAATGTCAGCTGCTATTGGATGAAGTAGAAGAATTTTGTGCGTGGACGAAGGGAATGAGGACAAAACCTAGTAAGTGTCACTGCTTATGTCTGGGTAGACGAAACACTAAATATACCTCATACGATCCGGGACTTAAAATAGATGGTAAAAGCATTTCTATAGTTTCCGAAGCGGCACCTTTTAAATTTCTCGGCAAGAAAATAGATTATAAAGGCCGTACTCCATCTTTAGATGTACTAGTCGACAGCTTTTTGACAGATCTTGAAAAGGTAGAACATCAACCTATAAGTAATGTCAAAAAAGTTTGGATATACGACAATTTTCTAACATCACGTCTGAATTGGCCTTTCCTCGTATATGATTTTAATAAAACCCTCTTGGCTAAGTTAGATGCAAGCGTCATAAAGATACTGAAGTTTTGGCTTGGGCTAGCGCATTCGGCAGACACCTCAACCTTATTTAGGGAAAAAAATAACTTTGGGTTGAGATTAAAGAAACCATCGGAGCTCTATAAACATCTAAGAGTTGCCAAAACACATATCCTGGGAAAATCACGAGATGAGATTGTTACCTCACTTCCAAAAGACAGAAGTGTCCCAGAGCTCGAGTCAAGACTTAAGTTCCATAAACAATTTATGATAGGAGCACAATCAAGTAAAGTAGGGTTAGGATCAAAGAGGAAAGTTCAAGATATGGACATAATAAAATCTTTTATACGGCAAGACGAGAATGATAGGTATAAGATGCACGCAATGGGGTTAGAAATGCACAACGAGTGGCTAACTCTGGGAGAATTTTGTATCCCTTTAGCTTTAAAATGGCGCACCCTAATTCATGACTGGTCTCCAGCACTATTAAAATTCTACCTGAATGCGTTCCAAATGACTCTTCCAGATCAAAGTAATTTAGTGAGATGGGGTAAAGCTACCGATAAATCTTGCTACATCTGTAAAGAGGCAGTGGGGACAGCTAAACATATGCTGGTGGGGTGTAGGGTACTCCTGGAAAGTGGTCAATACTCGCGGCGCCATGACAAGGTACTAGAAATTATACGTGAAGCCGTTAGTCTTTCAGTAGCAAGAGCACAGAGAAACATTACAACCAGCAAACGTTCAACAGAGTTTGTGAAAGAAGGTTCTGTTAAAAAACACACGCAAAAACCTTTCTCAATATTAGATCCAGCTCCTGATTGGACTCTTTTGATGGACACGTATGAGAAACAGTATAAAATCCCTGAGGACATTGGTGTTTCGTCATCCAGACCTGATATTTTTCTTTATGCTCGAAACCTAAAACGCGTAGTACTGGTAGAACTTACAGTTCCGTGGGAGACTAATATACCTAAAAGTCATAGCTTCAAACTTAATAAATATTTCGAGCTTACTAACGAACTGACCAGGAATAGGTTTAGAGTAAATTCATACGCGGTAGAAGTAGGAGCGAGAGGTATAACAGCGAAATCTCTCTTTAGCTTGCTAAAAGATCTCGGCCTGTCTAGAACTATTACTAATACATTTCTAGAACGTACTTCAAAGGCGGCATTAGCAGAATCTTTTCGAATTTGGTTAGGTAGTGGGAGGAGCTCGGACAGTGAAGGTGAGCGTTAATGCATTTTAAAGGGGCCCCTTTAAACCTACACTTGGGTCGCAAGTCCCAAGCGCTGATCGGAGCTCCTCTTCTTACAACGCGATGGGCCCGGCACCCGCACGGTGAATCCATGGAATGCTAAGCAGTTTCTTCTCTTCTCTATGTTACAAACATCTAAGCGATTATTTATTTTATTTTTGCCGTTTTCTCGTCTTCTTCGTCCATCTTTCTGATTGTCCGGGCTAATTCACAATACTGAATTCACTCTTATGTAACTTGTATCATAATGGAGGTTAAAGATTAATTTATAGGCAGGCACGATTTACAATCAGGTAAATCCGTTACTATTGACAGGGCCCGTGAACTAAATGAGTGCAAACGGCTCTAGTTGTATAATATTCTGTTAAATTACCATTTTAACATAGGACAGGAAATGACTGGAAACGTAATGATGTGAACTCAGTCTCCAAAGAAGGCAAAATAAATGAATGAAAAAAAAATGAATAAATGAGTGAATGAATGTATCTATTCGTTCGTTCATACGAAATAGAACACCTAAGTAGATATACAGTCAGTCGTTGTTACCCGCTACTGAACCATTGTGTTGTATTACAAAAGATAAAATATTTTGTCGTTGACTTAAGAGTTATTTATCTCTTCTGCATCAATATCCCACACACAGATGAATTCGTAATACTAGTTGCAAATTACGTAATTTATTTAAATTTACATATTAAAAAATTAAGTATGGTTTCATAATCTTATACATGAATAAACATATCAAGAATATTTTTATAGTAAATTGATCAAAATATTGTCCTTAAGATAAAACATATGAAATAAAATATCAAGATGAAACAAAATACGATAACATACTATCTGTATCAAAAAATATCTTTAATTACGGATCCACGAATAATCAACACGCTATTCATTCAAGTTTATTTTTTTAAATAAATTGTTAAATAAGAGCCGTTTATTCCGTATTTATAAGACGCATCTGTCATTTAGAAAAATGCAAAGTTACTTAAAGAAAACATATAAAAATTTGTTCAAATTTTGAGCAGCGGGACTCGAACGCGGCTTGATGTAGAACGCATGGCTCAGTGGTGAGAGCGCTTGCACGGTTCGCAAGAGGGCGCGGGTTCGAGTTCCGCTGCGTTCAAATTTTTATATGTTTTCTTTAAATATTTTTCTATCCTCAGTGTGGATTAACACTTTAAAAATCATAAAAATATATGCATAGTTATTGTTCTGAAGAACAAACGTAATATTAGTACCTAAATAACCGTGAGTCGAAACCGCGCTAATTTTTTGTTACATATTACCTAGTACACGTCAATTACGAGACAAATGCGTCAATGCCGACAATATCAAATTTGAAGGCTTAGTAAAATATTTACATGTATATTCTATACCATTTTCCTTTATCATTTGCGTATTTATTAAAACTAAAACAATGGACTTTTAAACCGGAAACCGCAAATTTTATGTTCAAAAGAACAAATAAATTTCTTTAGTATGTTGCTACATTTTAATATTAAACGAAATAAACGTTGTAGCATTTACTATTTGAACATAAAGTGTCTGTGAATTTAAAATACAAAGCCACGACGTTTTCCACTTTTCCCCTAAATTATATTAAGTTTACGCTAAGTCTAACACAGTGAGGAAATCACTTTTCCACAAAACCTCAAACTTTAGGGAAAAGCTTTTAAATAAACCGAGAATTACTTAATTACACTAATGAAAACTAAGAATCACCATAAAAAGTAAAAAAAGTTAACAATTAACAATTTAAATAAATATAACAATTTCTTTGCCAACTTACATGCCAATCCCTTGTGTCGTAATTCCGGGTTGAAAGTGGCAAAGATGGCGGCCGCGCTGCCCTCTACAGCTGATGTCACCCAACTCTTCTTACCACTTAATACCCAATAATCACCGTCTAGACGCGCTCTTGTTGTAATACTAGCCACGTCGCTTCCAGCATCTTTAAAAGAAATATCAAAATTGGTACTAAAATGGTAATGGGATGTGTTTATGTTATAGCTTAAAATAAAATATTTTAATTTTTAGGGTTCCGTACTCAAAGGGTAAAACAAGACCCTATTACAGCTTCCGATGTCTGTCTGTCTGTCTCCAAGCTGTATCGCATAAATTGTGATAGCTAGAAAGCTGAAATTTTCACAAATTATGTATTTCCGTTGCCGCTACGACAACTACAAAAAATTAAAAAAAAATATATAATAAGGGGATCCCCATATAATAAACGTGTTTTTTCTTGTATTTTTTCTTCAATATTAAAAATGGTAACAGGTAACGCTTCTAATGTTCACAGAACAATAACTTGTATATTACCTTTTAAAAAAATAATTAAATAACAATAAAGTAAATATTAAAGGGGGGTCTCCCATAAAACAAAAGTAATTTTTAAGCAATTTTTACTTGATCTCAATAAGCAGGTAGGAACTTGAATATTTGTAAGTAAACATTGAGAGTATATTAAAAAAGTAAATGACTAACCTAACCTAATTCATAAAAAGTCACAAGTCAAAACATTCTCATGTTGTTACCACAACGATTTATACTCAAATAGATAACGTTAATTAATTAATTAATAGCTTCACGCTTTATCCCGCATATAGCAGGGTAGGCAGAGGGAACTGCAGGAACCATATGAACCTAGTGTTAAGACACTCCGTTACTTAGTTCCTGCTTTTTCCGTCCCCACTTTCCGCCTTCTTTGAGGCAATGTGTGTTGAGTAGCGGAACTCAACGCCGCGCTTTTGCCTAGTTTCCAGAGCGAAGAAAATAGAAATAGAAAAATACATCATCCCGAGTGGGAATTGAACCCACAAACCGTCGCGTTTACAGGCAGACGTTAACGCCTCTACGCCACGACGGTCCTAATAGATAAAGTGTTAAGCAATATTGATTCAAACGCTAGCGCGTATTGTGTGTGCAGTATTTAGTAACCATAGACCTTTATGGATTCAATTTCAAATTGAATAAACTTTCATGGATTTATATAACAACTATAACAAACAAAAAAATTAGTTACAACAAACGTGATTTTATATTTTAAAATATAGTACGGAACCATTCATGCGACATCCGACTCGCACTTGTTTTTATTGTTTTGTAAGTATATAATATTTTACAGAGTGCAGTTTACTTATACAACTAAAGTGTGCACGCTGTATCAAACACAGGAAAGTTTCAACCTAGCTAAACTCAACTTATTGTTAAAGATACGTTTCTCGCGCTTTTCGAGACAATGCGTGTTGCGAGGCCTAACTCAACGCCACTTTATGCGTTCTTTCTTCTTCAAATTGAAATTAAATGTATTCTCAAGTGTGGGAAACGAAGCGGTTTGTAGTCTAGTGCTGTGCTGCACTGCTCGACGTTGAGGTTAATAATAATTAAGTATTTTTTTGAGAAACTGGGAATATTTTTATGGTAACATTATTCCTGATAACACTGAATGTAATGGAATAAAAGGAAATATATTATATGTATATAACTCACATACAATTACTTAAATACAATTTGCAGGTATTACTTGCGCATTACAATTAATATTATAATTTCGACATAGTTTATTTTTTTTTTTTCTATTTTAATCATTAATCGTGTTATAACACCGAGGAAGTGAACGACAAGGGATTGAACCCACGCCTCTTAGAATACGTCCAAACGCTCTAATTACTATGGTAAATCGTTTTTATGGGAAAAATATACGAAGACTAAAGTAAAGTAGAAAAGTAACACAGTTTTGTAATCTACGCTTCGAATGCTTTAAAAAATGGTATAAACAAAGTGGTCTATTAGAGATAATGTCTACCACTGAGATAATGAACTTCTGACGTCAATAGCTTCTTTAAGAGATTATGTGTCTGTATTTGTGAATCATTTTAAATGTATAAAAATAATATTATATAAGTATTGAGATATATTTTGTTTAGTTATCAGTTTGTAAATTATATAAGTTATTTATCTTTACGAATCTTTGCCGTTCTGCGGGTATAGTGTATACTGCATTGAATGCGTAAGCGAAAATAACCTGCAATTACATAATAATTCTGAACTTTTTTGTTTTTCGTCGTGACGTATATCTGATTGTGAACGCAATGAATCGAACCTACGACCATAGGTTCGATTACTCAAGAAATTAAATGTATTTTCCCCGCTCTTCGTTATTTGGCGTTGAGTTACGCCTCTTCGTATATTCAAAGTTTCTTAAAAGGTTCTCCCTGTCTACGGCGCCGACATAAACAATAATATTACACTTATACATCTTAAATTATACAGTTTTAAACAAATTTTATAATAAAATTCAAATATATGTCGTTATTATACCTTATACAATATTTGATAATATATTTTTGTTTATTTTTAATAATATTACTTAATAATAATATAATAAAAAATGTATAAAACAGACAACAAAGGCGATATAAACGTTCTAGAAAATCAGAAGTTAGTCAAACATACATATATATTTCACATACATTACATGTGATGTACATACACATAGATATATATTTTTAATTTCCCTAGAGTCAGTTGGACTGATGGTGGACTGGTGATTGGACTGCAGAAAGCGAAACAAAAGAGCATTGCAAGATTTTTATAATGGACGAATTATAAAATGCGACATCAATAATTAATGATTAAATAATAACAATAATCTTACCTGGTTCACTCAAAGCAAAACATCCAATCGAGCCCCTAGTGAAATCTTTTAGAAACAGTTCCTTTTGCTCTGGAGTACCTTTTTCATTAACCAAATTTGCATAGAGGAAGTTGTGTATTGAAAGTAGCATGCCAGTACTGGCACATCCACGCGATAACTCTTCTACGGCTATTGCTAGAGATAGGTAATCTTTTCCGAGACCACCATATTGTTCGTCAACACATGTTCCCATAAAACCAAGGTTTGTTAAGCGTTTTATCTAGAATAAACAATTTAAAGTGCAACAGTTAATCTATTGACAAGGACAAAAGTAATGACCTAATTATATTTAATTATTTTAAATACATATATGAACAGATGTTTCATTAAGGTAAATTAAAGCAATAATGTATAGCAGTAATATTTCTGTTTTTTTTAATCTTATTATGTTTCCAGAACTTTATTCTTTTTACCAGAAGTCAAAAGATTATGTATTGAGTGCCAGAAATATATTGTGCTCTTTATTTTAGTAGAATTTAAAAATTAAAATGATTTGACAACCTAAGTGTCCATTTAGAATCGTCATAATTCCAGTAATTTATGTTGATCCACTTTCAGTGTGTACCCTCATTTAAATATTTTATTTATAATAGCGGAATTCAATTTATTTATTTATGTGTCCCCTGTCAAATTTGTAACAAAACATGCAAATTTTTATATATAAAGCCAAGCCATTTAATTTGTTGGTGTAATTATATACACAATAAATAAGAGACACAATAGATAAAGCTACCCACTAGTTGAGATAAAAATGTGATAACAGTTAAATATTTTATTATCCAATCAACACAAACCTTGTTAGCAAGTCAAATATATAAAAATAAAGGTCAAATTCTTATACACATATAGACTTTTTAATATTAGTATATATTTTTTTCAAATTGTCCTATTAAGTAACTAGCATGAACAAAGACAAAATTAACATAAAATTTAATTTATATATTTATTAAAATTTCACTCACCTCATCAAAAGGAAATCTTCCTTCTAAATCAAGCTTCGAAGCATTTGGTTTAAGATGTTTATTTGCAAAATCTCTAGTCAACTCCTGAATAGCTAAATGTTCTTCAGTTAGCTTACTTGTGAAAGTTCGGGTTTGTGACACAAGTACTTTTAGGGTTTGTGTTAAGTTCACTAAAAATTGTATTCATTTTTCAAAATTTTTCTTTAATAATTTGCAAGTTTTCAATTATAATACTATATATAATTGCCAACTATTAAGATTATTTAAAAAACTACTTACATGAACATTTTGCCGAGGAAACTATCGCGCCTGCAACCATTTTTAATGTGTTGATACTAAAGAACTTATCGGATTTATATCACACAACTGAAATGTTAAATTATATGAAAGTTACGACTGATAACAATGATAATAGCCAAGGTCACCGTCCACTTCAATTTTTGGGTATTAGTTCAATATTTATTGACTTTTTATGAATACCTGTTCTGGCTGTTGATTATGGTAATTTGTGTAAATTCAACGTATTTACTATTTCTTATTTAATTTAGCATTCCGACGGGCATGTGTGATACACGTCTTTTATCAGAGTAACTTACAATACTGCCTACCGCCAATTGTGAATAAATAATTGTTTAAAATTGCGAGTAAACAGATATAAACATTTCAAATTGACTTATCACTTATCAGCTAGCGCGATATGCCACAGACCCACAACTTACAGTATAATAACATCTGTCAATAGCGAAATGTCACAGTCAATACAAATTTATCAAGAATAACTTGTAATAACGCGTTCATCATTTAGTGAGACATTGTTCTTAAATTAGAAAAAAAGTATATAATAAGCATATTATGCAAGATAGAGACAGATAAAAATATATATACATTAAGTTTTTATATTATGTTTAAATAAGAATGTTAGAAAAGAAATTTATTATACAAGAGTGTTACTTTATGTGATGGTGGAAGTGAAGGAGCTCATTTCCTAACAGCGCGTTTATTAAAAACACATATTTCATCGTAGTCTCCAGAAATATTTTCTTCTATATTTGGTTTTTATTATTCAACCCCTGATTTAAATATTGTACTACTAGGCCCACCTTGATAGCGTGGACTACAGTCTACTTGCCAACCGATTGCTTTATTTCACATAACTTAGCTTAATATGATCTTCATAAGGCGTTCTCAATTTTCGATTTTCATATATCAACAAAAAAGGACGCAACTTTCTGGTTTCATAAGATGTAGATGTTCGACTATGCTTCATATCTAGTGATCCAGATCAAGATTTTTGTGTATTGGTTGTCGTTCCATAATTTTTCTCATGGCAGCAATTCGTTATTACTTATAATTCAAATAATTCTGAATCAATTTTGTCAGTCTTCAAATCATTATAGCCTCTAGGCTATCTGCCCTGAATCTATCTGCCCTGACCTTGTTAGGTTGATATATAACAACATCGACAATAAAAATTCAAATCCGTCTAGTACATACGAAGACATGTGCTTATAAGCACAATAACAGACACAATTAAGAAATTATACATTCATATTCAACACACTTTTTTTTACTATTATATTACAGCGTAGCATTGTTTTTATTATGTATATGATCATGTATCACGTGTATTTTGAACGCAGGTTTAAAACATGACAGATGTCATAAAATTTTGTAAATAAGTACTTGCTTGTAATTTGTGAATTGTAACTTTATCTTGTAAAATGGGTGTATATTTTTATTTTAATTAGAAGGAGATATTCTATTCAGTTTTTTAGTAGTATGTCAAGTTTAAAAAATTAAGATATATTTCTGTAGTTATCAATAAAAATATTATAACTTAATTAACTATATAATACTTTAGAAAAATCACTGAAAGCAATAAGATGACATCAATTTTTGATCAATACGAGCAAGCCTCCCAAGTTTCACAGCGCACAATGCCAGAATCTGAACAAATGACTTCATCAGGCTATATCAATATGAAACTTGACGACAACAGCCCCATGTTTTCCAAGCGAAAAATGAATTTTAATCCTTCCGATGCTATCACTCATGTCGCTGTCTCTAGTGACTTTTTAGTGCTAGCTATGGCTAATGGTAAAATATTTAGAATGGATTTAAAAATGCCTGACCAACATGAAGGTAAGAGATAATTACTTCAGGATATTTTTATAATAATAAATAAAATCAGAATTTCAATAAGTTGGTAGAAATTAGATTAAAAAAATATGTTTAATCATTGAGGCTGTTCTGGTATAGATGCAGTGTCTGACTGTAAGCAACTGGGTTATGGGTCCAATTGCTACTCAATGCATAATGTTTCTAAAGGCAAAAGCAGGAAATAAATGTATAAATAAATATAATAAAAAAGCTTTGGCTAAATTTAAAAGCTTTACTGTAGCCAGATATTAGACATTTATTTTTAAATTTGGTTATATACAAAAAATATTATTTTGATGACTAATTATAAATTATAAGGATAAAGTATGAATAGCTATTTTGTATATATTTTATGAACTCATTAATTTTTATCAGAATGTGATAATGTTTTTGCATATTAAAACATACAGTTATATATGTAATAAGATAATATAATAAATACTTTAATATTTTTTAAAGTGTTAATCCACATCGAGGATAGAAAAAATATTTAAAGAAAACAAAAAAAATCAAATGCAGCAGAACTTAAACACCCGCCCTCTTGCAAACTGTGCAAGCACTCTCATCACTTAACCATGCATTCTTAATCACACCATGTCTAGAGTACTGGTTTTGGGTCCTGCTGCATTCAATTCGTTTTTATATGTTTTCTTAAATGTTTTAAGACAATACATTGTTTCCTAAAAAAATGAGGCTGTTGTGGGTAGGTAGAGTGTTCTAAAACTATGTACCTGTTTTCATAGTAGTAATAAAATTCAACTTAAAAAAAATATTTAATTGTCAATACACATTTGCCACAATATTTCCAGAAATACAATACACAAAATTTGTCCAGCCTAATTCAAAATTAACAGCCATTTTCCTTGATCCTCTCGGGTACCACTTAATTATGGCTTTTGCTGCTAGAAACAAAGAGGGCCATCCTGAACTGGTGTATGTGCATAGAAAGAGTAGTAAATTGAAAACTGTTACTAAATCTAGAAATTATGAAGTGACAGAAGTTGGATGGAATTATGAAAATAGATCTACATCTACTACGGGACCAATTTTGCTTGGAACATCTCAAGGTCACATTTTGGAAACCGAACTTGAAGCAGATAATGACAAAATATTTACAGCCAGTCAACAGTATTGGAGACAGGTATTTAATATTATTGTGTTTACAGATTAGTCAATTAGAAAGTAGTAGTAGAAAAATATATGTCAAAAAATGTAATTTCTTGTATAAATATCTTGTATTATTTAAAAAATATATTTAGATTACTGAGGTTATATGTATATTAATCTAATTCATTTGGCTTTTCCCTACAAGCTGCCCAATTATTTGCCTCTATATGGAGGCAAGGAAATTGATGGTTTGGTAAAACTTTTTCTATATATTTTTTTATTCATTGTATATATGTATATGTTCTAAAAATATAATAATTTTATCATCATCTTAGACGAACACAATCTTTTTTAACTCAAGAAAAATATTCGATAAATATGTATACCCTAATTCTCCCTAAAAATTTTACAGATATTTGACATAGGAAAAGGCAAAGACACCCCAATTACTGGAATTCAGTTCCACAGAGTAAATAACACAAGTAAATATTTCATATTTGTAACTACACCAAAGAGGCTATATCAATTTATAGGTCATGCAGTATTTAATGATGATAAGCCATCGCTTCAGACCATATTTCATTCATATTTAACTACTCCGGAAACTGGATTTCAAGATATACCATCTACTTTAAAATATTCGAAACTTCAGTTCTTCTTTGATAAAACAGATACGCCAAGGACTTTTGCTTGGTTGACTGAACCTGGGATATTCTATGGTTTGGTGAGTGAAAAATTTTTACTATTATATTTAAATACTAATAATGTCTTATGGTAATTATTTTTTGTAACTTTATTTTTTACAATATATTTTTTCCTATGAACAGTTAGATCCAACATCCCAACAAAACTCAAACTCGTTGATCACTCAAAGTGAACTTATCAACTATCCCACAGATAAATCTATTAGTAAAGAAACTACACCTCTTTCTTTTGTTTTGACTGAATTTCACGCACTCCTCATGTATTCTGACCGCGTGAAGGCAGTGTCTCTTCTAAACCAAGAGTTAGTATACGAAGACACATATTCTGAAGTCCATGGAAAATTAAAAAATATTGTAATGGACCCAGTTAGAAAGACTATTTGGTCTGTAACCAGTAATGCTGTGTTTCGTTACAAAGTTAACAGGGAAGAACGCAATGTATGGAGGATTTACTCCGATAAAGAGCAATTTGATTTAGCTAAACAATATTGTCAGAATAATCCAGCTTTCATAGACATAATTAATGTGAAACAAGCAGAGCTGCTTTTTAATAAAGGTGAATACGACAAAAGTGCTGAGATTTACGCTGAAACGCAAAGTAGCTTTGAGACAGTATGCCTTAAGTTTCTCGAGGTTGATAAAGTGAATGCCTTAAAAGTATATTTGGCTAAAAGATTGGAGACGTTGGATGACGACAAAACGTTGATTTCTATGATCGTTATTTGGATGACTGAGTTGTATTTGTCGCAATTGGGTGCTTTAAGACGTGCAGGAAAATCCGATTCGCAGGAATATCATCAAATTCAAAGCGATTTCGAAGTGTTCCTTCTCCAGCCTAAAGTAGTTAAATGTATGCAACATATAAAATCAGTTGTTTACGATCTAATGGCTTCCCATGGGGATAAGCAGAATCTAATCAAACTAACGGTGCTGAATGAAGACTACGAAAACGTGATCGCCCAAAATATATACAGGAAATCTTTTATCGAAGCTCTGAATATGCTTCAGACGTTAAAAAAGCCAGATCTTTTCTATCAATTTGCAGCGCCTTTGTTGGAAGAGATACCTAAACAGACTGTCAACGCTTTGATCAAGCAAGGAGCAAGCTTGAGTCCGTCAAAGTTGCTGCCGGCATTTTTGTCTTGCGAGAACGATGAAACTCATGTAGCAGAAATAATAAGATATTTAGAGTTTATGCTGCAGAATTTCAATGTGAAAGATCGTGCGATTCACAATTATTTGCTGACTTTGTACGCGGATAGTGACCAGGCGGCTTTAATGAGGTACTTGGACCGACAAGGCCAGGAGCTGACGATGGTTCACTATGATGTGCACTATGCTTTAAGGTAAAGCTTGTTAATATTATCACTTTTGCTGTTCTATAGTTATCGAAAGAATTAGGAAAAAAATTAAATGTATTGTTGTCTTTTTATTTAGCTTCACACTTTTATCCCGCATACGGCAGGGTAGGCAGAAGGAACTGCAGGAACCATAGGAACCTAGTGTTAAGACACTCCGTTGCTTAGTCCCTGCTTTCTCCGTCCCCGTTTTCCGCCTTTTCCAGGCACTGTGTGTTGAGTGACTCAACCTAAAGTGTGAGCGGAACTCAACGCCGCGCTTTGCCTAGTTGCCAGAGCGAAGAAAATGTCCCAGAAACCGTCACGTTGCTACGACGGTCCTCTTGTCGACTTTATTGTAAATAAAAGACTTTTCACATATTCTTACTTGCTGTCAGCTTCACTCTTTATCCCGTCTCATAGCACAGTAGGCAGAGGGAACCGCAGCATGCCTGTATATACTTATTTTTTTAGACATTCCGTTGGCCACGCTGCATATTTAGCTACCACAAATATTTTTGGCGCAGCGATGTCAATAATAATTATCAAAATTACATTATTACTAATGATAATTACTATATTAGCACTAATTACATAAAAGCGACCAATCTGTGACGGATCCGTGCATCGCGCTATTGAAATAATATTAATATTTATAATATATATAATATTCTAATATATGCAGAATGGGAAGTCCGTACCTAAGCGGTTAAAGCAGGCCAAGCTTTGTCACTCGATGGTCATATTCAATTCACTATGTTTCTAGTACTTAGTGTTCTGGATATGCTTTAGACTTCTTCATAGATGACTGACTCAGTCGAATTCCTGAAGTCAGTCATAGTAGATAGAAGTCTTCAGCATGCCTAAGAACACCAACTACCAGCAACTTATTGAAATGAATGCGTCTGTTGAGTTCTTGGGTCAGTCAACCTGATACCATAATCCCCTGATTTAGATAATGTGACTTCCTTTTTGCTTTTTGTAATTTTTTGTAACTAACAACACTTATACACTTTGTCTGTATCCTTTTAATTTTTATATATATATATATATATATATATATATATATATATATATATATATATATATATATATATATATATATATATATATATATATATATATATATATATATATATATATATATATATATATATATATATATATATATACATATATATATACATATATATGTATATACTTAGTCTTGCCATAAATATTGTTATAAAGAAAAGCACGATTTTTTTTTATACGTAACATTTATTCCTTTCATAGTGAGTTAGTTTAATACATCAATATATAACTATTAAAAATATACAATGTTTATTCGAAGTGGTCCCCATTGGCTGCAATACAGTCTTTTAAACGTTGAGGCCAGTTATCAATAGCAGCACGAACTCTTTCTAGAGGAAAATTCTTCACTGCCAACCGAATGGATCGTTTTAGGGACTCCAAATTATCATGGCGTTTAGAGCAAGCCTTACTCTCTAAAACTGACCATAAATCATAATCCAATGGATTTAGGTCAGGACTTGACGACGGCCAGTTTTCAGTGCTGATAAAGTCCGGAACGTTAGTTTTCAACCAAGATTGGGTGGATCGAGCTCTATGACCCGGTGCCGAGTCTTGTTGAAAGCACCATTCTTTGTTATTGAACATGGTGTTAGTTAAAGACTTAACTACCGTCTCAAGAATGGTATTTTGATAAACTTGTGCCGACGTTTTAATACCTTTTTCACAAAAATATGGCTCAGTCACCCCTTCATAGCTAACACCCCACCAAACCATCACTGAAGTGGGATAATGCCCACGTTGTACTCTGTTTACTAATTGCGAAGCTTCTTTAGAGCTTCCAGCATAAATACGGTCATTTTGTTTATTAAAATACTGCTCAATTGTAAAAATTTTCTCATCCGTAAACAAAATTTTTTTGTGACCTCCCTTTGCGTACCGCTTAAGTAGTTGTTTGGATTTTACCACTCTATTCTTCTTTAAATTATCAGTTAAGAAGTGACCAGTACGTCTCTTATAGGCTGCAAGTCCTAAGTCATCTTTTAATATACGCTACATGGTTCTAGGAGCTATCTTCATCTCCCGAGATAAAATCTTTTGCTTACGGACAGGATTTCTTCGAATTCTTTCCCTAACTGCTTTAATCACCTTTTTCACACGAACGGTACGTGGACGGCCAGATCTTTTTCTGTCACAAACAGAGGAGGTATCATTGTACCTATCAATAGCCCGGTAAACAAACATTTGACTAATACCAAGCGGGTGGAGGGTTTTAAAAATTGCACTTTTCTCCATACCTACTTTATGTAAGGCAATCACAGCGATTCGGTTCTCTTTATCACCCCACTCCATTTTAATATAACAAAATATTTAACAATATAATGGCGCGAAAATAAGAAAACACATCAAGCAATCATATAAAAATGACAGATTCCAAATTCAAACGTAATATTTTCTTTTTTTGAATAGTAACAGTATTTATGGCCAGACTAAGTATATATATAGTATTAATATTAATCATAGTGAGCTCTTATTACTTACATGTTTTTCTCTTTACATTATTTTTATATTTATTGTTCTTTTAAAACTAAAGTTATGAATATAAGTGAATTACATTCCTTTTTCAATGTCATATAATACTAAAAAGTGGGTTTGATATGGCAATTTAAAATAGCTATAGTGACATATTGATATATTTTTATGTATCTGAAGTTAAACATACATATATATGTTACTTTTAAAACAAATTTAATTATTGGTATGTTATTGTATTAATTTGTTTTTTACTCATTGTGAATATCTATGAAACATTGCATTGCAACAACAATAACAATCAAATATTCTTATAAAGTAAAACTTGATGTCCACATCTGTTATAAACACCACATGTTCCTCATGAGTTTTTACCTTTGCCATTACCAGACTAACTGATAAGAAGCAAGTATTGATAAGGATTCCTAACTTTCCTACCTAATTTCGTAAATGCTACATATTTCAAGATTAATATACATTATATAATAATTCAAACACATTAAAGCCTAAAGGACCTTGAGGAGCGTGGCGGCGCAGAGGCGTAGGCGTTTACCTCTAAACGCGACGGTTTGTGGTTCGATTCCCACTCGGGGAAGACGGATTTTTCTATTTCCATTTTCTCTATGGAAACTAGGCAAAGCGCGGCGTTGAGTTCCGCCGCTCAATACTCAATGCCTAGTTAAGTATAACAAAAAGCACAACTGATTGTCTCAACACTATTTTTCTACGATTTGTTCTGCATACTCTGCTATCCGTGGGATAAAGCGTGAAGCTAAAAAAATAAGAATATAATAATTTATCCAAAAGCCCACGCTTTATCGTATTTTTAACAAATGTGCCCAGGCTTTGCCGTGAAAAGGGTCTATCAGAAGCGTGCGTGAAGCTCTCCGCGTTGTTGGGGCTGTGGGAGGCGGCGGCGGAACTCGCGCTCGACGTCGACGTGCAGCTCGCCAAGTCGGTGGCCGACAAGCCCGACGACTACAGCCTGCAGAGGCGATTGTGGCTTGGCATCGGTGAGTTATATTGCTTAATTGTTCTATAATAAAGTTT
Organism: Dione vanillae; assembly: GCA_037178615.1. NCBI lineage: Eukaryota > Metazoa > Arthropoda > Insecta > Lepidoptera > Nymphalidae > Dione > Dione vanillae. Next base: position 242,206 of record JAZFAU010000089.1, read on the forward strand.
GCTTTTGTTTAGAGAATTTTGGCCTTTATGGGTTTTTATCAGTGATATTTGGAACTAGTATAAGTTTCAGCCAATTGAATGAAACAATTAAGATTAATATTAATTCTATATATTATAATGTAATAACAGTAATGTTATAAGTATTTACAGATATAAGATAAGAACATATAGTATAAGTTAAAATAGATACGAACCAAAGTGTCTGTACTCTGTAGTGTTCATTAAATTTCAAGTAAAAAGTTACTTTATATATTTTTTAAAAAGAAAATGCAAAGCAAAGATCCGATAAGCGAAGGTTGTCTTATTATTATATAAAATAAACATTAATCGTAAAGTTAATATAACATCGAATAAGCAGGGGCAAACTTTTCCTAAATTCTGTCGTAAAAGTTCCAATAATTATTTTTATTTTCCACAAAAGTATTTATTTAAAGAAATTCAAGGAAACATCTTAAAGAAATATATATAAAATTAAATTTATATTCTTTCTTCTTTTAACTGGTAATAAATATATTTATTACAAAAATCAAGCAAAGGCTATATGTTTTTAATAATAATTATATATCATTTTATTTATTTATACAGCGGAACATGTTATAACGAAGAACCAGGATATAAAGGAAGCGATGAGTTTGCTGGAAGAGTGTCCTCTCATCAAAATAGAGGACATTCTGCCGTTCTTCAGCGACGTGGTCACCATCGACCACTTCAGGGAACCTATTTGTCAATCATTACAGGTGCTTAGAAATGGTTTTTTTAGCTTCACGCTTTTATCCCGCACATGGCAGGGTAGGCAGAGGGAACTGCAGGAACCATAGGAACCTAGTGTTAAGATACTTCGTTGCTTTTCCCTACTTTCTCCGTCCCAGCTTTCCGTCTGTTTCGAGGCCTGGCATATTGAGTGGCGGAACTCAACGCTCAACAAAGAAAATGGAAATAGAAAAATCCATCTTCCCCGACTGGGAATCGAACCCAGAAAACGGTGCGTTACAGACAGACGTTGTTCTCAAAGTTTTATTTATATCTATTAAAATATTTAAATTCAAAATTTCTTTAAATAAAATTAATTTATTTAAAGAAATTTTGAATTTAAATATTTTTTAATATTTCATGTAAATTTTAGGGTAAAAGTATGTGTTTATTTTTTTTGTCTTTCTTGTTTTAGATATAATAAAAGTAAATATTTCATTTTTTACTGTGTTTATAGTTTAATGCTATATTTTGCTTATAATCAGGGGTATTAAAGAACATTTACGCTTATATACAAAACATTTTGTTTTTATTTTTACTATTAATTACAGGAATATAATAATCAAATAGAAGAGCTCAAAGCTGAGATGGAGGATGCTACGAAATCAGCAGAGTATGTAAGTACATATATATTTTATATCGAAAATTAAACATTATAATTATTAAATTTTTGCTATTGCTTGGAAAGACTAAGGGTTTTAAAATAATAACTTATATAATCAAGAGATTACTTTCGACATTATTGCCACTCGGACAATATTGTAAAACTTTTTTTTGTATAAAAATATTTAGAATTGAATATGAAGCTTACATTGTAACTTGCGATTACCGAAGCCATACAAACCAATCCACTCTTTAATTTTTTACACCTGTTATATTATTACGACTTTGTATGATGATGCTGAATGCGCTTATATTTAGTCCATCATACTTTAGGCGTTCAGTAACGGAAGTACGTTACTCAAGTGAAATTTACTAGTCGCATACCGTTAAAAGTTATACAGTGTATCCGATACGGCGGCTATTATAAAAACTACTTATAGGGAAAAATATTTCGAAGCTATATACAAAAAAACTATTTAATAAATATTAATAGTTTGGGTACAGCATAATTTTTTCCATTTCACGATATTTATACAAGCTGTGTAACGCGTGATGTATAGACTTCATTATATACGAATGACGTACTACAAAAATACTATTAAACGTTGTCAACCTTTCATTCAAAAAAGTAACCAAAAGAAAAAGAGATATATCTCTATCCCGCTCTCACAGTAGAGTGTACGCTAATTGATAAATGGCGTTTTATTTTGGAACAATAATTTAATTATTTATTTTGCTTGAAAAAAAAATGTTATTTTTGAAAATTTTACTTCTTTTATAACTTTACCAAGTTTATAAAGGCTAGTTAATACTATGCTTGAAAATAAGGTCACCGTTACATCCACACTTGTATATATCTCAACAAAAGGAGAAAGCGGGGAACGAAGTGTCTTAACACTACGTTCTGACGCTCGCAGCAGTTCCCTCTGCCTACTCTCCTATATGCGGGATAAATTATGAAGCTGTAAAAGAAATTCGTCCTATGTACAAAAGGAGCGTATATATTAAAGCTATAAAAAATGAATATACAAAAAAATTGATTCCATAAATAGAAGAGGTAACAAAAAAAATATTTACATAAAATATATAAAAATTAGAACGCAGCGGGGTTCGAGTCCCGCTGCGTTCAAATTTTTGTATGATATTTTTAAGTATTTTTCCTATCCTCAGTATGGATTAACACTTTAAAAATCATAAAAATAAAGGTAACAAAGATCAATATTATTTGCCTGCATTACGCAGGTGCGCAACGAGATCCAGTCGTTCCGCAGCCGCAGCGTGCACGTGTCCGTGTCGGACGCGTGCCGGCTGTGCTCGCTGGCGCTGCTGCTGCGCCCCTTCTACCTGTTCCCGTGCGGGCACCGCTTCCACGCCGACTGCCTGCTCGCCGAGGCCAAGCCTACTTTAGGTGGGTACTGGCTACTGAGAAATAGAAAGTTTTTTTTTTTAGTTTCACGCTTTATCCCGCACATGGCAGGGTAGGCAGAGGAAACTGCAGGGACCGTGGGAACCTAGTGTTAAGACACCCCGTTGTTTAGTCCCTGCTTTCTCCGTCCCCGCTTTCCGCCGTTTTCGAGGCATTGCGTGTTGAGTGGCGGAACTCAACGCCGCGCTTTGCCTAGTTTACCAGAGCGAAGAAGATGGAAATAGAAAAATCCATCTTCTCCGACTGGGGATCGAACCCAGTAACCGTCGCGTTACAGGCAGACGTTGCGCCTCTGCGCCACGACGGTCCTCACAAAATATTAAAATAAAATATTATATAATAAACGTGTTCTTTTTTCCGTATTTTTTTACTCGATATTAAAAATTGTAACAGGTACACGCTTTAAATGTTTACAGAATATTTGCTTGTATATTATCTTTCAAAATAAATAACAATAAAGTAAATATTAAAGAGTAGCTCCCATACAACAAACTTAAGTTTTAAGCAATTTTTATAAATTTTAATTCTCATTGACCTAAAATCATAAAACAGTACGAAACTCTCAGTGCGCAAGTACTACTCGCACTTGATCGATTATTTATAAAATGATATGAAAATAGATAATCGAGTGTCCCAACACTCCGTTTTCTCTCTTTCTTGCTATATGAATAAACAAAAAAAATATAAACTGAATTTCACCAAGTAAATATAATTACATAATTTGTATCACATATTACTAAATTATTATAACTATTATTATCTAAATAATAACATTTATATCACAGCTCCAGCTCGCCGCAACAAACTAGTAGATCTACAGCGCCATCTCTCCGTCCTGTCTAACATAGAGCTCTCCGCCGTCACCTCCAACGGCTTGCCTCTAAGAGAAGTACTAAAGAACGAAATAGACGACATAGTCGCTAGCGAGTGCGTCTTCTGCGGAGAGCATATGATAGCTTGTATCGACAAGCCGTTCATAGCCGACGAGGACTGGGATAGAGTTATGAAGGAATGGGAGTGATTCGTTCGTTCAATTTTAATTGAATGAATGAGTGAATTGATTCTTTTTTGTATAATCTGTGGAATGTATTATATTTTGTTTGATTAATTTGTACGTATTTTTGTATGTTTAAATTAGACATCTTTTCCTACTCTGCTTTGTGTTAGATGACGTGTGAGGTTTTTGAAAATATATTTATAAATTATATACTTAGAGATTTGATTACAACTATTATTCTAATTAGATAAATTATATTATTATATCAAAAAAATACAGGACTCTTGGTATATTTTAAATGATTTATGATAACAATGTATTTTAAAAAGTCAAAACATCATTTAAACACGAAAACCAAAAAGTTCTTAAGCTTTTTTCAAATAAAAAATATTGCCAAGGCTCAGTTAAATTCCAATTATATTAATTATTGCTACCAATGAATATAGTTACATAAAAAAATAGTTTTTATGTATCAGTAGCTTGTAAGTCATCATCTTACATTTATTTAATATTTAAGAGAATACTGTGATCTGCATATATTAAATGAATATTAAATGAATGCTTCAAAACTCTTGTATTTTACTAACCGACATCATTAAGGAAATAAAGCAAGTAAAGCAAGAAAGAAAACACCTTTTGGTAGATTCATAGTTTATTGAGAAAATTGTGTTATCAAGTAATGATAAACAATAAATTAATTAAATATTAGGATTTTAAATAAAAACGGAGGCCATTTTAAATCCTAAAGCGACATCTGTGGCGACGCAGCAATTAAAACTTAAAATGTACAAACATAAACAATAAATGTGGCAACACCAGTGTTAAACAGCACAATAATATATAGGCACAAACAATGGAGGAGTCGAAGGCCCCGTGCGGTCTATCCGTGCTCTATACCTAGTATTTACTAATCCCAACTATATTTATTGACTAGCAGCTCCGTCGACCTCCATCGCCTGCGCGTCCTTCGCATCCTTCTTCGCGTTTGCGTCAATTTGCATTACATTTTCTATTTTTTCTTTATTCTCTACAATATCTTTTTTATCTGTATCAACAGTTTCGATTGCTAGATTTTTATCTAAATCTTTTTTTTCGTCTTTGTTTTCTTCTTTATTTGCTTCTTCTCTGTTCTCTACTTCTTCTTTCTTGTTTTCGTTTGCGATTTCCTTCTTATCTTTGCTCTTGTCGCGTTTCTTTACAACTTTTTTGGGGCTCTGTTTCTTGTCAGCAGTTTCTTTCTCTTTTTGTTCAGGTTTTAATTCTGCCTGTTCGGAGGCTTTAGGTTCCTCTGGCCGCGTGTCCGCGACCTCTGGTTTTTCCGCTTCCTTCTCCTGCGGCTTTGGATCTTCCTTTATTACCTTTTCTTCAGGCTTCTCTTTAACTTCTTCTCCACTTTGCGCCGGCGCTGGTGGCTCCTGTGTTTGTACTTCTGGTTGCGATTCTATATTTTCTTCTTTGGTTTCTTTCATCTCGACGTCTCCATTTTGAACGCCAGTCGGCTCAGCTGCTTGTGTTGCATTCTCATTCTGCATCTCTACGTCTTGCGAGTTTAATTTCGCATTTGCTTTATTATTCTCCGCCTTAGCTTCTAGGACGGCTATACATTTTTGAATGCACTTGATAGCCTCCTTCCTCGCCTGCCGAATATTTTCTTTGCCCTCTGTTTCAATGTTATCTAACTTAATTAGATTTCGTGTTAACATTTCGTCTAGGAAAAGATATCTTTTGTCGTTCTTCTCACCAGTGAAATTTTCAACGTCCGTCATTAGGTTTAGGACGTCAGTTTGTATACTGAGGATCTGTGTGATGGGGTCGTTGGCCGAGGCCTGAGGGGGAGGCGGCGGGGCTTGATTTTGTTGTTGAGGGGGATGTTGTTCTTGTTGATAGTGTTGTTGTTGCTTAGGTTGAGGTTGTTGTTGTTTATGTTGTTGTTGTGGTGGTTGATGCTGTTGTTGCGGCGGCGGAGGTTGTCTCTGCTGCGGGGAGGGCTGCTTCTGCTGCGCTCTGGACGGAGTTTCAGGCCGCGGAGGCTCGTGGTACTGTGGCTTGGGCGATTGAGAGCGTTGCGGAGATGCTCCACGGTTAAACGCTGCCGCTTGAGGATACATCTTTTGCTTTGTGAACGGCTGAGGTCCTTGCCTGAAGAAGGGCCTGTCGAAGCCTTTGGCGAAAGAGAAAGACGCCGGCCCATCGTCTGCGAAGTACTGCTCCCGGTCGATATGCGGCTGCGGCGGCGGCACATAGGTGGGCTTAGTGTCTGCAAAGTGAGTTCCGTGGTCTACATTCTTATTGATCACTGGTTCGTCTCTGCCTTCCACGAAAATTGGTATATGTCTGACGTTGGACGGTTGTTCCGGGTGAGGTTCTTGATTGGGTCCGCTCATTTTGTTTGTATTTGGATTCACAGTGCGTTGGTCAGGGGGTGCTGACATAGACCGATGTGATCTTTCTTCTGCATCCACGCTAGGGTCGGCCGGGCTTTTCTGACCCAAGTCTACTGTGTTTCTTAACCCGTACTGTGGCAGCTGTGTCTGTTCGTCGTGTCCACCAGCGTCGTCCTCGGTCTGTGTGGCCGCAGTCTGCTGCTGCGGGGAGTGGGGCTGCGGAGACTGGGGAGGCTGGAACTGATCTTCCCTTGATCCGAACCTCCTATTCCAATGTGACGGGAAGTGTTCTCTGAACTCTGGCGGGATATCGTCAAAGTGGAATCTGTCGAAGCCTCCGAAATCGCTCGTATCTGCAATAAGGAAACGTTTAGTTACAACACCTGTAAAATCAACACATCTCAGTCAACATTTATTTACATGCATTACGTCGAAATTGACAAATAAGAATATATTTTAATATAATTTAAGTCATATAGAAGAGTAAAACACTGGCATTCTATAAATAGTAATGCGACGTACCGTCTACACCGTCCTGGCTGGAGGGCCGTCGTTTCCTGGCCCAGGTAGCGGGGCGCTGCCGCAGCCGCGCCGCTATGTCCGGGTGGCGCGCCGCGAGCTCGCTCCACGCACCCGTACCCTCCTCTTCATCAAATGGGAAACCGCGCTGTTGACAAGGATTTACTATTAGTTGGCTTATTTACAAAAAAACTATATTCACCTGTTTAAGTATGAATTTTAACTGAATTAGTTTAATTGAAATATATATTAAACAGTCAGGGCAGACCGGAGGCATGCAGAAAAAGACAAAAATAAGTAGATCAAAACTAAAATGCATCATCCCATGTTAGTTTAAGCATTTGAGTTGGTTTAACAAATCATTATATTCTCATTACACAAAACACAGTGAATATCTCATGACATAGTAAACAATGTCATTCAAGTGAGGGAGATGGCACCATATAAGATGAGAGGTCGAGTTGCGACCTCACTGTCCGTCTACAGTCTAGACTGCTGACTGCTTTATTACAATGTAACCAGTTTAAATATGCTGAAGACTCAAAACTTTCAAAACATGAGGTATATTAAATATGTATAATAATTTATTCATAAAATAACGACAATATTAAGATAGAAAATTGATTTTTTTGTTTATTAAGTTACTTTGTAAGCAATAGAGTAAACATAACGAGGATTTATTAAATCATAACTAAACTATTCGTTATATTTATATTGTAAATACATTTAATTTCTTCGCATATTACTAACTGCGTAACCAAAAATCATAAATACAAAAATATTATCTCATCAATTCGATTAAATCGACTATCAATGCTTCATAAGCTTGCAATTCGCTGATAGCGTCCGGACACGTATAATCAAATATTATTTCCATTTTATTACTTACGACGGCCGCGCCAAAGTAATAATTACACGCTCAATTTAATTTTCATATATGCACGACGATAAACGTTGATTAATGTAACTTGTGTTGACCAGATCTGAACTGACGACCTTCGTGTTGACTTTACGAGTAATTGTTATTTTGTGATGATACAATATGTCAAGATATCTCAAATCAACCCATTTGAATGTAAAGTTCTTACGATATTATTTTCAAATATTGAACAGAAATGTCACCTGTTAAATAAATAAAAAGCACCTAATTATATATATTAGTTCCTCTCATCTATATTAACTATCGTGCGAGAATAAACCAATTAATATTACTCTGTTATTTTATTGTGAAAAATGGACGCCGATGTACACATAACGGACGGAATGGAATCCATATTCTTATAACCAGCCAAAGAATCTAAGTTCGACTCTTCCGAACCGCTCTGTAGCGATTGGATATTAAAATATACTACATATAAACTTAAGGGTTAGTTTACTGCATCATCATCGTCCGGATCATCGATCCGGATCCCGGATATAAGATGCAATTTCTCGATTTCTCAAGTTTGTTCCGCTATCGAAAGACATCATTATTAATGTTGCAAATTTTTACATAAGAAATTTTAATGAATAATTTAATAAATGGAAAGTTGTTTTACATAATTTATCATAAAATGACTTTATAGGTAAAAAACGATTAGTTAAATTTTTATAGCAATAGTATATCAAAAATCATTTTTAGCTATTTATCTTTGTAATGTTTTTTAATTATTAAATTTTATGAACAAACACTCCATTATCTTATTATATATACATATATATATATATATATATATATATATATATATATATATATATATATATATATATATATATATATATATATATATATATATATATATATATATATATATATATATGCACGATTGCGGCAGGGAAAAAGATAACACATTAATGTAGGCGCCATAACTCTTGATTCAGTCGGGTAACAAATTAGCAATATAATGAGGCATTCAATTATAATCAGTACAATTATGCGGTGATGTATTAAGGATTGATTACATTTAATTACAACGAGCCAATGGACTTGGTATGTTGCAAGAATATTGTGCTGACATAGGAACACGACAAAACAAGACTTGAGTTGAATTTTAAAACTAATAGTCACTTGTACTGAAGAAAGTTCACGAAGAAGACGAATATGAAAAAAAGAGTATATAAAAATATAATGGTACTTAATAAAAAGAACAGCCATTTTGGTTTTCGTACTTTAAAAACGTGTAAAGGAGAAAAACTAACGTAAGATTTGGTACAAAAAGATATATAAATGTACTGTTAGCATCAGAAGGTAAGAATTGCATACATTCACTAAAAACAAGAGGCGTATTCTTTAAAAAAGAAACAATTCGATACAACGTGAGTAAACAAAGTAATAAATTGGGTACCTAATAAGGGCAGTGAAATAAGTAAACGAAGGGCACCTCAATATTTTCATTGTTGATCGTACTTTTAAATTATTATTACATCCATAATAAGCCTCGTATCAAGGAACGGGATCGATTAGACGTGGGTGGATTCGTCATTTAATTGTAGCTGAAATATTAGTCACAATAATGAATAACATTTGCATTTCTTGTAATAAGTGTGTTTTTATAAAACAATTAAAGTACTTGGATCTAAAGTGAAAATATATGGAAATGAAAATAAATTCCAACACAAAAAAAAACTAAATACGAAGGAATTATAAATAATTAAAAAAAAATACACAGCACAAAATATCTTCTAAATGTTTTTACACAAAAATAAACTTATTTTCTTTTTTGTTATTCTTTTTTTCCAAGAATTACGCTAAAAGTAACAATATTACACACATGAAGCTTAGCATAACGAAGCAATAAATAATATTTAAAGCGTATTGCTATGTAAATATGACAAATACTCTAATTTAGATATTGCCCAATATACAACGAGAGAAGTTTATAAATATTATTGTGTCACACATAAACATATTATAATAAAATATATTTATGTATATAAGTACAAAAGAAGAAATATAACCAAAAGCAGTTTTAAAGTTAGCCCACGCGAGAACTTTCACGAAGGTTACCTAACAAAAGTCGAGTCTCAATGATTATTTAATCGATTGATGACATCAGCGCGTAGGAGACTCGAGCGATACGTCACAACTCCGAAGGAACCGGCAAAATAATAGTTAATCAGGTGATCAACTTTTTTTGAATCAGAAATATACATACCTACATATATTTCAGAAATATTAAAAATAAAAAATCATAATTTGTACATCGTTTCTTTTTTATACCAGTCACTGACCGGTATAAAATTTCGAGACGATGTGTCGAAGTAGAAGACGACATATAAAAAATAAACATTACAACGACTAAAATATTTAAAACAATAACTTTAAGGTTCCATTGGCAGACGTTTAAATTAAAAAAACACAATTTTTTAGAAACGTTAAGATAAAAAAAATAATATTTACATTTCAAACCAGAAATAAACATATTTTGCATATTATTAAATAAGTGGTATCATTTGAGTGATGTCTTTATTGCAAATTATGTTTAAGAAAAAAAATTAATCGAATCATGAACTAAAAGGAAATTACATCAATTACCATTTATCTTCGCCGTCGCCGCGATAATTAGTTTAATAAGAGATCGACAAGCGGATCTTTATAAGGTCCAAGCGTACATCCGGTGTTTCCAGGTATACGTACAAATAAAGATATATCTCGAATGATTTCTCGTCTCCGTGCCGTATTCGTATTGTATGTAGGCGAGATGTGACGCATTAGACACCGGACCGTTTGTAGTCGATATTTTACCTTCTAAGCCAAACAACACTGAGATCATCATCTAAACTTAGATTAATATTTACTTGAAACAAGCATTTACAAAGTTGATCGCCGCATACAAATCCATGAACTTGTCCGATGTCGTATAAAATCTCAACCATATCGTCATAATCTTTTTGCATTTATTGAGTAAGCACTGTATCAAGAGCATTCTCAATGATTTATAGTGAACCTTGCACGTGCAATATAAAAACTTGTATTGCGACATTATGCATGTATACGACATACAGAATACATGTAAGCGTATTCAATAATTATTAATTATCATACTCTAGAAGAAATAATGATATACATACATATATCTCTTGTGGCCTCTAGATTATAAAAAATTACTGTATTAACAATATAAAACACGGATAATGGAAATTTATTATTGCATGAAAGCATTAAGATATGTTATATATGAAGGTAAAACGAAGGTTTTTATAAGGAAATGAGTAGACGTTTGATCACGTATTACAATAATTAAAGTTGGCGCCAAGCTATCAATATATAAAAGTAATAAATAAAATCGATTGTAGGCGTTTAAAACGTTACCGGTTACTATGAATTGACAACATGACGTAAAACACATGGCCACGCTCTGTTATTTTTACCAATGTACCAAACTATTGTTTTTTTATATTAAAAATGAACTTATTTATCTATTCAAATTTCTCGTCAAAGATGCGTCCGAAGTATGTTTCAAGTTGCAAAATAATATTTGTTAGTTAGATCTACCATCATAAGATATATTTACAAAGGTGAAGCAATGAAATATATTTGTGTATAAACATGGCGCCGTCGTAATACACAGTATTGGGAGCAGCACTTAATGTTAAATTACGCAGACTGTGAATTATCTAAAGAAGGGCCTATAAGTAAACATTTGAGTAAGAAAGCTATTAAGAGCTTCGATAGTCTTATCTTTGCTCAAAATGCGGAAGCAAAAACGTCTGTTTTAATCTTTTACGTGTACGTACATAATAATCTGAGGGATATACAATTTGAAATTATAAAAAATATATTACCCATGATGTCTTTGTCCAAAAGTAAACATCGAACGGCTGACAACATAACTAAAAAGTAACCTAGTGTATAGAGTCAGAGATTATAGTTATTAAAGGATTGACGGATACCATTTTTAATAGTTCACCGGATTATACTCCGTGGTTGCAAATACTCAAAAATATTAATATTATTTTAACGCATTTTAAGTCGTCACTTCTTCTGTTGAAATTGTATATAAACATCGACTCGTAGAAGACACTAAACAAAGTATATGTTAAGATTTTTGTATAAAATTTATGATTCTATAATGACGCTGATGTTGATAATTCGTTTTTGCCCTTGTAAAATTTGTAGAATACTTCAAAATATTAGGACATCCGTTTTTATTATTAGTAATGTGTCAAATTCTATTTGAGATCAGCCTTATGTGCATAATAAAGCTGAGAAAATATAATTAACAATATATAATTTTAAATAAATATAAAATTTTCGTTCTCACATTTTGAACTTCTCACAATTTGTTTATAGGAATGCAAAAAAACAAGGCTGGTTCTAACTCTTAAATATCCCGGAACACCTTGGTACTACTAAGATATGACTTTTTTCACATAGCGTAGGTAGCAAAGGTGTTCGATTCCTTTATATTTTTAAACAATGCTTTCTATTTATAGCGACCTCATTAGCAAAGGCCAAATGTAAAAAAAACACAATTTATTGAAGAGTCCACAACTATAAATGGCGTTACGATAACAGCTGCGTGCGCTGACTCACAGCCGGCAACGTGACTGTTTACATATTTTCATTTTATTAGGTAAAACTATATAAAAAAGTATATACATGAAGAAGTTTATAATATTATTCTGAAATACATTTAATTAATAAGTAGTATATAAATAGATTGAATCATTAATATATTGTTCAGTAATCATTAAATTTTCCTAATATTTTTAAAAAATCTGAATAAATGAAATTCTTATACAATTATAATAAATTTGTCAAAATTTGTTTATAACACTATTGTCATTTTTACCATTGTCATCAAAATCAAAAGTTTTGGAGACAAGTCAAGGAATAAATAAAAAAGGTTAAATTTAACTTTAAACAATGCCTACCTCATTTGTAGCGTTCCCGTGATACTCAGGTGGCTTATCCACAACTACAGGTGACTCCATATTTCAACTATAAACACTGTATTGTAATGCAATGTATCACAGTAATACACTAAACACTTCGATACGAATATAATACTGATCGCTAATACAAAACGCTCTTCGCTGTGTTTCAATTTCAACTGAAGCGGTGACAGCGAACGACTGTATTTATAAGCCGAAGCTCGAACGGTCTGGATCTTTCGAGAGAAACATGGACTGTTGGCCCCTTCTCGAAGCATCGCTCTACTACATTATTGATCGCATTTTATACAATGCCGCTTTTTGTATTTGTATAGAGGGTACGTGTTCTTAATAATGGAATACAGCCAGCAATGTATTGTTGCCAGTTAAATATATTCTATATATTTTGTAAAACTTTACTAAGTGCGCATCTGTAATAAAATACTTTAGGGGAGGTAAACCACCTTTTGTTATAGAGTGAAATTCTAGAAAATATTAAAGCACTAGAACAAATCGATATTTAAACGAGTTTAATATATTATAAAATAATAGACTCTAAAAGTCTATTATAAAATAGAATTTTAGAGTCTATTAAATGATAAATAAAATATATTTGTATTACAACAATGTACTTAATATTAAAATTGTACGAAAATATATTAATTCAGCAAACAAGTGTGAATCATTTATACAATAATTTACTCGAAATGACAAAACGACATCAGCATGACAGACGGTGCATATTTATTTGCTTAAAAAATTTCACCGTCGACAAAAACCTCGATAGCCCTTCAGAAGCCTTTAAGAGACAGTCATGAATAATTTATGAGTTTTATTACAATGTTTAAACAAATTACTTAAAAAAGATGAACCGGAACGTATTACAAAATGACACCAGCTTTTCGTGAATATTCGAGCGGAATATGGTTTATGTCGATTGCACCGAACCAGAAAGTCGGCGTCGGAGTTGATTTCTCAATAACTTTTTTTATAGCTTCACGCCTTATCCCGCACATAGAAGGGTAGGCAGAGGGAACTGCAGGGACCGTGGGAACCTAGTGTTAAGACACTCCGTTGCTTAGTCCCTTTCTCCGTGCCCGCTTTCCGCCATTTTTGAGGCATTGCGTGTTGAGTGGCGGAACTCAACGCCGCGCTTTGCCTAGTTTACCAGAGCGAAGAAAATGGAAATAGAAAAATCCATCTTCCCCGACTGGGGATCGCACCCAGAAACCGTCGCGTTACAGGCAGACGTTGCGCCTCTGCGCCACGACGGTCCTCTATAATTTATTTATCCTTTCTATAACGTATTAAAAAATAAAATCTTTCTTTACACAAAACTAATAATCTAATAGTAATCCGGGTTCCTATAAACCTCGTATGTAATCGTTTTAAATTTCCATTAATATTATGCTAGGTGGTCATTCAAGCAGTACTAAAATAGTATAGAGAATGAGAAACATGCGGAAGAAGACCGCTACAACATCAAACCAGATCAGTAATGCAATAATATAAAAATAACAATTGAAGTCTATTTAAAATATACTTAGCAGTTCTTTAGTAGTAACTTCTAACAAAAAGTTCACTAGTTAAGAAAGATAGTTTAAAAGCTCTCCGTCGTTTAAAAGCTCTCAATCTGTATGCATTTTGCAGTCTATATATTCAAAAAAATAAAAATTTTAACAAAAAGTAAGCAATTTATTAAATTCCAAAAAATAACAGCAAAATTGATTGTCTTTTCAGAATAGTTGTATCTCATATAATAACCCGTATTTGTATGTGCGTTTGACGTATTAGTCCGGGAGGTCGCGCTACGTTTTTATGAGGAATTTTATACCGTATGAATTCCTTCTAAACTAATTGAATAGTACCTAATAATCATCAAAATGAACGTCAGCTGTAGCACCCGCGGTGGAGCTCAGGGAGACAATGGCTGAACGTCGTTAATAAAAATTGAGGAAAAAGTATTTTTGGTATGTATGAAAATGTTAAGAAAGATTTTCCAGATGATTTTAAACAAAATTACTAAGGTCAGCTATTTTCAAAATGGTGGATTATACGTCAGTCACGTATAAGAACTATATTGAAATAGTTTATGTATAAAGTTATTTAATACCGTATGAACTTCGTACAGGTCAATGCTTATACTTTCTAAATGATAAAAAAAAATGGTCAGCTGTGTTTATTACGAGGGTATGACCGTCAGTCAACGTCATAAACATGTTGCGCGCTCAGTAAACCTAAGCGTTCAATAGTTATTACGACCTATTAACTGACTGTCTTCATACCCGAGAACGTTTAAATCAATTTAACTTTGGTTATTGTTTAATATAAAATTACTTTTTATTATTATTTTAATTATATAGATATCTTTGTATACATTTACTATTGGCGAAATAATACATTAAATATTGTTTTTAAAAATAAAATAGGGAAAAGGTACTAATAGAAATAAAAAATGTAAAGTGCGTGTTTGAAATTTTATTTTTAATGAAGAAAAATTACAAAATACTCCCAGCATTAACATTTTCTGGACTATCTGTCTCGTCATAATTATATTCATCGCAGCTTTCATCAGAGCTGTCTATGGTGACATTTTCTTCCTCCTTTAATTCTTCACCATCATCATCATCGCCTTTATCATCAATTTCTGGATTGGTCTCATCGCTAATAATGTTACCTGTAAAAACCTAAAAACAATAAATTTAAATTGACATATATATATATATATATATATATATATATATATATATATATATATATATATATATATATATATATATATATATATATATATATATATATATATATATATATATATATATATATATTAGTAAAAAAAATTACCTGCTGGGTGCTCATCGAGTATCGTTATCTCTGTTATGGTAGGGGGAATTTGATAACCCTCAAACCATTTGAAGGTTTTTTTTTTATATATATTATCCGGGTAGGCATATGACTCCACTCCACCTGATGGTAAGTGGAAGTGGAGTCCAAACGCGAAGACGACTAGTACTGACAACAAAAATGAGCTGCACTAGTCACCCTCGCCATGCCGGCCCGCAAGATGCCTCTTCACGCCTCGTTTAAAGAGACGCGAAGTGAGCGACGCTTTGCCATGCGACATAACTCGCTCAGGCACTGGTTGTACGCTGGCTGATCTCGAAACGCGGTTGTATAGCCACTTCACGAGTTTTTCACCATGCGTACGGTGGTAACAAACCAGGCGGATGATTAACATCCTACCACCAGATGAGCAGTTGGTCGCTCAGATATCCCTTAGTCGCCTCTTACGACACCCATGGGAGGAAGGGGCAGTGAATTGTATTCTATCTCCGTCACTGCACGGATTTATTACCTTCTTCCCTCCATCCATGGCTTAAGGGTGATAATTGTGATGGATGTAACGTATGAGCATTACTCCAAAGATGAGCAATGAACGATGAACGTAATATGTGCTCATAAAACTCCGGTTGACATGGAGGTCAATAAATTGTTGTTCTTAGCATGAATTTATTTTAATTGCTTTTATATGTTTTTGTGAATATTGCCACTCGTGCTGCATTTACCTTTGCGATGGATTTTAGACCATACATCTTGCTGACAAATTCTTCGATGATTCTTCGAAGTTCATCTATGCTTCTATTGTGTATATTTGAAATGTCTGTGAACGCTTTAATGAATCGTTGTGACTGTTGCAAAATATCAAATGGTTTCTTTTTCCCTCTTCTGTAGAAAGCAGGATTAAAGTCACATCCTGTGAAGGCTTGAAATCCTGGCAATGAAGCGCTTAAGCTAGAATCAAGTGCTTCATATAGTTCAGTGACATTGATGTAACGCTGTGTATTCCCACTTCCAAGCAACATATGAATTTTCAAGTTACATCGAATGTGATTCATGTTGCCTAATAGTACATACACATTCTACATCTATTTTATCTTTAAAAACAATATTTAATGTATTATTTCGCCAATAGTAAATGTATACAAAGATATCTATATAATTAAAATAATAATAAAAAGTAATTTTATATTAAACAATAACCAAAGTTAAATTGATTTAAACGTTCTCGGGTATGAAGACAGTCAGTTAATAGGTCGTAATAACTATTGAACGCTTAGGTTTACTGAGCGCGCAACATGTTTATGACGTTGACTGACGGTCATACCCTCGTAATAAACACAGCTGACCATTTTTTTTATCATTTAGAAAGTATAAGCATTGACCTGTACGAAGTTCATACGGTATTAAATAACTTTATACATAAACTATTTCAATATAGTTCTTATACGTGACTGACGTATAATCCACCATTTTGAAAATAGCTGACCTTAGTAATTTTGTTTAAAATCATCTGGAAAATCTTTCTTTACATTTTCATACATACCAAAAATACTTTTTCCTCAATTTTTATTACCGACTTTCAGCCATTATAACTCTGAGCTCCACCGCTACTTGGGTAGCTGACGCTTAAATCAGTTATATATGATTTAGAAACTACTGTTGCTATGATTTTCAGCCGGTATGAAATGACTTGCTAAACGACCTCCCGGACTATATCTATTGATATCCTTATAAGTGAAAATTGCACGGTCATGAAAGTAAGCTGAGTTGTCTGAAGTTATAATTAAGTATATATTTAAATAAAATCTTTATGTAATAAAAGTAAACGCTCGCTATCCAGATTTATTAACTTCGCAGATAGCTGTAACAGTGTTGGCCCTCATACAATCAATGACTTGGAAGGGGAGGATATAAATAGTAATTTTATACTTATGTATATATTATGTGCATGGAAAAATGGCATCATACGGCGTAATAAAAATTTATAGTTAGTCCGTGCACTCATATTATCTATATTTTTATACGGTGCCGAAACTTGGACAATGAATAGTCATTATAAGTGATAACTGATAAGTCAACGCATTTGAGATGTGGTGTAGGAAATAGATTAATTCTTTTAAGAAACTTGTGAATCGATTTGACGTGACCTGAAGATCACGAAACGGCTTTCCATCTGTCATGAATGTACGTTTAGCTTCTTTTCTTGAATGAATGAATTTTGGGTCGAGTTGAGGATAGGCGTACTCGGGATAGAGCACCAATTAGATGATGAGACGCTTAAGAGTGCTGAAGGTAGTACTCTGTGTTGAGCAGGAACGAAAAGGAAGGAACTAAGCGACTGAGTGTCTTAACATTAGGTTCCTAGTGTTCCTGGTGTTTCCTCTGCCTACCCTGCCTAGATAAAGCGTGAAGACAATAAAAATTTAATGAGGATGGCTGTCTAAAATGTTCGAAATAGAGAAAAATGGAGAGAAAGTCATTTGAAGGTAAATTTCCTAATGTATGCATATAATACAGTGCTCACCAGAATGTGTGAATAATCGTGTGAAAATAATCGTTTCAGGTTCTAGTACTTGAAAGAGATGATGAAAGAACGGAATGCATTTCTGTAATGCAATGAAAGGTAACAACACATCAGCATAGCATTCATTTGGCCGTACGTATTGCAGTCCTATTGACAAGCATTTAATTTAAATGTTACCTTTTAAACCTTTACTACGTGATATTTCTCTTCTATAACTCCTCCTATGGCCTATTTATGGCAAATAAATGTATGTATGAGATACGTTCTGTAAACGGAAATTAAAATGTTTAACTTTGTGCAGCATAAAACGTAATTACAGTACGACCGTTAGTTTGATTTTGCATATGTTGATATTTATTACGCCTGACTGACTAAGGTAATATAGGACACATGAGAATATATTGATCTAAGAATATATTGTGTTACATAAGAAAATATATAGTACTAAGATTATATTACAAATTAAAAGCATAATATTGGTTCAGTGAGCTGCTTATGCTTAAACTTCAATTCAATTAAACTTACACTTCAAAACACTTAAAATTTAATAGATACGTACAAATCGAATGAAGAAAAACTAAGAGACACAATATTTAGTAACAACAAAAATATAATAGATAAAATTGTATAATCAGCGTTTTCTAAAGAATATAATAACAAGAGACGGTAAACCAGCTGACAGGTTTTGGCAAGAATCAATGGGTAATGAACGGTCGTTGATCTGTTCAGAACTTATGCAAGGGGCATATCAAATCCAACGAGAACACAATGACCAATATGATTCCATATTCTGTAAGCATTTGGATCGACATGCAATACAATAAATCACTGCAATAGATTATAATAATGGGTACAATTACACTACGTAACGTCTATGCTAATACATAATAATTGCATAAGTTTAGTATAGTATTTTTTAAGACCGATTTTAATGATTGCGAGAGATATAAGAATGATGGGGTATTCATTAAAAACCAATATAAGGTTTTATTTCACATTTTATTTTGAGTATTATACAAAAATATAATAAATTGGTCAAAATTAAAAAAATATCCCTAAAGAAAAGCACTTTTAAAATCATAAAAATATGTAATGTTTATAATATAACTGAATGGTACATTTTAAACGGTATTTCAATCATTGTAAGCTATAGGTCGAAGTACCAAGTATTTTCGGTACACCTAATGAGATTCCAAAATTTAAAAAACAGTCTTTATACAGTTATCCCGCACATGGCAGGGTAGGCAGAGGGAACTGCAGGGACCGTGGGAACCTAGTGTTAAGACACTCCGTTGCTTAGCCCCTGCTTTCTCCGTCCCCGCTTTCCGCCGTTTTCGAGGCATTGCGTGTTGAGTGGCGGAACTCAACGCCGCGCTTTGCCTAGTTTACCAGAGCGAAGAAAATGGAAATAGAAAAGTCCATCTTCCCCGACTGGGGATCGAACCCAGTAACCGTCGCGTTACAGGCAGACGTTGCACCTCTGCGCCACGGCGGTCCTCCTTTTATACAGTATGTAGTTGTTAATATTTATTTTTTATTTTAAAGCTGGGTTTTTCTTCTGTTTTAATATTTTCATCTTACGTTGGTGCCGAATTTTTATTTTATATTACAACCCAACCTATTATAAGTTGTTGTTTCGTTTGAACACTATATTTTTGATAAAAAAAATACGATTAGCGCTCAATGTAAACAGTCTACAACAACGCGCGACGACGTCAAATTATTATAGTCTCTTATATTATTACTTTCTATTCTTGTATGTTAATTTACAGTCTAGCAATTTATGTTACATTATTTATATAATATGAATAAACGCTTATTTTCATATTTTTTAAAAAAATTATGAATATTTCATCTGTTCTACTGACTCTAAAGCTATTTTGTCTTGTAGGTATACAACTATTATTATTTGTTTGTATAAACAATCCTTTCCAAACTCAGAATACTTCAGGGTTAATCACCAAACGATAAACAAGCTAACTAGGGCGACCGTAGGTGGCCCTGTATCTGAGAACCAAATTCCAGACTATGATTAAATGTATTACGAAAATTACGTAATATGGTTTTTGTGAAAATTATTTGCGTAATATTAATGTAAAGATATAAGCCAACATATACAATATAGGGAAAAGAAAAAATCATAAACTAATTCCAACATGACATAAAAACGTCTCACATGTAAACGTACAGCGAGTTATTTTGATGACGTATAAAACATTTCTTGTTGGCAACACCATGACAGTGTTACCATTAAACTAAGAAAGAAAGAAAAAAGTAACTATCATTTGTACTTACATTTCGCTTCATTTTCAAACGTTCATAATCAGATAGTGCGTGTTTTATACAGAAATATATGATTTAACGAATTTTGAATTTTTTTGATAAGTCGCCTCCAGCAGCTCACTCGGTCGACTCTGCGCGATCGCGTGCAAGGTGGGTGGGTGAGACGTATCCCCGAAATAGAACTTTCCGAATAACTCTACACAAATTATATTACTGCGTCACTGTTGACGAGATGAAGATCAAGTGCAGATATTGCAGTGACGATTGTGTTTTAAAATTTTCTAGCTAGTCTTAAGATTAAATGCTTTGCCATACAAAAACTCCGTATCCGTATATATGGCTGGGTATTTGGTTGGCAACGCATCCACATCCCCGCAAGGTATAGATGTCCATGGTCGAGAGTGTCCACAGGTTAACATCAGGTGGCCCTTCTACTCGTTTCCCATAGTTAATAATATAACAAATAACGTTACAAGAGTATTAATTTCCCATTCCTTTTATATTTTGATAGTTGATATCGTCAGTAATATTTTTTTTAATTTTCTTTATAAATAATTACATAACGTGTTAATAAATTTTATGCGTTTATGTATAAAATCATTAATATTTAAAAAGAAATTAATATTTATATTTGCTCTCATGGGCCGCTAAAAATAAACATAAAATAAAAAAAAAAACAAAGTAATAAACAGAGAATGGCATTTCGCTATTAAATAAAATTTATTTAAATTTACAAGAAAACCTTGAATATCATACTTTTCGATAATATATTTGGATGAGGCCACACTGTTAAATGTTCATAGTGTACATTTCTTCCTCAACAAGTGTAGTAAAAGGAGAGTCCTTGGGCCCACTGTTCTGAATCATTAGCACCTACGCGCCTCCAAGAGTGATCGGTCGACACTCGACACTACCTTGCCTACTGCAATGGTGCAGCGCAATACGGATTAGGGCTGGCGACTTTATATTGATTTTATATACAGCGCGTAGTAAAACCGTTTCATAAGATTTAATTTAAAACTTTACTTCTATAAATTTATTTTTTTAAATGGATTTTTAATATGTTCTGGTATAAATAAAAATGTCATAAACCTAGGTCTATTTTTTAAACTTCCTTGTAGCAGCGTAAAACGCATATGTAGAATTAATTTATAATAAATAATTGTAGTACGCAAATTCTAAGAATATATTGTGTTACATAAGTATATTATCCAGTACCTTTTTAATGGCTTTTCAATTTGAAATAAATCAAATA
Source organism: Dione vanillae (assembly GCA_037178615.1). Classification (NCBI taxonomy): domain Eukaryota; kingdom Metazoa; phylum Arthropoda; class Insecta; order Lepidoptera; family Nymphalidae; genus Dione; species Dione vanillae. Next base: position 263,644 of record JAZFAU010000089.1, read on the forward strand.
TAAATAATATACAATAAAAATGAACGTAGAATTCAAACCAGCTATAGCCCACTAAGCCGTAATACGCATTTAGGAAGGAATTTGAGCTATGATCAAATTACAATACAAAACTGAAGGAGATCTATGTATACCTAACTATCTCCTCCATAGGAAGATGCCAATATTTTTTAAAATACAGCATTTTTTATATTTTTATAAATACAGCCTTTTCCTTATTATGTAAATAACTAAAAAAACATTTAAAATATAAAAATTATAAATTTACAAACACTTATACACTATGTTTTCCTGTATTAATATAATTAATATTTACGATGAGAACATAGAGCATAAGTTTAAAAGGGTACGGACCAAGTGTCTTTAGTGTTGATTATATTTAAAAAAAAAAAAGAAACTGTCTTCTAAAAAATACAACATGTATCATTTTGTTACGCAACTACTTTGCATTGAAATCCAAAAAGAAAATAATAGCACAAGAACAATAGACTATAATAATTTAAAATATAAACATAAAAAATAAACTAGACATTTTTTACTTTTTGTAATTTGTATCGTATACGTTGTAAACCCTGACTAGTGTAGCCATGTAATTGTAACGATAATAATGAATAACGAGTTACGGCTATTGCGCAGCGCTGGATGACCGCATTATGTGACTATCAATATAGAACTATCTTGAAAATCTGATTGTATTGCTCATGAAAATAAATAGTTCACTATGTGTTATCATTATGATATAAAGCTATTTTAAAGGAAAACGTTAAGCATGTTTACATTTGTCGATAACTTAAATATAATAGTTATTATTTCGATACCTATTCTTCATATTCAATATATTCTTCTTTCACTAGTAGATAAAATTAAAAATTATAGAATGAAATAGTCTCAAGATTATTATACAGCTTAAGGGTAAATTTACATAATATTACTTAATTTAAAAAACTGAGATAATAGTGTGATCGATAAATTGTAATTATGGTAATAAGTGTTCTAAAATTTCATCAAAATAATTAAAAAATAATATAAGCGACATTCTAATAGAGCTTTTTGTCGTACTGTGGGTGGAAGGAACATCACGCTCAGGATAAATTACGTGACGCGGATAGGAATGTATGAATGCCAAAATAGGTATGACAACAATTTGTATCATGCGATAATTGTGCCACGCATTAATAAACTATGCGACGTAATTGTAAAACAAATGACTGGGTATAGGTATATGATTAATTGTAATAAAGCGATAATACGCGATACCATTACATTACCTATACGCATAGGAAAATTTGTGCCTTTTCTTTATAATTTCACATTTCTTTTGCAAATTGTGAGGTTAGTATACAGAACATGTGCCATATCATTCCGACATGTTAAGTTAGCTTTGTTTTTTTCCAAAAATTCTACTTTTATGTGAAGAAGAATGAAACTTATAAATAAATGAGTTTCAGAAATATTTATTCGTAATTTTTTACTTAGTACTTCTTTAAGCTCTCCATGACAGTTCTAATTTGACAGTCATAGTTTTGTGACCAAATACGTAATGATATCGCATATAATAATAACCGTTACGATTCATCAGATTTTTGTTAAAATAAATAAATAAAGATTACCTGTCGTTATAATTATTTCATTTCACTGTCAAACACCTACCTATATCTACTTGTTTTACAACAGCTTCGAAAACTTTAAGTAAGTTGGCGTTACCAATCAAAAATTAAAACGTTTAACATCTCGTAATGAAATCACATATAAGTTAATAAATTTATACAAAAGTATCCGGCAGCAGTTTAGTTTCTCACAATTTGATAAAGATTTTGGGTCTGTTATCGTTTATGTTTATCGATACCTCTCTTTTCATATCAGTCTCTTCGACAACGGTATAACCTTGTTCGAGTATAAACGTAATATTTTTATAAAATAATGACATAATTTAAAAAGCTTCAAGTTTATAAATACAGATATCATCAAGAGCGTAAGCAAATGGAATTAGTATAAGGCATGGATATTCGTACAAATATTTTCCAAAATAAAAAAAGAAAAAGTTTCTACTGAATTTGGGGTTGCGAATAAACAATATCTTCTATATCTATGAGCCTGACAACATCACTTATTTATACTAAAAAAAAGTGTATAAATTACAATTGTCAACGATAAAATGAAAGCGTAATCTTATTTTAAACTTCTATCAGATCTTCCATATAAGTTACATAATAATTCAATATTGTAATTTAATAACAATAATTTATTTGTTCACATTTTGTACGATCAAAGATCAAATCAAAAATCTTACAAGCAAGGCAACAAAGATAAAATAATTTTGTTAGTGTCATATTAATCACCCAAATGCCTATTTATTTTAGACCGCATCCTAGATCTGAACGTAGATAAAAAGTTTGCTGACGTTCACGACGATACGAAATTAGTTTCTCAATGTCATAGCGTTATCGCAAATTATTAAATTATATACTTAAAATCTTTTTTCTCTACGCATTAACCAAATTATTTGATCAAATAAAAAAATATAGATAAGGGTCAATGCAGTAGTGAGAAAACTGCCAACTTTGCTAGAAAATGTGTTTTATTGGCGCATGTACACTATGTACCTCACTGCTATTCTGAAACTTGTAGTTGTTGAAGTGTATTAAGAAAGTACATGGCTACTGGAAGAATACAATAAAAATCTTATGCGTCATGTAATTATTATTTTTTAAGCAATATACTTTTGCAAACATATATATTATATGTTTCGACTAAATTAAATAAACTTATATATGTTCAATCTTAAGTCTCCTAAGATGACATGACATAAGGTTTTATATCACTGAAATGAAGAAGATAATATATAATAATAGGCTTTCAATGGGAATCAAATCAACATTTAAAAAAAGTAGCTGCCTTAGACATATTTTCATATACACGTATTGAAAATTCTACACTAGTTACGATTTGTAAACGTAACGGTACATTACGCCGCACAACATTGCATGTAATAAAATTTTATAATGGTTTTGGAAGTAGCCCAGCAGACTGTCGGCTTTTTATTTTGTTTATATGAAAAAAAAAGTCGGCAAATGCGGTCTCGAATAAATTGATAGCACGAAAAGCAAATTACTAAATTAAAATTTCATTGTACTGCGTGATGTGTACGACTTAAGTGAATTATATACTTCAGTACTCCCCGCCATAAAAATGTAGGTAAAAAATATAAAAAAGTGATTCAAAATAAATAATAAAAATATAACTATTTTTTTAAAAATGAGTTGTTTTTTTAATTAAATAATAATAATCTGTCACTGTTACCTGTCGCACCAAGAACGTCCATTGAATATTGGCGATAGCCTTATAGAGAATAACAATTAAATATATTTATTTAAGAGTTATTTGAAGTAACTTAAGTGGTGGATCGAATTATTTATTTTCACTTTGACTACTTGGCTAGCAAAATTACTGTTTATAGTGACACTAACAGGCGTCTAAGAGTTTCTATACTCTACTAATTATATAATTTACTCCATGATCGGCCAATAACACAGACACTTTAAAGATATTTTACCTGCTTCGCTTGTCCGCGGGTACAGGATATCCGATACATAGTCGTGAATAATATATAAGATACATGTTTGTGTACTATATACATAAATACTTAAGACTATAAGCGTAGCTCAAACGTAGAGACTTGACCCATATAGAATCAATTGGTCAGTGACAATTTATCTTGTTTGCGGGTATTACAAATAGCCAGGCCGTGAACTAGAACGTTAATAGGTCAACATTTGTGTCATTAATTCGAATAATGTAATGTATTCGTAATACGTTCATTATAAATTTGTAACAAGTATATATATCGGAATCTACTATGTGCATAACAAAAATATTGTATTTATTGTTTTACATCAACTTTTTCATTGTACCGTGTGGGATATGTAAAAATGACCTCGGGTAATAGTATTAACGCTCAATGTTAATCTTTTTTTATTCAAGCTTTGAGGTTTTCTCAACCTACCCTACCTATATTTTAGCTACATACAGGTAGGTTAAGACATTCCGTTTTACATATTTCTCTCAAAATTGAGATATTGTACGTTAAGTAGGGACACCCGAGGCTGAAGAAAGAATACTTGCAAATAAAATACATTTAAATGCTTTCCAAACTATGCAACGGTGGCGTCTATTGTTTATTTTATACGACAAACATATCTACAGTGCCAAATACCTCATTTTGCTATTGACATTACAATCGACGTCCACAAGAGGTTTTGTAAAGAAATTACACAGAACAAAAAATCAAGATATGACACCAATAGAAATATGTTTTCAAAATATCTGTCGCATCCGCCGCACTACACGTGAGTGTATTTGGCAAGCGTACACGTTACTCACCTATTTACTTCAAATATATCGCTTTGTTCATTGAAAACGAATACAAGTTGCGGGGTTTTCCATGAGTGTAAATAAAAGTAATAAATATGCAATAATTCCAAAATACAGTTATTTATATAAATTATTAAAAAAAAGAAACATTTTTTTATAACAATCTGAACTTAATCAGATTATAATACGTTAATAATAAATGTAAACTTTAAGAGTAACCGCTATTAAATTAGCAATAACATATTATTGCCTTTTCGTACTCATTCTTCTGTATCTACAAAATCTCTGCCAATTTAACGTTATCATGTTAATAAAGATAATTATTAAAACGAGCCTGGAAGCGGCCAGCTGTACCGCAAAAAACTGACCGTCCGCACTTGCGTGATTTTGTTATTCTCGTATCAAATGGCTTAATTAAATTTTAAGTTCATGCGACCACCCAGTTTCGTTCACGATTATTTTAATATATTTTGTTACGACTGTGCACAATAACTAAAGTAAATATAAACATATAATAAATAAATTAATGTAAAGTAATTACCATATCTCGTGTGTTTTTTTAAGTCATTTTAAAAGCATTTCCTGCCATTCCTAAAGATCATAGATAAACATCAAATTTATTACTAACATAATTTTTTATTAAAGGATATAAATACTTCTATAGAAAATCATTTATAATGGCAAAATCTCACGTGCAGAAGTCACATTTGCTTTCCGGTTGCGCTTCTACAATTCCATAGAGAATAACTCGGTGTATAAAGTAATGCAATATATTAACTTTAGTGACTATACAAATAAATAATCGACTTCTCTATTATATTATACATCGAATGTATCTAGGTTCCCGGAACATATTCAAGGCAAGCAATAATTTATTCCTTCGCTTACCGCCAGTGAGATTGATGTCACTCACCTTAAACGCTTCAATTCCTTTATAACATACCAATATGGTTAGCCTATAAATATACACTACCTCCCAGATGAATTTCGAGAACAAAGGGCCTATCAATAACAAAAAGCTATATAAAAAGCAGAACATTTATTGTGAATTCTTTATAATTATGGAAAAATGTCATTTGTATAATATTGCTAGTTGTTTGTTCTAAAGTTATTATTATTATTTACATTTATATGTAAATTGCTATATTCTTAGATTAGAAATGTAAAAAATAATGCTATGTTGAACGTTGAATGAAATTATTATGTAACCTAACATTGCAGATTTCACACTGTAATTTATTTGCATTAGTATTTAGAATAGTTATATTTTGTGTGTGTGTTACAAATTTTATACTTAATCAATTGCTTTTAGGGTTATAATTGATCTAAAATATTATACTTTTGAAGTATTTTTTTTCTGTCAGATAATAAGAACAAGACTAGGCTAATTCTAGTAAAGCATGAAACTTTCATGCTTTCATTTCATTCTTTCTTTAACCTAAATAAAATGATTTTCCCATATCACTTGATACAAATTGAATTGCATAATTATATAACTAGATAAAATGTTTCTAAAACAAAGTAAGTAAGTATGTATGTATCTTTAAAGTGAAATTTATGAAAATTTGTAACAAAAATACAACCATTTTGCTTATGACTGTACTTAAAACAAACAATACACTGGAATCTGTATGACACAATCACCTGAACATAATTATTCTAAGAATTGACAAGGTCATATCTACAGATAATAAAGGATGGAACAATGTGGAGCTGTGAATGCCACTTTTAATAGCAGAATTGTACTGCAGATTAATTATTTGGCATTATATGCACAGAAAAAATATCTGCTCTTGGCAATGATACAGATAAAATTCTTAGAAAAAAATTACATTATGTTTGGTATAATTTTGTACATACATACATGCATGCATTTAAAAATGATTTAGTAAGAAAGAGTACAATATATAAATACTACTATTAATACAATAATATAATAATATTTATGATATAATACACCAAATTGTAAGTTTTTTATTGCTTGCACAGAACCAACACCAAATTAAACTTTATTCAATTAAATTCTAAAATAGGTACAAAAGTCTTATTTCAAATGATAGATGAGATGTATGTAGTCTCAATCATTTTCCCTATATCCAGTGAAGGTCTATATGTTTTTCATCAGTACTTTTGATTATTAAACAGAATAATTATAGAAATTTAAAAATTTATAAGCAATTCTAAACGGTTAAGTACATTAAAACCAAAAAAAAATGAAAAACATATGTTTTTTTAATCATTAAAATACTTATAGTTCAAACTAACCTCACAAGCAGGCAGTTAGATGCACTCGGGAGCACTTGTGTTATAGCCAGGCATCAACCGTCCTGTGGAAAACCAGCAAATTGTTGCATATCTATTAATTGTATCCCATATTAGTTTTTAACAATTAATAGCCAAGCATTATCATACAGTCAAGGATACTATACTTGGCGACAAGCCAAAGAACTTGCACTGAAGCGAGCAAAACTGAAAATCATCGATGCAATCATGGTGTAAGATGCGAGAACGTGTCACAATAATATGCGGGGTTAGTAAACAAATATGGGACGAGATCCAAAAGCGATTGCATAATGCCCCTTATACACAAAGGTGTTAAAACGTGCATGGAAAAAATCAAGTACAAGCAAAAAAAATAAAGGAAGTAAGATATAAGATAGCGGTGATAAAATACATACAAAACTATTTCCTCGAAGGGGCATTTCACTTATAAAAATTAAAATCACAATTTCAAAACGTAAAAAGTGTCTAAGAAATAATTTCACTACTGCCACTACACTAACACAATTTCTTAACAAATTTCGTCCGTCTCTCGCCGTTCTCGGCAAATAAAATTTGACAGCCGTGTTCTCCTTTCTAGAACAATCACACAAAAGTTCCGTTTTACGCATGAAATATAGATTTTATTTTCTAATTTCATTTAATTTTTATAATTATATAAAATTTATTTATTGCTCTACTATGAAATGAAGTATTAATTTTTCTATACAATTTTTTTTTTATTTTAAGTAAGACATATTGTTTATTTATATTTGATACGTAAATTTTGATGTTTTCTTGACTCTGTCTTAAAAGGTATATAAGAGGGCAATATTATTATGTTTTATTTATTATCTATGATTTACATTAAATACTTGTAGACACTAGACTCAGAGACTGTAGTTTTGATTTTCTTGAATCTCGATCACGTGTATTTGGTTAATTTTTTAAATATGTAAAGTGTTAGCTGAATTACAAATACCATTTACACGTGCAGTAATGTTATTTATTTTTGTGATACAGTAAAAACAAGGTGGACTAGAGACGATATGGTTATATAGTTGTTAAAGGAGAAGTATTCTTATCAGTCTTATCACCATGGAATATGTTTTGGTTCAAAATAAAGTTAAACTTTTATTTGAAAAAATATCTGAACCACACTATGTTATGAATAATTATTATGCCGATCATTTTTTTATAAAAATAAACTGCGACGATCCTGGTAAGTACTTATTATTTAAAAAGTATAAAATTTAATTAATATTAAATAACTGAAAATATTTAGTTACATTAAATATTTTTATTCATATAGTAATAATTGTAATATGTTTGTCACGTTCCTATTGCTTGTAAATCAAATACAACATTTTTAATTGATTTTTTGTAAAGAGATGACATAATAATATAAACACAACTTAATGCATGTATGTATGCATAAGGCACATTAAATAAAAAAATATTATTCTATTTCAGAAGTTGTTTGTTTAAAATCATGGCCTTTACTACCTGACATGCTTATAGAAGCATTAAATAATACAGAAAACTATCATAATACAGTAAAAGTATTTTTAATAAGATTATTGGGTGTCCTTGCGTCAGGAGAAGTTAATTTTGCTAAGATATTTTCAAAGAAAGGAGATGAAATTTCTAAAGCCTTCAGTGAAATAAATGCACAGAGTATGGATACTAGCCTAAGAGTAGCTTACATGGAAGTAGCTCTTGCTCTTCTTAATCACAATTCTGGTGTATGTTGGCTTCTTGACAGTGGAGCTTACAAAGAAATATTAAAGCTTTGTAATGAGAAAAGGACAGTTTTTGTTGTTCGGCAAACTTACAAATTTGCATCTTCATTCCTTTGGAAACTTAACAACTTATGTAGTGGAACTAGTGTTAAACTAGTGATGGATTTTATAGTACAGCCAATGTTAGATGTTAAGTTCATAAACATAGAATCCATGACTAGTGAAGAAGAGGATAATATATGTAAAACTCTTGAACCAATACTACAAATACTATTATCAATTGTAAACAACGAGACAAACATAAAAACACAGAATTGCATAGTAGACTTTTTATTGAAAGATTATAAAATATTAACATACTGCTATGTTATGTTAGATACTTTGAGGAGAGAAGATGTATCTCTTCTCATATCAAAATTCCTATTTTGGTTGACAATTGGTAAAATGTTTTTTGACAAACCAATAAATTCAAATGTGCAATATGATAGAGAAGATTTTAAGGAACTCAGTGTTACATATTTTAACATTGTCCAGCATTTGATTCAAAGACGCTGTGCTAATTTAGTATTTGATTTTTGCAATGCTTGTAATTTAATATGGAGTTCAGTGTGGTGTGACCAGAAGCCTGCAATATTTGAAATAGATGGTAGAAAAATTGAATTACAAAAACAGCTGTTACTTATTTGTTTAGTGCCATCAATAATGTATATAACTCGGAAAAAATCTTGTTTAGAGAACACAGACAGGGTCAATGATTATATTTTAAAAATAATGAACTTTACATGTGAGCATACGGCAAGAACAGCTTACTCTTTAAGAGATTTACTCTTACAATTAGATACACAAGCTATTACACTACAAAGTGTCAAAAGATTAACATGCCTTAAAAACCATTTAAACAATGAACAAGCTAATTTAGTTTTCCAAACTATGTTTTATGTTCTTAAGGAATACGATCCTATAGATGAGCAAGGGGATATGAAGAAAGAGGAGATTCTTGAAGAAGATGACCAGGAAAAAGTGCTAGTAATGACATATGTGCTAGACACCTTGCTGTCTTTAGTTACAAATTACAACATAAACTGGCAGGAAAGCTTAGAAGTACTGTGCCTGTACACGGTTGTGTTTAACATTTTGAAGAGACAAAATTTATCATGCAAAGTAAGAATTACTTGAAAATATATTTTAATTATATTTAATTTTTATATCTTTTTGATATAATTATTTACATTATTTTGTTTGCAGTTTGTAGTAACAGCTCTGAATGTAATTACTGTAACAATAAAGAAATTTTTGCCACCAAACTTATCATTATTAATGGAATCTAAGCCTGGCTCCACAATGGATGAGCTCGGTAAACTAATTTATATGAAAATGCATGATTTCAACTGGGAAGTGAGAGATTCGGCCTTGGAATTGCTGTATGTGTGTACTAACATCTGTTTTATTAGTAAGTGAAAACTTATATTTTATTTTTTAATTTCATTAAAGAATTTCAACTATTATCTCGAAATCTCTCTATAGTTTACTAAAAGATCTCGGCCTGTCTAGAACTATCACAAATTCATTTCTAGAACGCACTTCGAAGGCGGCTTCGGTAGAATCATTTAAATTTTGGTTAGGTAGTGGGAGGAGCTCGGACAGTGAAGGTGAGCGTTAATGCATTTTAAAGGGGCCCCTTTAAGCCTACACTTGGGTCGCAAGTCCAGCGCAACTCAAGCGCTGCTCGGAGCTCCTCTTCCTACAACACGATGGGCACTCGCACGGTGAATCCATTGAACGCTAGTTGTCTTCTCTATTTTCTAAGCCTGTGTAAGTTTTGTACATAAGATTTGTATTTTGTTGATTAATTTAATAATTATTTGATTAATTTAAATTATCCTTGATTTCTATACACATAGTTTTGTTTCTTTGCATCTGTAAATATAATACACTATTTCATTTCAGTCTTAAATAAGGTAAAATAAATCTAATTATATTTGCGTATACAATGGACCTATTAGTACGTCAATAGTAAATAAGTTAACACTGACTTGCAACTACGCATTAGGATTATGTCAATGAAACAAATTTATTTGTAATAAAGACACATCCGTTGATGCGGTGGTTATAGGTTCGTTTCCCACTCTTAGCAAATATTTAAGTTGTTCGGAATCTATCTCGCTTCTTTAGAAAAGGGGCGTCGTCGGTTTCCACTATATGAAAAACAACAATATTTCGTTTTTTCCGAGCATCACATGTAAAATTATAAAAAAATCTATGTATCTATCTGATATGTATAGAGAGAGTTTGATAAACGTACTCCTGGAGAAGTAAAATACAGGATGAGAGACTTTTTGGAGCATTGCTTTTTTTTTAAATAATTATTGTAAAAAAGACTAAATATAAAAGGTTTCTTTTTTGAAGATTGTAAGTTAAAATTTAAATATTGCGAAAATGTTTCATGCCAAACACTCAAATGAAAAACTAACACTAGTTGTACAAGTTAGCAATCATGCTATCATGCTACATCAGTAGCAACTTATTTTTTTCGCTATAAAAATATATAGCCTACATGACTATACTACGCGATAGCTGTAAGTAAGCTGTGTATATAACTTAAAAAAATAATCCCTGAATGAAAAACGGAGAATATTCTCTCACTTCTCCGTAAACTTCCCAAGAATCTAAGCCGAATTTGAACCCCGGACTGTGAGTCGTTTTCCAGCTTCATATATATAATATCGAAATTATAATTTTATAGCTTTTTATCCTTCAAACGTTAACTATTCTTAATTGCAATGTGCAATACTATTATTATTAAAAATAATAAACATTAAAATAAGATATATAATCAATTTATATTATCCTTTATACTAATAGTATAAAACTGAAGTTTATTTACATTATCGTGTCCTTATCTTGGTTACTAACTGCTGCTTTCAATTGAAATATTATTTTTGTATAATCGATTCAATTCCTCGTTGGTTATAGCCTGTTGTAAACATGAATCGTTTTGTCCTATGAATAGAGAAAAAACCCTTATAAATATTTATTTATTTATTAGAATAGATTGATTAGAATCAATAAGATGATCACTTGTGTACGTCAGATAGAGCGAACGGAGTAGTGTCAAAGGAGCCCAATTTGATAATAAATATCGAATTGAGCCCCTCTGAAACCTACACACTCCACGACTTAAAACTAAAGTTACGAGGGTTCCAAACGCGGCCTGGTGAGAAGAGCCCACAACAAACTCAACCAGGTTTCCCTAAACCTATTGTGATCACTTCACAAATGTCATTATTCATACGTCATAGTTAAATTTGCTTTGAAAAAAGTTTATTTTAATAAATAAATATCTTGAATAGTAATTATTACTGCTTAATTAGTACTTTTTATGCATTCGAAATTCATAAGATATTATTATCAACTTTCTAAAATAAACAATTATTTCATAGTAAGCATGATTCGAGTTTCGTGTCGTTTGTATATAGAAAATGTTGAGTCATAAAGAGTTGGGAGGCGCAATCCAATACCCATGTTTTATCTTATCACAAGACTTTTTTAAAATAAATATTTTTTTTTTGCGAGATGTCGTGTAACCTCAATGAAAAATGTACTTATTTTTCATTTTTTTGCCTATGGAAATGAAAATTAAAAAAGCAGTATAATTTTTATTTGCTAATACTTTCTTATATGTATATAATTTCTTTTATGTCTTCACACTTTATTCTGCACTTAGCTGGGTAGCCAGAGGGAACAGCAGGAACCTTAGGAACCTAGTGTTAAGAAACTTCGTTACTTAGTCCTGCATTCTTCGTCTCTGCTTTCCGCCATTTTCGAGACATTGCGTGTTGAATGGCGGAACTCAACGCCGCCCTTTTCCTATTTTCCACAGCGAATAAAAAGGAAATAGAAAAATCCAACTTCCCCGAGTGGGAATCGAACCCACAAACCGTCGCTTTTACAGGTAGATGCTACGTCTCTGCGCCACGACGGTCCTCAATATTAAGATCCTAAATATTTTTCATTCGTATAATATGATTAATATAATTGTTGCAGAATTCCCGCCTTTACAAAAGCAGATTTTCTCAAATAACTTAATCGTGGTAGCGGCTACGGTAGCGCTGAATGATCATGAGTTTTATGTTCGCGCATCAGCGTTAAAGTGCCTCGGCGCTGCAAGTAAAGTGTGCACGTTGTGGGATCAGCTGAAGACCCAATATCCTAATATACAGGTAAAAATATGTTAATATATGTCTTCTGTATATATTAAATATATGTTCTATGCATATATCCCGCCTTTTGGTAAAATAATTATTATTGTGATAATTTCACGATGTTAACTTTTGATAATTTCCTAAAACACACTAAATATATAATTTTTTTGGCGAGATATGGGTGTTGGAGAAGAGTGAAAGTAATGTATTTTGGGCAAATTGAACCTGCAATGTACAAAACGGCGAATTGTCTTGAATTGAACGAAGAAGACGAAAAAAATGCTAAGGTCGTATATTATCCTTTCGTCATTCGTTTTGAATATGTTGAAAGAATGGTAAATATATAATTATCATGTAACAGTAAGTTGTACGAGAGGCAGTGGAGCCATTTGGCAAAGTATTGACAATATTGAGAAATCATGCAAAAAGCATGAGGACTCACAGGAAATGTTTGATCAAGTTGATAGTGGACGAGGCGTAAGAGATAAGGAAAGACCGCTGCTTTAAGCTATGCGTTGTGCTATCTCTGATTACAAATACGATTGTCTAATTTATCCGAAAATATAAAACCAACGACATTTCGCTTGACTTATGCGCGAGTTGCAGAAGCAAAAAAAAACTTTCACTAGTGGGATGAGAACCAGCAACAACCGTATAACAAATATTATAAAATGTATATTACTACTATATCTGATTATTTAAGTATGGCTTGAGTAAATTTCAATTAATATTACTTTTTTATCTTCACACTTTATCCCGCACATGGCAGGGTAGGCAGAGGAAACCGTAGGAACCTAGTTTTAAAGACACTCCGTTCCCTGCTTTCCGCCTTGTTTTTCAAGGCATTGCGAGTTAAGTGGCGGAACTGAACGCCGCGCCTTGCCTAGTTTCCAGGGCGAAGAAAATAGAAATAGAAAAAAGCCATCTTCCCCGTGTGGGAATCGAACTCACAAACCGTGTAAACGCGTTACAGGCAAATGCTACGCCTCTGCGCCACGACAGTCTTTAATGTTTAATGATTTTATAAATAAACTAAATGCTATAGTTAATTACAAGTTATCAATATTATTTATATTACAATAATAAGGAAACGTTGACTATTTAAAACAATATAATAAGGATATATTGTTCTAAATATGAATACAAAGAGTGTAAACACTGGCGTTGCTCGCCTCTGTCCAACAGTCAGTATAAGAAAAGCTGGACTTACAAATTATCATTTTTCCCATTCGCTTTTCTATATTTTTTTGCCCATTTAAGATACTGTATATTATGTTATGAAAGCTCATTGATAAATTCTATATAATCGATAAAAATAATTTTTAAAAACTCCTAAAGTTAGCTTTGACAATGAAGCTTTGTATATGTTTTGTAATAATAGCTAAATGTTACTTACAGGAACTTCTCTTACAAATACTATCAGAAAACCCGGAAGGCGTAGTTCGGAAGGAGGCCTGCAATGTTCTATGTGAAATATACCAAAACGTTAAATTGACACCAAATTTTAAACTCATCCTATATAACCATATGGTGTCGTCAGCCTTGAGTGACTTTCACTGGGAAGTCCAACTTTGTGCACTTAAATTTTGGAAAGTTGTCATACAATCATTATTGAATGACCAAGGAATGCTCGACGGGACTTTTCCACCGGTCACATTTTCAAGGGAAACCAGAAAAATTGTTACACTAAACGAAAGTGAAATCCAGAAACGGTTAAATAGAATTTTGGAGGAACTTGCCTCTATCGGATGCCTCACTGTGTTGGTAAAACTCTTACATGATGAAAACGAAGTTGACATAATGGATGCCGCTCTAGCAGTGTCGATGGAACTACTAGAAATTCTAGATAAGTATAATGTGCCAGATAATTTGAAACCTAATGAGAACGAACCGAAATCTATAGACGATCTGTTGAAACAAATCAAATTGGATACAATAAACGTTTATGATAACGGGGAAATGGAAGAGCCAAAGAACTTGTCGAACTCTGAAAACGTTATCGAAAGTATATTAAATGCAGATGATATTAACTTATTAGCAAACATCTACGAAAGACACATGACTTTAAATACAGACGACACTGAGCCAATTGCTAAAAATCAAACAAAATTACTAAAATTTGTTTCGCCATACTTATTTGTTTCATTCATAAGGAGTAAGGACTTCAAAATGGTCATAGAGCAAAAGAGAAATTGGAAAGATGGTATAAAAAGTCTATCGTCCCTATTGGATGATGTTCTGGGGATATATGAAGTTAACGATGAAGTTAACTCTTTGGATTGTTATTGAGAATATATTTACTCTACAATAAGATAGTATCACACTATCACTATGTTAGTAGATTTGTTATTTAGGTTAAGTGATTAATTTGTAAATTATATTTTTTAAATACTTTCTTGTTTTAATTGATTGATACGTCTTCTTTATAATGAAGAACTGAGGCTTTTAGATTGGCAAAGAGAAAAGAAATGTACAATCATATGGAACCAACGTCATTACTTATTGCGAGGCTACTCTTGAAACTTCTTTTGTACTCTTCAACCTTAAATGTCATGGCAGCATTTTCTGTTATTAAGTGATTATTATGAGAACTAAATCGTTTTACCAGATTGTTGTAGAACTCAGAAGCAGTTAGATTTTTGATTTTTGGTACTCTTGAAACCGTTTGACAACTATAATGGCACCAAATTAACAATATATTGTAAGCATTCTAAAGATAGCAAAAGTGTAAATTTCTTGAAATTGTGCTTATAAATATTGGTGAAAATTTAAAAACAATGCCCCGATTAGCTCTTGTTTAATTTAAAGAACATCGAAACGAACATCGCTTGGCTAGATAATTAAATACATAAGGCATAAAAAAATAAAACAAAAAAATTTACAAATGTGTATACATACAATGTAAGCTATTTTAAGCGAAGACGACGAGCCCTTATATAAAGTAGGTTACTCTTACATTATATATTAATCTAAGTATTTTTAACAATCCCTGAACTAAGCTAAATAAAATGTTAAATTTGTAATGTAATTTTAAGAATAATTTCAGTAGATTCTTTAATTGAAAATTATTTAATACGACAGAGTATTTTTTTAGTACAAAATATATATTTTAAGCTTTTTTTTATATCTTCACGTTTTATCCTGCATATTGCAGGGTAGGCAGAGGGAACTGCAGGGACCTTATGAACCTAGTGTTAAGACACGTGCTTGTTGCGCCGTTGCTTAGTCCCTGCTTTCCGCCTTTTTCGAGACATTGCGTGTTGAGTGGCAGAACTCAACGCCGTGCTTTGCCTAGTTGCCAGAACGAAGAAAATGAAAATAGAAAAATCCATCTTCCCCAAGTGGGAATCGAACCCCCAAACCGTTGCGTTTACAGGCAGACGCTTACGCCTTTGCGCCACGACGGTCCTCAAAGCTTAATCTTAATCATCATTATATATTATTTGTCGAAGCGTTTTTATTGCACACATTTAGAGACGTGAGTTTTGGACCTAGAATTTTACATTTGGTACCGTTTTAAAGATCTCGATTTCACAGATTGGTGAAAAATATAATTGATGTTCGAACTTGAATAGTTCAATTGATAATTGATTAAGAAAACTATACGTTTACGAACAAAAATCTTAAAAATTCTGTCTTTTACCAAAAGAAATATGTCTAATTTATGTGCGCGGGAAACCCACTAGTACCTATATATGTGTTTCTTACGTATTATAATAAATATTATTTTATAGATTGATTCTTACTCATAACTTCATGTTATATATGCATATGGTCAAAAGATGGTATGTATTGACTGATGGTGATTTTGAAAAATTGCATGGCAATATATAACTAATATTTATATTTATACACTGTCAACAGAAATATAATAGGAATGTGTGAGTTGATTAACACACACAACCAGATTTTAGACGCAGGAGTTCTCTGTAATTGGAGTGCCATAATAGAATAATTGAAGTTATTCTAATTTAGAGAAAGAATAGAGAAAAAAACAGAAATTTTAATATATAAGTTTGCATTTTTTTTAGTTATAAAATCGAGGTGTAGCTCAGTCTACAGCCGTTGATGTAAGTTCAATACTATATAAATAATCTTAATAACTTTCATTCTTTTTTTTTGTCAATAGTAGCTAAAATTTTCACATTTTAAATATATCCTTGATTTAAGGGTTTTATTATAAATTGACACTTTTATTATGACTAGCTTAATCATTATTAAAAAAATTGTATATAATACAACCATAATTTTAATGTTAATGTACTATATTTATTTTATATATTAGCTATGCTTTAAAAGAAAAAAATAAAATTCAATTAACATTTTATTTTCTAAATAAAACTAAATTTAAAATAAAATATACATTAATATCTAATCAATTTCTATGACAGCCCCAACTTTCGACAAGGCTTCCTTCAGTTTTTCTGCTTCATCTTTAGATATATCCGCCTTTACTACAGTTGGTACACTTTCAACAAACTTTTTGGCTTGTACCAAATTGAATCCTTCTAAAAGCCCTTTTACTTCTTTGATTAATGCTACTTTTTGTTTTTCATCATATTTTGTCATTTTAACCTGAAAAACAGAAATTCTCTTGATATAGTGTATATTATAACATATTATACAAATTTACAAAAAGTAAATTATTTAAATAAATATAAAGAGTGAAAACGTTGAAAGTTAAAGCTATCTTCATCATTCAATTAAGACTACAGGAAATAACATGAAGAAAACTTATATAAGTAGATGGGTATGTCTATCCATGTTTTTTATCATAGCAAGAATTTCTTCTTATGCATATTATATTTAATCTTATTAAATATTTCTTCAAAAAAAAATTTACACACAATAAAATAAATTTAAAAACTTACAGTAAAACTAGTTTTAACAGTTTTAGGTACAGCTTCTTCTTCATCTTGGGCTGCAGGTGCTGCCATAGCAAAACCTCCCATAGGCATCACAGGTGCATCAGGGAGATTCAGTCTTTTCTTCAGAACTTGGCTTAGTTCTGACACTTCTAATAAGTTTAGTGTTGTGATTTCTGAGACAATTTTTTCAATTTTGGGTGATACTGGCTTTTCTACACCCTCAGGCGGCGGGATAGTAAGAGGATTTATAGTAGCTTCGGCTACATCTTGCTGTAGGACTGAACTAAAATTGTAAATGATATATCACATTAGCATTTGGGTATTTTCATAAAATATGTGAGTTATGGTTATCCAAAGCATAACCTATAAAAAAAAATAACATGTACCATCTTGAAAATGAGCGTAATTGGGCAACTGGGAAGCGTCTTATTAATCTGATGCTGTTCATTTTACTTTGATTATTATTATATTTATTATACTTTTAATTCAGAAAAAAAATCACAATTTGATTTCCTCCTACTTTTTACTTAATTTTAATAACATAGATTATAAATGAAGGCTGACAGAGTAACCATAGATATAACATACTTTTGACAATTAAGTATTTAAGTGCAATGTTATTGAGAAAAAATAATAAAAATAAATAGTTTTTGACTTTAATAAATGATATTCTAAGTTAAATACACTGTCAATTTCATTTTCAAAAAATATTTTAATAATATTCAGCGTATTTATAATTCTATTGGGCAACTTTAAGTTTAAAATTGTCAAATGACAATTACAATGTTGATATTTATTATTTGTTAGGCAGTATTAATTCTCCAGAGTTAATGCATTTGATACCGTCGGCAGTTGAGTTTAATTGAACTGACCAGTGCTTTGCTGTCTCTTGTCCACGTTCCGCCGCATTTTAATCTTAATATCTCTAGACTTCAGTCGTGTTAAAAATCTTATTAAGTGACCAACATTAAATAAAATATTGCTATACTGTAATTGAGTACAGCTAAAATATAAAACGTAGTTTTGTTAGTAATCTACTGGGAGTTTCTCCGTCTGTCAAGGTATAATTATATTAAGCTTTTTATTTATTATTATGTCCATTAAAATTCAAGTCCTAGCAATGTTTCTTTAGTTTAGAGATTATTTTATTATTTATTTTTATTTTCCTAATAAATTTTGACAGTAAATTTTCAGTTCAGTGTTATTTTAAAAAACTAAGGAAAAAATTAATTCTCACAATCCTCCTAACTTAAGGAATGCAGAAAAAAGAAAGGTGTTAATATTACTTCCTTGTTTTAGAATTTTATTTTTTATTTTTACTGTGTTTTAATTGTGGTTGGCCATAAATTATACATTTTTTTACAAGTTCCAATGTTATTATTATACTTATTTAATATTTACTTCCTATATTATATTAAACAAACAAACCTTTGAGTTTTTGCATTTTTTAAAATCTATAGATATAGTCTAAATTTTATACGATAAAGTCAATTGTGCTCAACTGGCACACTTAGAACACCATAAGTAAAATGAAGGAGTACAAGAAGTAAATTTTATATAAGAATTGATTAAGTTGAATAATATTTAAAAATATGTCATGATTTTTCAAATATATTCAATTTATGTGCAGAATATTATGAAGTGGTTTATAAACAGGTAAAAGTTGTCTATATATTGAATGATTATTATAAAGAAAATACAATATTTTTTTTATTGTTCTCACACGCTGTTATTGTGAACACTTTGTACTTAGTTAAATTGTCCAATCATCTATATTATTTCAGAAAAGTAGTTACATCCTTTTGCACTATAACCGATCATTCAATTTACACCTAAGCTAGTCGAGGGGAATTTACATTCAAATAAAACATTATATTAGTCTTATATATTTTCTTTCTTTCTCAAGTTGTTATGTTACACTTCTTCCCACTTTATACATAGCATGGTATGCAGAAGGAATGTACATATTGCTTAATAGATCTATATCTAAGAAATGCAATGCCATTCCCTAGGTTCCATCCAATTTTACGACAGATTAGCAATAATTAAAGTGAAATAATCGAAAAGTAAAGACTATATGCTAGATTGAAGTTTCTATTAGATTGAATAAATTTAACATTTTTTTTGTTTTATTTTAATTTTTATTCTATACAGAAAATTTCTTTGCTTTTAATTTTTCTATGCATTACGGCAGATTTGTGATGGAAATACTTTTAACATGACCACAATTTTCCTTGAATTCTTTTTTTTTATTTTTTTATTCCACATATGTATATCTATTCATACAATCATACTTTGAATTTTCTTACAAATTTTTAAATGTTTTTTTTTTTTTCGTAACTATACCATTTTATATATGCCTTTAGTTGATAAATGCTTCTCAAGTTTTTTGTGACATTGAAAAAAATTGTAGCTCTTAAGTCTCTTTTAATGTCTCACCTAAGGATCGTTGGGTAATGAAACACTCCAAATAAATCAAATCTGCTGAAATATCTTCAAATAAAGTATAAGTAAATGCAACATTTAGGAACTTTATTCAGGATACCTCAGAATGCAGACACTGGCCATCTATTAGTCTTACTGTATAAAATTGAGAAGCAAGTAGCAGTCTTGCTTGTACATAGAGAGTCTGGTCTCAGATGCTTATAAAGAGAATAACTATTAAATTGTGCACTTAGCCTTAATTCGAACACCATCGTTAACATTGTCACTCGCGGCTTTGGAAGCAGTTATTAAAACTATAATATCTACTTCGTTTCAGTGTTAATGTATTATAGTTATCTAATATTTTATATTATGACATATATTTGCTTAAAATATAATCAAATATTAAAAATAAAAAAATAATTTAATAAAAAACAAAGTTTCCAACTGCGTAAGCAGAAAGAACAAAATAACAAAATTGCGAAATGCCACAAATAACGCGCAGTTCAAATTTCATTTCAATTAAGTTTCACAATGGCAAAACATTTATGGAGCTTTTTTCAGATTATTACGCAATTTTAAATTACATACGGCTTCTTAACTGAAAGTATTTCCCGCAAAGAAAAACTAACTAACTAACTAGACTTTAGCTAAAACTCTCCGTTCTCTAATTACCGTCGGGCTTTCTTTTGTTGAATCGGAGAATTTAAATATATTTAGTTTGATTTTTCTTCAATCATCAATTTCATTCTTTAAGTGAAATTTCATTATTTATTTAGTGAGGACACAAAAGTATAAATTATGTGCGAGATCGAACCTGCTATCACCATTCGTATTTTATACATTAGTTTCCTCTCCTCAACCAATAGGCTGTTACTACACAGTTACGTCTGTTGATTTTTATTTATTTATAAATAAATAAAAAACATAATTCGTGCCTTGGAGCAGTCCTATATTAAAATTAGTTGTGGGCCCAAATAAAGGATAAAGATTTCTGCGTGTTTATTGATTTTTTTTTCATTTTTTATATAGACGACAAAACTCTATAGGAGCACACGATTACATACAATTGTAGATTACACAAATTTTTGCTAGCTGGAGGATAGACTAGGCTGTTAATCATTGCTATCGGATGAGCCGGCGAAATTACTATTGATGCATGCTTAACACGAGCAATGAATTGTAGGTGTATAACAGTGAAACGTGGGTATTACTGTAGAAAAAGAAAATGAAGGCTGCAAAAATGTGATCTCTTCGTTCGCGGTTTGGACACGTCAAGAGAATAAGTCGTAAATGAATGGTAAAAAAAAATAAATGAATGAGAGGGAGGTAGAAGAAATTGGAGGGGAAAATGGAAATGTATGAAGAAGTTAGTGACAGCAAAAGAGTGTAGAGTAGTATGTAGAGACTCTAGGCACTTGGCTCTTTCTTCTGTTTGACGTGAAGCTAGGTATATATTTAATTAGTAAATTCCAGAACCTACTCAGTCTGTGTCTTTACTTCTTATATACTAGTGACCCGTTCGCCACTTCGCTAGCTGAACGATTTTGTATATTGTATTAGAATTTAGTACATATTAGTTTATATATTTTTTTCTCTCTTAAATCATGTACGTATATATACTATTAATATAATTTAATACGTAAAATGTTGTCTAAGTAGAAGGTAATGGGCGATGTAAATATATATTTCCGGATTCCGAGAGAATTCCATGATCAAAAATGATGCCAATATGTTGCATAACTTCTTCAATTTGCAGTAGAAAATTTATAAAGAGCAGATCAGCGGAGATAAGCCCGAAAAAACAGAACGATAGACAGGCAAAAATATTAGAGATATTTTTTTGTTTTAGCAAGGTGTAAATAGATACATGCGTTTGATAAAACCTATTTAGTTTAGAAGTACAGATATTTACATAACAAGTTATATAATTTTTTTTCAGCTTCACGCTTTATCCCGCATATTGCAGGATAGACAGAAGGAATTGCAGGAACCATATGAACCTAGTGTTAAGACACTCCGTCGCTTAGTCCCTGCTTTCTCCGTCTCCGCTTTCCGCCTTTTTCGAGGCATTGCGTGTTGAGTGGTGGAACTTAACGATGCGCTTTGTCTAGTGCGAAGAAAATGAAAATAGAAAAATCTATCTTCCCCGTGTCGGAATTGAACCCTCAAACCGTCGCGTTTACAGGCAGACGCTTACGCCTCTGCGCCACGACGGTCCTCAATAACTATACTATTATTATTAATGAGTAATTACTATTATAATATAAACTATTATATAATTATTGCCTGTAACAATCAAACACGTGACAACATCGTCCCGATAGTACCAACATTATGAAAATAATATTTTGCTTAGTTCTAGAAATGTTTGCGTTTCTAATATCGCTCAATAAGCGACCATTTTACTGCTAACCTACAAAAGGTTAAACTTTAAAGGTAATGAAGCCGTATATTAAATTGATATGGCGCAACAAAGGGGTCTTAGTAAAATTGCCGCCGTTGCCTTAAGATATATAATAATAGAGTATATTTAATCGCAGTAGCAAGGCAATTACTGATAAAATTATTACGCAACTTGTAGGGCTGCGTTTATTCAATTAATGTATGCCAATATAACTAGATAGTAGAGAACTTAAGTACATGTTTTCGGTTAAGTTATTTATTATTTTTTTATTTTTGTATGAAAAGGATAAAAGGACCGTCGTGGCACATAGGCGTAAGTCTCCCTGTAAACGTGACGGTGTGTGAATTTTCTTCGCTCTGGCTCTCCTTTTGCGGGCATTGTGTGTTGAGTTCCGCCACTCAACACGCAATGCCTGGAAAAGACGGAAAGCAGAGACGGAGAAAGCAAGAACTAAGCAACGGAGTGTCTTAACACTAGGTCCCGACGATTTCTAGGGTTCCCTTTTACCTACTCCGCTATTTGCGGGTTAAAACGTGAAGCAAAAATTTTATTTTTTTAAATTAAATCTTAAAAATAAATATTATTAAATGTTGCTATTTAAAAATATTTAAAGTATTCTAAGGCTAAGTTCTTACTGAATAATAAACGTTGAATTTAAATGTGAATTATGACCTTTATTACTGTATGACATTTGAATACCGTTTTGCAAACATACATTCAAATAACCTCCATAATAGTTGCCTGCACGTGTCAGAATTTCAATTTGCTTTAAAATAGATCCCTTATAAAATAAACATTGTGCCCAGTTGTTTTGTATTGTGAATGTCTTTGACGGGTGCCTGAAACTGAACGTAATTGGATAGGTACTATACTAGTCTAGATATTGATTTGACCTACATAACTACTGTTATGTGTTTGAGTTATGAATTGTTGTCCTCTTGACATTAATAAGGGAAATTTCTCTTTTTTTTCTTCTTTTTTAAGACCGTCGTGGCGCAGAGGCGTAGCGTCTGTAAACGCGACGGTTTGTGGATTCGATTTTCGCTAGGGGAAGATGGATTTTTCTATTGCAATTCTTTTTTCGTTCTGCCAACTAGGCAAAGCGCGCGATTGAGTTAAGCCACTCAACACGCAATTTCGAAATTTCGACAAATAAGGCGGAAAGCGGGGAACGGAATGTGTTAACACTATGTTCCCACTGTTCTTGAGGTTCCCTTTGCCTCCACTACTATGTGCGGGATAAATATTTTAATTGACGTTGAATGAGAACACACAAAGGAGAACGTACAGCAACAGTCTTAACAGAGAGAAATAATTGTTTAAAATATACCTATATGTTATTATGATATTTATATATATATATATATATATATATATATATATATATATATATATATATATATATATATATATATATATATATATATATATATATATATATATATATATATATATTCATATATATATATATATATATATATATATATATATATATATATATATATATATATATATATATATATATATACATATATATATATATATATATATATATATATATATATATATATATATATATGTTGCTAATTTTGCCTTTGTTAGTAAATGTCCTTAAAGTAATTTTCTTAAATATTTATTTTATTGTATGGCCGGCACCGACTTTATATAACAGATTTACATAAATTTAACATATTTACCTAAATACTAGAAATGGTATATTCATAATAGTGTTAATTATGAAATATGGTAAAATATCAATGGTTCCTTTATTTATTATTCAATTATCTTTCTTTGAAAAAATAAACTATTTTTTCTATTTACAGTTAATTTTTAAGTTTGACTCTGTCTTTTTATTCTTTTTTTATTTACTTATTAATATGAACGAAATGTGTTTATTTTAAATTTCTATAGAAAGCTCGAAGATGCTTGGAGGTAGTGTGCTATGGTTTCGCCACGGCCTTCGCCTCCACGACAACCCATCCTTGCATAGTGCTTTGGAAGATAAGAACGTGCCGTTCTTTCCCATCTTTATATTTGATGGAGAAACAGCTGGTAAGTATTAGATGGTACATTTTTTTCTAATGTACCGATTTCTGTACAAACTAATTGTGTATTTAATTATAAATTAAAATTGTCCCATGATTCTTTAGTAGCGTTTTGAATTTTTATAAATAAATATTGCCTCCAGTTAGGTGTATATGTATGTATAAGTTAGTTATGTATATATGTGTTGCGTATCTATTTTTATTTCAGTTATTTATTTATTATTATTATTTAAATGAAAGCTTTCAAGTACTGTATAATTATACTTATAGAAAACATAAAAATTTCACGCAGCGAGATTTTAACTGGCGCCTTTTGGAAACGGTTCTAACGCTGACTACTAAAGCGTGCGTTCTTCACGCTGCGTCAATATTCTTATATGCTTTAACCATTTATTGCGTTGTTAGGTTTCCGAGGGTTGCGGGTTCACATCCAGCTACGTTCAAATTTTATAAAAATTGTTTTCTTCAAGTGCTTTTTCTAAGTGTTCTTTTTTTTTTTGAAACTTGAAACTTTAAAATATAAATCATTTAGCCAATAAAAAAATGTCTCGATTTTTTTTCTGTGAAATTTGAAACAAAATAAATGACGAAACAAATTACTATAGAATAACTTTTTTTATTCAAACAGGTACCAAAGTAGTAGGTTATAACCGCATGCGTTATCTTCTGGAGGCTTTGAAAGACCTCGATATGCAGTTCAGGAAGTATGGTGGAAGACTACATATGGTTAAGGGGAAACCTGACGTCGTTTTCAAACGACTTTGGGAAGAATTTGGTGAGTAGACATATTTTTTTTGAGAAATTAATTTACATACATACATAACTATCGTCTTATCTGTAGCGAGGTAGTCAGAGAGAACGGAGCGTAAAACGCTGTGGTCCCTGCATACCTCTTTCGCCTCGTCCACTGTTATTAACCTCTTCATACATCATGTCTGAATTAACGTTTACAAATAAAAATTAACCGGGGACCGTCGTGACACATAAAATATTATATATAAAAGGATCAGGTATAACTAGATGAGTGGCTGCGAAGATAGGGAGAGAGTATACCTTACATTTAGTTTTGAGAATTTAGTATATAGGTATAAATCTTAACTCATTAAAAAAAATAATTAAATTTTATAAATAACAATAATTTTGACGTGAATGTTTAATTCTACAATGTATTGTGTAGCAAAAAATTACCGTAGGCGTGGGCGTAGGCAGTTGGTTCTCTTGACGACAAACTCGCTTGAATAATTAAACTGAAAAGCAATATTGTGAAAACATTACTGTTTTGAAATCTGATAAGAATTTTCTTGACTTCTGGTCAAGAAAATTTTATGATTGGCTTCTTTGTTATATGTACTCGTATACCTACCTAGTTAATGAAACACGAATGAAAAAGGGTTGATTTTTATTTGAAAATGTCAATTATGTGGTCATCATTAGCTTGCTTAGTATATATTCATTAGTCTTCTTAAATAAGCCTAATATTATATTGTTCAAAGGACGTATTTAAATCATACATGGACAATGTAAAAAAGATTTCCAATTTGTTTTTTTTTCTTATATATTTAGCTTTACACTGTATTCACTATAAAGAGAGAGTGTAGGCAGGAGCATCTAGTGTTAAGACACCAGTTGAGTGAAGAAACTCTACGCCGCGCTTTGTATTGCTACTAGAACTTTTAAAAAAGGTATATAAAAATAATTCATTCATCCCAACAAACACTTTCTCCTACTTTTTATACTCTTATTTTATTACACTTAATAACCTAAATGAAAAAATTACAATCAGAAACTTTACAAAAGTTAATATCAGACGAAAACTAAAGATTGCAGTAAAAACCTACTGCTAAGACTTATATATTTAACCAAATAACATTCCATTAAATCAACAGGCATTCGCAAAATCTGTTTCGAGCGCGACTGCGAGCCTATATGGCGGTCTCGCGACGACAGTGTACGCACCCTGTGTCGCGACATCGGTGTCACGTGTCGGGAGCACGTGTCGCACACTCTGTGGGACCCGGACACTGTCATTAGAGCTAACGGGGGTATACCGCCGTTGACGTACCAGATGTTTCTGGTAAGTTTAAGGCTACAGAGGCTATGGTTTTGTTGCCATAGTAAATTAAAATAAGGCAATTTATAGATTTAAAGCTTTATTTGTTGTAGCCTGACTCTAAACGGCTAAGATATAGAATAATATTGAAAAATTTAATATTACTCTTAGGCTATAGCATATAAGATATAGACTTTCTCAATATATAAGCTAGTAATAGAAACAGTAAGTAAAAGTATAGTACTTGAACCAATACCTTAAGAAGTTAGCGTGTTAAATTAATGAACAAATTGTTTTTATAATAACTTAACTTTATAATAAACGTAAAGATTTTTCTTTAGTTATATATTGTGTACATATATTATACATATAATTGTAATAACAAATATTTCAGCATACTGTAGCAATCATCGGGGACCCGCCTCGTCCCGTAGACGACGTGGACTTGAAAGGGATCAACTTTGGTGTACTACCCGAGAGTTTCTACAAAGAATTTAGTGTTTTTGATGAGGTTTTAATTATTCATATATAAATATTATGGCTATAATATAAATATAGAAGCGGAAAGCAGAGAACGGAGTGTCGTAACACTAGGTTCCTACCGTTCCATCTGCCTACCCTGCTATATGCGGGATAAAGCGTGTAACTATAGAAAAATATGCAACTATTTTCTTATTTAGGATCATTTTAATTTTTTAAATAAAACCAGGCGAAACGATTATCTAATGCTAAAATATTTTGTCCTAAGGGACCTAATGCTAAATATATATATTCGGAAACTAAAATTGTTTTATAAACATGTACTTCGAGGAATATATAATATGTCTCTCATTTACTTTAAAAGTGAAGAACAGAGAGTCGTAACACTATGTCCTCTATATGTAAACATATAATATGTATTAAGAAACCAAAAGAAGCGTAATTAAATTTTAAAAGATAAACATCGAAACATATACATCACATGTTTCGAGTATATTCGGAGTTCGCTCATAGATTCCACGTAATTGTATTAAATGACATTCATTTAGTGACTATACTTCAGTAAATTCAACGCTTTTATTGTCTTCATCATCTAAGACTACGCCCTTTTACAAGAGATTTCTAACTATATTAAAGAAAAACTAAGTAAAATAGGACCGTTGTGGCGCAGAGGCATTAGTTCGATTCACACTCGGGTTTCTATTTCCATTGTCTTTGTTCTGGCAACTAGGCAAAATGCGGCGTTTAGTTCCGCCACTCAACACTCAATGTCTCGGAAAAGGCGGAAAGCGGGAACGGAAAAAGCAGGGACTAAGCGACGGAGTGTTAACACTAGATTCATATAGTTCCTGCAGTTTCCTTTGCCTACCCTGTCAGGTGCGGGATAAAGCGTGAAGTTGTAAAAAAAATTAAAAAAAGTAAAATATGTTTAGGTTCCCAAACCAGAAGATTTAGGTGTGTTCCTAGAAAACGAAGACATTCGCATGATACGATGGGTGGGAGGGGAGACGGACGCATTGAAGCAGATGCAGAATCGCTTGGCGGTGGAGTATGAAACGTTCTGCAGGTGATATTCGCTTTTATTTGTAATAGCATAAGGTATATAAAGGCATGTAAGTATCTATATATTTTAAGTATATAATAAAATTTACAAAGAATATATGTAAAGGAACTTTTATTGGCATATATAAATGAAACAGAACTCAAGAGAATTATTTTAATTTTTGACGTGACAACGTCTTAAATTAGGTTGCGGCTCGGAGTCACATATGAAAAAGGTAACGTAACGATGTGTCAACTGTCACCGAACTATGATCGGTCCGCCGCGCGTATCACTTGACACATGTACAATGTTTTAGTAAACAAAATATATTTTCTATACTTAAAATTTGTGCAATTTATATTATAATTATTAATCATATCAATAAATATTCTACCGAGAAAAAGACGTTGTCACGTAAAATTTTCGCCCGTAAAACCCACTTTACAGGCAACCATTTTTTTTTGTCTGCTTGTGTTAATAATGTTAAAAATAATTTTTATTTTTATAATATGGGAAACTTTCCCTAATATTGAAGGTTTGTTTTATATTAACCCATTGATAAATAAACAATATGAAAAATTCAGAAAGGAACTATATATAGCTACTTCCGCTATGCAGTAGTAGTTATGCAATTAAGTGCACCGCCCGCCCGCCCGCTGATAAATGCGCGTGCAGTAAGCAATGCAAAACAAAACTACCACCGTACCACTAAACTCTCAACACGTGTTTCACCCCTCAACGAGGCATCATCAGGAGATGTTCGACCACCAAGTGCTAGACACCGAGTGAGCTCCGACCGTCACCGCACTGCTATTAATATGCTTCCTCCTCCCCACTACCACTCAAAAGTCACGCGGCCAATCACGTGAGTGAAAGGCCGGTAAGAGCTAGCTACTCAACGTACGCGTATGTTATATATGAATTTGCGTAGTACGATTAGATCAGTGATTTGAGTAATTGTGTTGGCAAATACGTAATAATGGAGAGGTGGAAACATTCACCTGCTCGTTAAATATAGTTCCCATACCCCCGTATCTTATTATTTCTAACTGTTCCAACACGGCCATCCGTAATCCTTTGTTACAGGTATGTAGTACGTCAAAGGAATGATCGTCTGGTAAACTATGTCCTGACTCTAATAAGTGTTTAGCGAAATTAGATCTTTCCGGACGATTATTCCTATACGCGGAAGTATGTTCCTTATAACCAATATTAAAACTACGACCAGTTTGACCCACGTATACCCCGTCACACCCACCACACTTTAACTTACAAACACCCGACCTCCTGCCAACCTCGGTTTTCTCTTTGCCATTGCAAAACGTACGGCGAATAGTGTTATTAGTTCTGAACGCCACATAAACGCCATTGTCCCTTAAGATCTTCGATATTTTTTCAGATATTGGTCCTAAATATAACAAACTAGATCTATGGTTATGGACAACACGTTCAGGTGGCGTTGGATATAAAAGACCCATCACCTGTTGGTTAATCTTTTTCTTAATTAAACCATCCACCATTCGCCGTTCGTAACCATTTGCAACCGCAATTGAATAAATAATACTAAGTTCTTTATTATATGCTTCTGTATTTAATGGGTATGTCATTAATCTATTTATGTATGAATGAAAGGCTGCAATTTTATGTTGCCAAGGGTGACAGGAGGAGGATGGTATCACCAGATCGGTGTGAGTTGGTTTTCTATATACCTCAAAAACATGCTGACAATGTTCCCTTGTGATAGTGATATCGAGAAAGTTAATGGAACTGTTATTTTCTACTTCCAATTTAAACTTAATTTTTGGATGTAATGTATTTAAATTTGTTACAAAAATATCCAGGTCTTGCTTCGTACCTGTCCAGCACATGAGAATATCATCTACGTACCTATAATAGTAAAAAATGTTACTGTTACCCACAATATACCTATTCTCATAGTATACTATGAGAATAGGTATATTGTGGGTAACAGTAACATTTTTTACTATTTTTTTTTTTTTTACTATTATAGGTACGTAGATGATATTCTCATGTGCTGGACAGGTACGAAGCAAGACCTGGATATTTTTGTAACAAATTTAAATACATTACATCCAAAAATTAAGTTTAAATTGGAAGTAGAAAATAACAGTTCCATTAACTTTCTCGATATCACTATCACAAGGGAACATTGTCAGCATGTTTTTGAGGTATATAGAAAACCAACTCACACCGATCTGGTGATACCATCCTCCTCCTGTCACCCTTGGCAACATAAAATTGCAGCCTTTCATTCATACATAAATAGATTAATGACATACCCATTAAATACAGAAGCATATAATAAAGAACTTAGTATTATTTATTCAATTGCGGTTGCAAATGGTTACGAACGGCGAATGGTGGATGGTTTAATTAAGAAGAAGGTTAACCAACAGGTGATGGGTCTTTTATATCCAACGCCACCTGAACGTGTTGTCCATAACTATAGATCTAGTTTGTTATATTTAGGACCAATATCTGAAAAAATATCGAAGATCTTAAGGGACAATGGCGTTTATGTGGCGTTCAGAACTAATAACACTATTCGCCGTACGTTTTGCAATGGCAAAGAGAAAACCGAGGTTGGCAGGAGGTCGGGTGTTTATAAGTTAAAGTGTGGTGGGTGTGACGGGGTATACGTGGGTCAAACTGGTCGTAGTTTTAATATTCGTTATAAGGAACATACTTCCGCGTATAGGAATAATCGTCCGGAAAGATCTAATTTCGCTAAACACTTATTAGAGTCAGGACATAGTTTACCAGACGATCATTCCTTTGACGTACTACATACCTGTAACAAAGGATTACGGATGGCCGTGTTGGAACAGTTAGAAATAATAAGATACGGGGGTATGGGAACTATATTTAACGAGCAGGTGAATGTTTCCACCTCTCCATTATTACGTATTTGCCAACACAATTACTCAAATCACTGATCTAATCGTACTACGCAAATTCATATATAACATACGCGTACGTTGAGTAGCTAGCTCTTACCGGCCTTTCACTCACGTGATTGGCCGCGTGACTTTTGAGTGGTAGTGGGGAGGAGGAAGCATATTAATAGCAGTGCGGTGACGGTCGGAGCTCACTCGGTGTCTAGCACTTGGTGGTCGAACATCTCCTGATGATGCCTCGTTGAGGGGTGAAACACGTGTTGAGAGTTTAGTGGTACGGTGGTAGTTTTGTTTTGCATTGCTTACTGCACGCGCATTTATCAGCGGGCGGGCGGGCGGTGCACTTAATTGCATAACTACTACTGCATAGCGGAAGTAGCTATATATAGTTCCTTTCTGAATTAAGATGGACTTCCGCAAAGTAAAGCCTGATTCTATTAGATACAATATGAAAAAAATATTGCCAATAAATAACTGTTTTATTGAAAAGTTACAGGCAAAATAAAAAAGAACTTTCTTCTACTCTTGTTATTTTAAAAAACTTTCTTCTTATAATGGTATCTTTTTGTAATAGTAAGTTATTTAAAATTCACATTCGGCATCAAAAATTAAAAATATCATTTTCTTTAAATTTGTGTTCATTTTAAATTAAACATCTACCGAAAGAATCACTTATTATTTTCTAATTTTGGCCAAATTATGTGCTCTTTTTCGTGAATTCCATAATTTACCGTAAAATATAAAACATTTAGGTTCATATAAAGTTTAAATATTCATAGTTTTATTTAAAAGTTATTTTACTTATACCGTTGAGGACTGTTGTAGCGCACAGGCGTAGCCTCTACCTGAAAACGCTATAATCTGTGGATTCGATTCACACTTGACGAAGGATGGATTTTTCTATTTCCATTTTCTTCGCTCGGGCAACTAGGCAAAGCGCGGCGTTGAGTTCCGCCACTCAACACGCAATGCCTCTAAAAAGCGGAAAGCAGGAAACGGAGTGTCTTAACACTAGGTTCCTATGGTTCTCGCGGTTCTTTGCCTACCCTGCCAAGTACGGTATAAAACATGAAGCTAAAGCGTGAAGTTACTTTACTTCTATGTAAGACTTGTACCCTGTTAACTGCTAAGTCAGATCTGACAAGGCGCCTCGCTTGCCTAAGGACAGATCTGTCAACGCAAGTTGTGAACCGTATGTTGAATACAAATTCTATAACATTTAGCGTGTGTCGTTTCTGGACAGATCTGTCCTTAGGCAAGCGAGGCGCCTTGTCAGATCTGACTTATTGCAGTTAATAGGTTACTCATTTGTATGTATGTCATTTTCCAGGGGATCATATTTGCCCACACACGGCAACCCCGACTTACTGGGACCTCCAATATCTTTGAGTCCGGCTCTGCGTTTTGGATGTCTTTCTGTCAGACGGTGAGTAAATAAATAAAGAATAGAGAGTAAAATAGATAGAATAAAGAACTTGTTTAAGTTATATAAGTAGTAAGAGAGGTAAGAGGAGACCTCGGTTAATTTTCGAAAACACAGTATCGAAGATACTAGAACAGTGTTTCCCAACCTTTTTGGATCCATATCCCACTTTTCCCTCACAAGTTTTGTTTAGAAATAAATTACTCTCGAGGTGTGTGTCTGCGTGTGTGTGTGAGCGCCCGCGTGTGTTGTGTATGTATTCATAATTGTCTTATAACGTATAATGAATCCGTACCTCTTTTATCCCATATCCACGCGCTAATAATGAATCTGTAAATTTTTATTTGGAATTTGTTTCTTAAACATAACTAAAAATTTTAAATTAATCCACTTATATGTTTCAATAAGAATATAAATAAATATTTAAGGAAAACATAAAAATTTCAAAACATTGAATTTGAACCTTGCTAACCAAGCAAGTGTTCTAACCACTAAGCCAAATCCTGTTGCGTTCAATTTTTTTATATGTTTCCTTTAAGCATTGTATCTATCCTCAGTGTGGATTAACAATTTTAAAATAATAAAAATATGAATTTAAATTTTACATTTTAGATTTTACTGGTGCGTCCAAGATTTATTCCACCAAGTGAACCAGGGACAGCTCGCTTCTACTCAATTTATTACGGGTACGTACATATATTTATTTATCACACTAATATTATCAGTGTGTGTGTGAGTGTGTGTGTGCACTAGTGATATAACGAATATTCGCATTCGCATCAACGAATATTAAAATGTAACGATTATAATATGTTATTAAAATAAAAATCACTTTACTTTTTGTGTTTTTTATACAAAATTTGTAACTTAACCTCGTAATGACATTATTAGTCTTCATTATATCTTATGAAACATACTTAATGCAATCTCAACAAACAAAAAAAGTTTTATAAGTTATAACTTAGGTTTTTAATGTTATATAATCATCTACTTGAACAAAAATAAAAAATAATGATTAAACAAATACATTTTCTTACAATAAAGTTTATACTTTAACGATAATTAGCGCTAAATTTAAAAGAATTACTGAATATTTACATTCACTTTTTTTTTAGCTTCACGCTTTATCCCGCACATGGCAGGGTAGGCAGAGTGAACTGCAGGAACCATACGAACCTAGTGTTAAGACACTCCGCTGCTTAGTCCCTGCTTTCTCCGTTCCCGCTTTCTGCTCCCATCGAGGCATTGTGTGTTGAGTGGCAGAGCTCAACGCCGCGCTTTTGCCTAGTTTCCAGAGCTAAGAAAATGGAAATAGAAAATCCACCTCCCCCTCATGGGAATCGAACCCACAAACCGTCGCGTTTACAGGCAGACGCTTACGCCTCTGCGCCACGACGGTCCTCACATTCACTTTCATATAATATGATATAATTAATTTAATTAACATAGATAAACCAATAAACTTTTTAACAAATATCTACATTATATACTTAGGGCAACTTATATGGCGCGAATATTTCTACACGATGAGCGTAAACAATCCGAACTACGGACAGATGGACAACAACCCGATATGTTTGAACATCCCTTGGAAGGAGCCGGAGGGCGATGAGTTGCAGAGGTGAGGCTCTCTTTACTAACTAAATCAATTTAAAAGCATTTTCTGAATTCAAGAAATTATACGTAATATTTCTTGTATATATCTAATTAAGATAAAGAAAATATCCGTCGTGGCGCAGAGGCGCAACGTCTGCCTGTAACGCGACGGTTACTGGGTTCGATCCCCAGTCGGAGAAGATGGATTTTTCTATTTCCATTTTCTTCGCTCTGGCATCTAAGGCAAAGCGCGGCGTTGAGTTCCGCCACGCAACACGCAATGCCTCGAAAACGGCGGAAAGTGGGGACGGAGTAAGCAGGGATTAAGTAACGGAGTGTCTTAACACTAGGTTCTTATGGTTCCTGCAGTTCCCTCTGCCTACCCTGCCATGTGCGGGATAAAGCGTGAAGCTAAAAAAAATATCCAATTAAGATGTAACAGTTCTTACATATTTAAATTTAAAAAAAAATATAGTTTTTTAAAAATATTTTTTGTTTTATTCTCAGCACAGTGAATTTAATATTTCTAATAGTAATATTTATTTACCAATCTATATTCCAATACACCTATGCAACGATTTACACGCTAAATGCAATCATCACTGGCACTTAATAGAGTGCGATTAAAAAAAAATAAAAGAAAAACTTATTTCAAAAAAAACCCCGAAAATGCGAAAACAAGTGCCGTATAAATCTATATAATACCTATATAGGTATATATATAGAGCATAAAACCAAAAAAAAACCGACAGATGGCGCGAGGGTCGAACCGGCTTCCCCTTCATTGACGCAGCAATGCGACAACTGCGCACAGAGGGCTGGCTGCACCACGCAGTTCGCAACACAGTGGCCTCGTTCCTTACACGTGGAACCATGTGGATATCCTGGGAACATGGACTGCAGCACTTTCTGAAATATCTACTAGATGCAGACTGGTCTGTTTGTGCTGGGAACTGGATGTGGGTCTCGTCTTCGGCATTTGAAGCTTTATTGGATTCCGGAGAATGCGCTTGTCCCGTAAGGCTAGGACGGAGGCTGGAGCCCAGTGGACATTATGTGCGACGATACGTGCCTGAATTGGCGAGGATGCCTGTGGAGTATATGTAAGTTAGTCTCTCTTTATTGTGCTGCCAAAATGTGGAACGTCTTCGTGAATACGATAACCCTCCGCAGTGTTATCGATGAATTGACGCACATTAAAGAGTTGTATGTTCGTGCATTTGGCTATAGTTTGGCTTTTGTCCGGGTGCGGGACATTAACTACAGTGACGTTCTTGATTATCGCGACGTAGTGCAGTTTTTTTAATGTTTTTGATCTAAAGGTTATCTGAGAGAGATGGCTGCTAAGCCATAAGATTGTCTCTTGTGTTTTTTCTCTTTGATATGATTAATGATCATATATGCGTACATAAAGAAATAATAATATAATAATAATTTTTATACTGAATACTTTCGTGACAAGAACATATATTTATATATATATATATATATATATATATATATATATATATATATATATATATATATATATATATATATATATATATATATATATATATATATATATATATATATATATATGTATATGTATATATATATATATATATATATATATATATATATATATATATATATATATATATATATATATATATATATATATATATGTATATGTATATATATATATATATATATATATATATATATATATATATATATATATATATATATATATATATATGTATATGTATATGTATATATATACATATATATATATATATATATATATATATATATATATATATATATATATATATATATATATATATATATATATATATATATATATATATATATATATATATATATATATATATATATACATATATATACATATATATATATATATATATATATATATATATATATATATATATATATATATATATATATATATATATATATATATATATATATATATATATATATATATAATTAAAAAAGATATATGTATATATATGTGTATATATATATATATATATATATATATATATATATATATATACATATATATACATATATCTTTTTTAATTATATATATATATATATATATATATATATATATATATATATATATATATATATATATATATATATATATATATATATATATATATATATATATATATATATATATATATATATATATATATATATATATATATATATATATATATATATATATATATATACATATATCTTTTTTAATATATATATATATATATATATATATATATATATATATATATATATATATATATATATATATATATATATATATATATATATATATATATATATATATATATATATATATATATATATATATATATATATATATATATATATATATATATATATATATATATATATATATATATATATATATTTAATATCATATAGAACTATACAAATAGATTATACGTGGACATTATTAGACATTATACAAATAGATTATACTTATTTGAATAATTAAACATTTATTTCAATACTAAATACTTTTTATATTTTTATGTGTTTTCCTCGTCCCCGCTAAATACGTTCATAACAATAATATATTTAATAACATAATATCTACAGCTACGAGCCGTGGACGGCGCCGCTGCAGGTGCAGGAGCGCGCGGGGTGCGTGGTGGGGCGCGACTACCCGGCGCCCGTCGTCGACCACCGCGCCGCCGCCGCGCGCAACCGCGGCGCCATGCAGGTATGTCCGTCTCGCTCACTCGCACGCACTCCGCCTCTATTTGCCTCTCTCATTCACACGTCACGTCAAATGTCGTTGTCAATATTATGCAACCGCGGCGCCATACAGATTACCTGTCTCGCTCATTCATACACCCTTCGGCTCTATCTGTCTCCCTCATTTTCTTGCCTAGACACGTCGTCGATTTTATTATACAACCGTGGCGCCATGCAGGTACATCTGTCTCGCTCACTCGCACGCTCTCCGCCTCTATCTGTCTCTCCCATTGACGTGGTGCGTTCTTGCCTGCATACGTCGTTGACAATTTTATGCAATACACATGTACAAACGTATAAAAACACACACACACACACTCACACACACATACGCATATAGATGCTTTTTCAAGGTTGATTCAAATTGGCTATATTGTATTGACGTAGAGGAACTCATATCTAGTTGAAGCGCTTTCTCACTTACACTCTTATATATCTTTGTTTCTACTGCAGGAACTTCGTCGTGTCCTGGAAAAGGCGCCTCCACACTGTTGCCCTTCATCAGAGGACGAGATCCGTCAGTTCATGTGGCTGGGGGAGGAACACCAACTAGAGATAGCTACTGCTTAAACGAATTAATGCTTTTTTGTGGGTTATAAGTAGGGATCTTACGGCGTTTCGGTATTAGATTGATATAATACCTTCGAATCCAATGTCGGTACAGCTTAAAGCTAAAATAATAGATTATATGAATTATGTTTGTGTGTGTCATTTTTTAATACTATTTTAAGTACAAAACTGGTATATATTTCTTATTTTAATATCATTGTTGGTTTAAATATAATGGTTCAAATAAAATTGAAGTTATTTTTGAATTAGAACAATTACATTTGAATGATCTGAATAACAATTTTTAAAATTTCTTCATTGAAAAAGAAAACATTTGTTAACATATTATACAACTATGTTTTTTTATAGCTTTACGCTTTATCCCGCACATAACAGGGTAGGCAGAGGGAACTGCAGGAAGCATAGCCACCAAGTGTTAAGACACTCCGTTGCTTTAGCTAACACTCCAGCTAATTAAGAGGGTATAATAATTATAGACAAATGTAGATATAAAAAGTTCTGCATCAGATAATTAAAAAGAACTAGCAAAAATCTAAATAAAATAGTACAAACGCATACAGGGATAGAAGTTATATAGCCATATATCATATTTCAAACGAATTTGCATTACATTATGCTTATTATTTTAAACAATGAAATATAACAATTTTCATTAATATTGTTGAGTTGGACTCCATAATTAAATAAAAACTATAATAAATTTATCTAAGTTTTTATAATCAAAATTTAAAAAAAAAATATTTTATTTCATTTAGGAAGCGATTTCTTTTTGTCTCTTTTATTCTTCTCAATACCTATTTTGACTTAAGATTTACTAAATCGTGGTTATTCGCGATATTTTAATTTTAATGATTTTCTTCTTATAATATTTGTAGCTAGATTATGTTTTTAATACATTATGTGTTAAATGTTAGTTTTAAATCCTAGAAGTTTAATGGCATTTTATTTTAGTATAATCAATGTTTTAGAGAATATAAATGAATATATATTAAGTTTAAGAGGAACTTGTGCTCTAACGCTGTTTGTTAGCGTTAGTAATATAGCATATGACTACCTTATTGAATGGTACAGGCAGAATGAAGCTTGAAGCTAATATTTCTTTATATATGAAATAGCTGTTATAATATTAAAGGAATTTTTATTTAAAATGATTGATCTCTTTTTATACAAAAGAATTTGTTTCAAAATGTTTTCTATTTACAATTTTAATAATTTTTGTTAAATTTGTCATATTATAATTACTACATTTTGATATTCGCTTTGAAATATATTAAATATACATTTAGTGTTGGTGTTTTAAATGTTTATGTTGTAATTGTTGTAATGTGTAGTTTTAATTACTATTGTTCAATTACCACTTACATATGAAGTTAAATATTTTTTTATGTAATTATTGAAATAACTATTTTGTCTAATTAGTTTGAACTTTTACCAAATATTTAGACATATATTTTAGAATATCAAGGGTATTTTTGAAATCAATATTCAATTATTACCAAGCCAAGTGGTTCTTATGTGAACTTTTCAGTATTGTAAAATGTGTTTATAGAATTTTACATTTTATAAAGAAAGATTTTTCTAAAATATATACATTGCCCTAAGATATAAAGGAAAAACACATATTCTAGATATTTTACCAAAGAAATAAATATATTTTTCAAATTTATATTCAAATTATACCAATGTTTTAAAATTGTATGTGTTAGGTATTTTATGTATGTAATAAAAAAAGGTTGAAAAATATACTTTTTTATTGTAACCCATAATTAGGATCTATTTAATATAAAGTGTGGAACATATTAAAGTATATACATATGATATGAGAATCGAGCAGGTAGAAAAATTGTGAATTGTGAACTAAAAACAAGTCCAAAGCAATTATACAGGATGTATCTGACACGGCGGCCGTTATCAAAACTACTTATATGGGAAAATATTTCAAGGCTATATACAAAAAACTAATTCACAATTATCAATAGTTTAGGCACAGGATCATTCTTCCTATTTCACGATATTTATTTACACGAGGTAGTTAAAATTAAATATGAATGACGTATAGACCTCGTACTACAAAAATACTATCAAACGTTGTCTAATGTCACCTTTCATTAAAAAAAATAACCTTATCAGAAAAAGGTATATCTCTTTCCCGCCCTCACAGGTAGTGTACGCTTGCGTCATACTTAAAAAAATCGTTTTATTTTGGAACTATAATTTAATTACTTATTTTGTTTGAAAAAAAGAATATTTTTGAAAATTTTGATAATTTTACCAAGTTTGAACCAATGAACCAACCAATGAAGGCTAGTTAATACTATGCTTTAAATGAAGGTCCCGATAACATCCACACCCTGTATACATATTTTTGTTCAAAAATTAATACATTTTTTTAATAAATGTGAATATAGCTTGTGACTTACTAGGCCAACAGATAGTCCAGTCAAAATGCAAAACACTGTAAGAATATAATCTAAGCATGTGGGTCATTGACATGAAAAAGCGGAAAAATATTTAAAAAAAACTATAGAAAAATAGCCTTTAAAGCTTACAAGAAAATATGTATGTATTTATTATATAGAGGAACTTTTTGACACTTTTAATTTATTTCCATATGATCAATATATGTACATATATTGCATTAGGTTAGGAATGTCTAATTAAAATATTGGTTTAATATTTCTCACCTAAAATACTAAAATAAAATAGACACAATATTATTCATATAAAATAACCTACTATGCTATGCACTATTGTTTACATGAAAATGTTAATGACCATACATCCACTAAAGACAAAGTTTTTACAAAAAAAGAATGTATATATGTTACAAACTCCTTATGATATTATGACAATGTATTGACCACAACATATTTTATTTGTATTATGATCCATTACTTGTTCCACCATCTATAATAGAAACTAAGTTATTAAACATTTTACTAGTATTACTGTCTGGTAATTCTTTAACTGCAGCAATTCCTTTTCCAGCTAAAGCGCCAACTCTAGGGTCTATGGGAATACTTCCTAGGAAAGGTAGTTTTGCTATCTCGGCTAATGATTTTCCTCCTCCACTTGAAAATATGTTTGTGCACTCATTGCATGTTGGGCATTCATAACTAGAAAAGAGATAATTTAATGGGTAATTTGTATTATGTCAATGAATAATGAATAAAAAAATTTAAATTATAAATAAAAATTATATACACAATATTAATGAAAAAAGAAATATAAAAATATTTAAATAAATTCAACTAATTACCCGCTCATATTTTCAATAATGCCCATTATTTGAATTCCAGTTTTCCTACAAAATGTAATTTCTTTACGGACATCTTCTATGGCCACTTCCTGTGGAGTTGTCACTATAATTGCAGAACAGTGTGGCACTTGTCGTAGGTTCTCCATTACAGTTATGTGTTCATCAGATGTGCCTGGAAGAAAATTCATATTACATAGTATAAAATAATTCACTAGATTTTATTCTTAAGGATTAAAGTTTATTTATTGTTTATTGACATGAATAAAAAAGCGGGTACTACCTGGAGGTGTATCAATCAATAGAAAATCTAATTCTTGCCAATATACATCTTCTAAGAACTGTTTGATCATTGATGTTTTTTTTGGTCCTCTCCATACAACGGCATCGTTTCTAGACTTGAGAAGGAAACCAATAGACATAACACCAAGTTTTTGTTCCTTATCCAAATAAACTGGAATCCAACCATCCGGTCCTTGATGAATATTTTGATTCTCCAAATTTAGCAAATATGGGACACTAGGTCCGGTCAAATCAATATCTAGGAGTCCTACCTATACATCATAATATATTGAGTATAAATCAACAATAAATGAAAAATATCACAAAAAGAAAATATTTATCAATTTCTAACCTTAAATCCTTTTTCCTTAAGTGTAAGTGCTAGTTGAGTACTGACTGTAGATTTTCCAACACCACCTTTTCCTGATAGCACTAATATAACTTGTTTCACGTTTTCTAACATATTTAAGCAATAGGAAAATTATAAATATAAAAACACAATAAGGGTTGTATCTGTCAAATTTAATCACTAGGTTAATTGATAACAAAAATTGAAAATAAATTATCGACTTTAAAATAACATTTCCTCAACTAAATAGTACTCTTGAAATAATTAAAATAGTTATATAATTAAATAAATATATTTTGTTCAATTTTATAATATTAATTTAATAAATATTTTCAATTGTGACTTAAATACTTTGAATCCATTTCAAGACAGTAAAGAAAAAAGTTTTGACGTAAAAGCGCTTGCGCCAAAAAGCGATACTAGCGCCACATGTATGTTTTTGTCAGTTTTGAGTGGGGTTTCTAGGCAGTGGTCGCAAGTATTGTGTCGGTATCTATGTAAGGAGATGCTAAATTTTTTTCATTTTGTAACAGATTACTGGACGTTTTATGACATAATTAGTTCATGATATTAATAATTCCTTAGTTTCTTATATTATTTAAGTGAACATCTGTGCCAAGTGTGTTTTATTTGCGTAGTATCTGAGTTCAGTGGTTGTGCAAGATTTCATAGGGACAAGGCACGAGATTCTGAACTCAAGAACCTATTATTTTCTGAAATATTAAAGGTATTTATACTAAACTTTTATTATTAATTATCATTTAATTCTTATATTCATATTTAAATCGATGTACTATACGAGTATATTTATAAACGCTGCTTTGTGCGTTCTCATGTGCTAGGTCGATCCACCCTTACATATTAGTGTTATTACGATTGATTTAACTGATTAATATTAATATTTAGAAGTTTCAAAATATATATTTTTGTATAGATAAGTGGAAATATAATACGTATATTACTCCAACTGGAAATATAGATTAGAAAAACGAGATCAAGTATTTTGGCTTCTCCTTTAAGTTATAAGCCGCACAGTTTTTTTGGTCGTAAAATATAAGATAATGAACTTATGTATTATTATATATGCAAATGTGTAAGTAAAAACACGACTTAGATTTTTGCATTTTAAATTACCGAAACCATGTTTATTTTTTAATTTATCGTTTAATATAAGTATTTATTTATATAAATATTTGTAACATTGACTTGTTACAACAATGTAGAATGAGAAATAAAATTTATATTATTTACAATAATAAGACGAAAAGAAATCATCACTGTTACAAATCATTGTTTTAATATATTTTAAATACTCAAGGTCATACCGACAATGAACTGTATGGGGGCAGCATGGGGCCAGGTGTTTTGTACCATATGCTTATCTCACATGTAGCTCTTTAGGTATGAAAAAAAAATATTATTAATTACATTTATTTAACATTTTATTTATTCAGATAAATTGGTTACCTTATACATATATGTATTTTTCTATTAATTTATTACAGTACTTAAGAAAATTTTAATAAAAATGAAAAT
The DNA here is from genome assembly GCA_037178615.1 of Dione vanillae. NCBI lineage: Eukaryota > Metazoa > Arthropoda > Insecta > Lepidoptera > Nymphalidae > Dione > Dione vanillae. Next base: position 306,260 of record JAZFAU010000089.1, read on the forward strand.
CTTATTTACTCAGCGGGATTTAAACCCGCACCTATTTTTTCTTTGCTTATTGTATTTTTGCTATTCTTAGAGTGGATTAATACTTAAAAAAACATAAAAATAAATATTTTTTTGTTAAATAAAATAAAATTACAAATGTGTTTAACATTATAAGTAACTATTTGGCTGTGAAGCTGTTATAGAGAATTTTTTTTTTTTTTCAAAAGTAATGACTTCTTTGGATTACTTAATGTTCTAATGACACTTTATGCCCTTGTGACCTTCAATATTCTAATAAATAAGGGTGTATCACCCCCTTATGAGTCACACTGTTTTTGTGAGGGTTAGATTTTGATCTTAAACCTACTCCATATATTTAGGTATCATCTAAAAAAATATATATTTATAAAATTTATTTTGCATATATATATTTCGCAATGAGATGTTTAAATAGTAAAATATAGTAAGTAGTATAGTAGAAGTAAAAAATGACGTCACCTATAAGGAAATCAATAAAGGTCTAATAATGACGATTCACGACACTTAAGTCACGATATACGCGTCATATGGATTTATAATAAGTAAGCCTTTCACTGTACACAAGCTAAATCACTATTAAATAAACAGTTTTCATTCAATTATTTTACTTTGCCATAGTTACTACATGCAAAATAGTACTTAACGCCTATTGTCTAACGTATATGTATGTTAGTTCAGTAGTTCTTAGTGTATGTATACAAAATACTTGTAAATATAGTGCTTAGACATTCATCGCTTCAATATCTACCTATACAAAAATATACTTAATTTATAATAAGTCTTTTTACATAAGCAGGCAAAAATAAAGACTTCAAATCGTAAATATACATGTTTTTTAATTTAAATTAAACAAGATGTTTTATTTATTTATATCAAACTACTGCTAAAGAAACGGGTAAAGATATGTACGAGCGCTGGTAAAAATAGGGTGGTTTTAATTGTGTTGTATTGTTCTTTTCCCTTTTGTTAATTACGCAACACTCTGCAACTGTTTAATTATACGCGTCTTGTCAAGATTAATTAATTTATTTAAAATACTAGGAATATATAACTTAGGAAAGTCATGAATTTTCCGTACGAAAAAATGAAATAATCAATCTTCCTCAAGTGGGAATCGAACCCACAAACCGTCGCCCTTTACAGGCAGGCGTAATAATAAAATTTTAAAAGCATCTCCTTTTATTATGTACATTAATTAAATAAAAATTATATTGTAATTGCTTTAAACAGAATCCATTAATGTAAATGTATAACTGTGATTGGAACAAACAAAAGCTATTTATTACTCAGTTCGGGCAGTTCAAGAGCCGTGACGCGATCGCTCTCGCTCGTATTAAAAATATAAAGGAATATCTTTCTATTTGTTGCTATGGTACTATGTTTCAAGTTAATACAAAGCATTTTTCTTTGATTTACAGACCTTTATTAGTGAAGGCGTTTTAGGACTTCAAAATGTTAGTTAAAATCAGCACCAGCTAAATGGAAAAAATCTTTTCAAAAGCATATTAAATAGTCGTGTTTGAATTTAGTTAATCGTATATTTTGAGTTTTTAAGACGAAAATTCTCTTTTTGTATTTAAATTAATTACTAAGCTACGGCTATAGGTTCAATTCCTACGCGAGGGAAGTGATCTACCCTGGTAACAGGACAACGCACGGCGTCGAATTCCGCCAATCAAAATGCATTGTCTCCACTCTTGTTATTCTGCATACACTGCTAAATGGGAGTTCAATACTTGTTTATGGGAATAATATATATTTCCAAGGTCTGACTATAATAATTGGGGACTCACAAGTCACCGGTCTCGAATTTGGGCGAACAGTGGAAATGTTATGACCTCTACATTAGGGATGCAGCGTAAACTAAAAACTAAAAAAAAAACTAGGTACTACTAATATTAAATGTATTCTTTTAAAATTTATCATTTTTATTATATTTATCTAAATATAAATAAATTTCATATATACATTAATTAATTACTTAATTAATTTAATACTTAGTCATCACTTATAGTAGTTATTGAGCTGTTTATAAGCTACTGTTAAATTCTCTTCCAAACCAGCTTATTAATTCACAACATTAGCATATGAGCGTTAAATTAACAATCCATCTCTCCTATAGAAGTAAAATTGAATAAACATTTTGATATCGACACACACAAGGCAAAGGAATGTTTATTACAACACGACGCCATGGCTGACCGATATCTCGTAAACTAAGCTAGTAATATCCAAATATTTGATACTAAAAGCGGGTATTTAGTCTATATATGCCAGTACTAGTGGCACCGTAACGTATCCCCGTTTGGCAATGCGTTTACAAATATCTAGGTCATAAATCAACGGTGGGCACGGGGGATCTACTGCTTCTTTATTGGTTATATCCAGCTGTGTGCATGTTTATTGCAATCGTTCCCTAGTGGTCACGGGTTCTTTTAATGTAATTTTGAAGATAATTATCTATATATTTTATGTATGTATGTTTTATTAATGTATATTTTGTAATATATGTTTTAAAGTTTTGCTATATTTTAATTGTATACTTTTATTTATTGTACACATTCATATTACACTTATTTACGAAGAGGAGTTGTTTTGACTTGACTTCTATAAAATATACTTGAAATGAACAAAATTGACCGCTTTTACCGTCTCCAACCGCCGGGTATTGGATTAACGCGTAGATTAAAACTATATTTATTGCCAACAAGCCATTGAAATGAGTTCGTTAGCATCCACGCTATGCGGGTTGCGTCCGTAACTTCGTTAAGCTCATAATTTTGTAACACTTTAATTTTCCACATACAAAAGATCGTATAAAAATGGGACGATAAAAATAGTTATTCGTCGTTGTGAAATGGGACACGGTAAATTGTAAAGGTTTCCACTTTCCAGTAAAAACTGTAGTTTGCTCGAGCACTAGTCCACTGCAGCGCTGCACTTGAGCCTGCCTCTGGCTGTGTTTTGAATTGGGTGAATGCTTATTTTCTCTATATCATGCGCTAATAGCTCTATGACGAATGTTTAGTTAATTTTATATTAATGTTTTTTTTTTAGATTATATTAATTATTATATTATAGTAGTTGTAGGTGTTGTATGTAGGTAGTTATTATTAAAAATTTTATTTAAAAATATTTAAAATACTTAACTTTAGTATTATAGTACATATGTAAAGTTAACATACACATAACTATAAAGCCTTGTATAAAAAAATATAAACCATTTTATCGAAATTAATGTATTTTATTTAAGTACTTACGATTGTATAATAGTTTTCTGTTCAATTCTCGCGATCTACTTATTTGTTCAGTACAAATGCTGGGGTAGAAATCCAATCAACTCCCCCACAATAAGCAAGCTTTCTCAATTTGTTTCGATGACTTGACGCCGCGATCGCGCCGTTACGATTTTAGAGTAAACAATCGACTTGCTATATTTACTATGCCATAGTAATGGAGAAAACATAAAAGAATATGTAATTTATATAAATTTCTATAGGTATATCCATTTCTTTCCTTATTTTGTTGCTTGACATAACTAGAAAGAGAGATAGAGAGAGAGAGAGCTACAGTGAGATTTTCTTTCACTAATATAAATGAACGAAATGGAGAACTTAGTGTCTTAACACTTTATTCTATAATAAATGAAAATAATATTCTACTTAATCGAACTATAAATTAGTACAGAAATAAAAATATGAAATACGAGATGGCAATGCTATCTAATTTGTATCTTCAAAGCCACGTATATCTGTCATCATAATTTTTCAACGTTCGTACCGAAAATATCCTCCTTGACAAACGACCTTCGCGTTCACGTAAGCGTCTGGTCTCATGGTTTCCCTCATTTTTTTAAACTATAAAACGTAATTTTCTTTTAATATATTGTTTGTGTAATAGTAAGCCGATGCATTTAGCCTCACAATTAGACGTCGATGCCTTGACATATTATGTACATTACTTAAGTTGTTTGACCTCACGAATATGTTATGACGACAAGGCATTTGTAAATTGAATACGTTTAAAATAATCAACTATTATATAATGCTTTTGTTTTCTTGTTTATTTATTATTTTTTGTTTAAAAGGGAATAACAAATGTTATATAACATTTTTCTATTTATTCCGTTTTTATATACAAAATTATGTTATATATTTTTTTTATATAGCTTGGTATATCTCGCACACGCTTTTATTTAACATCTGCACTATAATCAGAGTTCTAAGTGAGTCCAAGTTAAAGTAGAGGGAAAGGGGAGACAGTACCCTGTCCAAAAATGTAGCGAACTGCTTGCTACATTTTTGGACAGGGTACTGTCTCCCCTTTCCCTCTGGTGTCGCCATCAAAGCCAATAAGCCATTATTAATATCACAATTACTAAGAATCTCTGCGGTCTTTACTGTATCTATCGAAACTTCTAAATATTAATATAATTAAGTATATTTTAAATATTAATTAAGTATATTTTAATTAGTCTTTGTTGGCATTCTAAAGTAGCTACGACTGGAATTATATTGAACATTACATTATTAGGTATATATTTTTTTTCGGCTGCCCTTTTCCTTCTTTTATATTAAAAAAATAATTTTTTTTATCATCCAATTAAGTAAATATTTGAAGTAATTTATTAACACTATTAGCACTAATGAATATTAAAAATTCCATTACTACACCATCGTGCAGCGTCAACGTAGGACTGCATATTTATAACCGCGTCTTTCATATTTATCCCGCAGGTGCAAGTAGGTCATGAACCTCATGCCTCTGTGTCTCGTATAGATATTGATCGTCGACTATGAGTCATGTTAATATGACTTTAAGTTATAATTTATTGTTAAATAACTTATATCGATTGTTGTAATAGGTTTTTTCTATTTAATTTAATTTGATTAAGAGATTAGAGGTTTCACGAATTAACACTGTGTTGTATTCTCTAAGCATGTAAAATGTACTTACTTACGGGTAAGCATACATTAATGTACAGCTCAAACAGCAAATTATAAAAACTTGAACTAATCTCAGAACTTGAACCTACCCGAGACTTAAGAGGGTAAACCAACATTTTACGTAACATAAACAAAAATAAAACAGATATAAAAAAGAAGAAAAAGTGTGATTTTAACATTGAAACTCTTAATTATCAAAATATTTAATTAGGCCATTGCAAGCATTATTGAATCATCAATTTACATTGAAATGTCAGTATTGTAAAAACACTAGTACTTATTAAAAGTTATAACGAATTTTTGGTGTTTATATGTTATATGTAACGTGACATGTAAGTGGGGACGGAGAAAGCAGGAACTAAGCAACGGAGTGTCTTAACACTAGGTTCATACAGTTCCTGCGGTTCCCTCTGCCTACCCTGCAATATGCGGGATAAAAGCGTGAAGCTAAAAAAAAACATACCTTCACGCTTTATTCCGCACATGGCAGGGTAGGCAGAGGGAACTGCAGGAACCATAGCAACATATACCTATATAAAATCTCATAGGAAAAATACTACGTAAATACGCAATTGAATAAATGCGAAGCTGTATATTCTGATATACCTATGCTATAATTCTGAGTCTAGGTCGTGTAAGTAATCTTCACTACACTATATACAAATTATTTAAATTATATATTTATATATAATATGTTTCATCATTATATTTTAATAATATGTAATTGCCATTTAAATGCAGTTGCAATAGGGGAATTCGCACGCTTATCGTTCTGGAGTGGGCGGCGCGGGCATCCGTCTGATAACGACGCGACGGTATCTCCTATTTGTAATAGGTACATTATATTGCTATAACCTAATTTTGTGTCACATCTAATTATCTTCTACCTATTGTGTATTGCTTTTATTATTTACAATAGATTTTTTAATGTCAAAAATGCCATTTGTTTTTCTTTAGAAATATCTATATTTATTTCATGTTTCAGATTTGTTTGTTCATGAACAAAATATCCTAAAAATAATTTGTTTTAGATTTTGTTTATTCACGCTTTATTGCGCTTTTATTAGAGTAGGCAGAGTGAACTACAGGAAACGTGGAAACCTAGTGTTGGGGCACTCCGTTCGCTGCCTTTTGCCTTTTCCAGGCATTGCGTGTTTAATGGAACTAAACGCTATTCCATTTTTCAAAATAGTTGCTATATAATTTAAAAATATTACTTTTTTCAGGATGTTTTTATTTTAGAATTGAGTAATCCGGAAGTTGATTATCAAATTGTCGTTAATGAACAATAACTTAGTTTTGTTCTTATCATAATAAAAATATTGTTTAGTGCCGCAAACCACAATACAGTCACTGTTATATTTTTCCATGAAATTTATTTAAACTTATTAACCAGATAATAAATCTGTCAGAGGACCGTCGTGGCGTAGAGGCGTGAGCGTCTGCCTGTAAACGCGACGGTTTGTGAGTTCGATTCCCATTCGGGGAAGACGGATTGTCTATTTCCATTTTCTTCGCTCTGGAAACTAGGTAAAGCGCTGCGTTGAGTTCCCCCACTCAACACGCAAAGCCTCGAAAACGGCGGAAAGCGGGAATAGAGAACGCAGGGATTAAGCAACGGAGTGAATTAACACTAGGTTCATATGGTTCCTGCAGTTCCCTCTGCCTATCCTGCAATATGCGGGATAAAGTGTGAAGCTAAAAGAATCTGTCATTCGGTTCTGATTGACAGTATATTGCAACATTTTTTTTATTTTTTACGTGTTAAATCATGCTAAGGATAGAAATATACTCAAAGTAAAGAACAATTTGAACACGGTCCAATCACGGTGGACGTTTGATGGACAGTCTCCAAGAGGCGCAGGCAAAACAATTAAATGTTTTTTTTAAAGATTTTTGTTTTATATTGCTACTACTTGGTTAAAAACAAATTTAAAACTTATTTGAATTTATTGGCTTTAGTTATCAGTTACATCACAGACACGAATTCAGCTACAAGTTATTGTGCTATACCACATATAAAGCACAAAAATATTTCTCTTATAAAACATACCATCATATACAAAAAATATCATATATATTTGTTCACAAACATATTATATGTGTTTGTTTTTACGACTATTGAATTTTCTCTTCCTATGCAGCTATGTCTAAGATTGGCCATCCATTATACTGTATTAAGTGAACTAGAGAGCCAAGAAACCAGTTACCATAAGTTACCTCAGCCATATGAAAACGGTGTAAAAACTGAATTGAGCAATTTGTCTGCGCTAATTTTGATTGCGATATCAATCGCAGCTGTTTATTGACAAGTTGCCAGTTGAGAAGTTATCTCGTAGGGTGATGAAACTTACAACGTATATATATATATATATATATATATATATATATATATATATATATATATATATATATATATATATATATATATATATATATATATATATATATATATATATATATATATATATATATATATATATATATATATATATATATATATATATATATATATATATATATATATATATATATATATATATATATATATATATATATATATATATATATATATATATATATATATATATATATATATATATATATATATATATATATATATATATATATATATATATATATATATATATATATATATATATATATATATATATATATATATATAGCTCAACTTAATTGTTACTCAGTTCTGCATACGACGGTAGCAGTTTTAAATTCCATTAAGAACTGTACAAGCTTGGACACACAATTTTTTATTAACACATTATATATTTAAATTAAAGAATATATTATACAAGAAATAATATTTCAACTCGCAAATGATTTTACACTTTAATTAAAAGTACAGCCGGGATTTAAACGGTCTGCAAAATTCAAAGGCCAGTCCCGGGCACGGGCAGGTAACGTTAATTTACCACTGTTTACTGTCTATTGAAATGGCTTATAGTTAAAGGCTTACTAAAAATATAAGGTCTACTTTCCCTACGTACGTAGCTTGATGCGCCCATTCATTTAAACGTCTAGGATTTATTTTTGTTGGTTTTTTTGTTTATATGAATACTGATATATAACTATAAATATATAAATCATTTGAAAGATTGAAACAAATGAAAAAAATGAGTCATGCACGTAACGAGTCTTCGCAAAATCAAAAATAATGTCACAACCTTATTTTTCATCATCAATCTTCCTCTCATTATCTTTAGTACTAAATACAATGGTTTATGACAAGATCTTCACAAGTAGCACATTATACGTCGTAAATCATATAAGATATGCGTTTATCAATTAGCGGTTACGTCATTTTATAGTCTTGTCAAATTAATTGGTTTATTGTGTATAAAATATATATTCCTTTTTCGCGCCCTTAATAATAGGTATTTGTCATTCGTAATATAGAATGTGTAGTTATCTATTATAACCATATAGTATATGAAGGGATTTTAAAATAAAAAATTCAAATAACCTATTTAGGACCGTCGTGGCGCATAGGCGTAACTGTAAACGAGACGGTTTGTGGATTCGATTCCCACTCGGAAAAGATGGATTTTTCTATTTCCATTTTCTTGGCTCTGGCAACTAGGCAAAGCGTGGCGGTGAGTTCCGCCACTCAACACGCAATGCCTCGACAAAGGCGAAAAGCAGGGAACGAAGTGTCTTAACACTAGGTTCCCACGTTCATGCAGTTACTACCCTGCTATATGTGAGATAAGGAAGTAAAAAAAACTCTAATTTAGAAGGTAGTTCTAAGAAATCATTTCGAGTTTTTTTTTGTAAGGAAGGGAACCTCTGGTCTGGTCTCTCTGAACCGATGGTGAGGGCGACAGCTCTCCTTATGTATACACTGTTATGAATATACGGCTTGTTAGCCTGGTTACTGCTCAAAACTTCTCTTACTGCATCAGACCCTGAAGCCTAGTTATGGAATTCTTTATTTCACTGTATTTTATTTTAAAAACTGCTGTATGTTTGTTGCAGATGATACTTTCACTATTCTCAGACTCATAATTTTTGGCGAACATGAAATTTAACTGTGCACGGAATTTTGATATGTTATATAAATAAATCCATAGCCATTCATTCTTAACGCCATTACGTCTGTCAGTTTACGTGCCATAGTCGTACAGGAAGCATAGACAAGAGAATCATAGACTATAGACAATACTTGCGCCTAAATTATCCCGACCGGACGTAGAGTGCATTGAATCGCCGCGTTTCCTTATTCGTCCTTCCAAATATGTCCACACGTGTGGATCTATCTAAAGGAAGTTTTGGTCAATGTATATATGTACTACGATGTACTTATAAGTAATGTTGTGTTCTTTGTTAATCAATTCGATATCCTGGTTCTGTTTTTCGTTTTCTTTTAAATTGTAACGCTTAAGCGGATTTTAATTTAACACAGTTTGGTAAACCGATAAGTGCTGTAGGGAATCTGTAATGACTTAAGATTTTTTAGATAAATGAATATCTTTTTTTTTCTTTAAAAATTCTCTTTCTAAGTTTAATTACTATGAATTATATTTCTCATCTACTCAATTTGCGCTTTGTATTATTATCAATTTCCAGTAATAAGGAACCGAACCTATAGCTATCGTCATGTACATTCAGATGCTTCACCGCCGCATGATGATAGCTTTTTTATTGTTATTTTTACTATTAAACTCATTTGTTTGTTGTCAAATTCCAATTTCAAGTAATGAATGGTTAATGAATATATATTTTCCACTTAACTCTATAAATGAAGAATTTGTCATTGCTCATCCGACCTTCCTAGCAATCGATAACGTCACGGTGTCGCATAGAAGTCATTATGAATCAAACTGTTTATTAATGTAGGTATTACTACTGTGACTTAATACTTAACATAAAACACAAGTATGTGATTGTAAGCTTATTAATATTTGTTTGAAGGTATGAGTAAGTAATGTTGTGGTTTCGCTTGCAATATAAACTTTGTGTAGGAAAAATAACATTTATGACGTAAATAAATGAAATATTAGCTGAGAAAAAAATAGATGTACAATTAAAGTGTATAGGATAATTCTATTTCACAATTTTTTATATAATTATACATACCTATTCTAAGATATAAATATTTATGTAAGAACATATATGTAGTATGATGTTTCCTTCTTTTTTAGCTTCACGCTTTATATTTCGCAAAGCAGTGTAGGCAAAGGGAATCAGCTTTTGTGGGCACCTAGTGTTGAGACACTCCTTATCTAACTGTCCCCCTATCGAGGCTTTGCGTGTTTTTGGCAGAAGTCACTCCCGTGCTTGTAAACAACGAAGGTATCCAAACCGTCACGTTCAATTATATAATATAAAAAAGTCTTTAAAATTGCCCAATTAGGCAACCTTTTTAGAACTGCAAAATAATGGCCTTTATAGTATTAGGATACGTTCATTGTGACATTTTTTACGTTTTATTGAGTTGCGACCGACAATGGCCTCCCGCTCAGAACGGATTTGCTTCATCGAATGAATTAAATTAATTGACTCGTGTCTTCGTGGCTCCGCACTAGTGATTCATTCGTTCCGGTTTTATCTTATACTTTCTAGATGTAAAGCTCAAGTTTCATTACGTGAATAATTATTAATGATCTATACTACATCTTAAAATAGTTTTAATTTGAAGTTGGTCATTAGTTTTACTTCGTGGTACTGTTGTTATTGGTAATAAACATAAAAGTTTACACTACCTAAGTAATATTTAAGCGTTCTAAAATTGGATCTTTACACTCAAGGTTTTATATTGTAAATAAATATATATATAATTAAACTATAGTGTCATCGTTCAGTGGGCCAGCGTTTGATCGCAAGTTGTGGATTCTATTCCTTATGGAGGTCTGAATTAAGATAGTGAATTGTCTTGATGCTAAGTTCTCTCTACCTATTTTAATCTAGCTAAAAAAATATTAATTAATTAATGTGATCTAAGTAATATGATAATAATAATAAAAATAACTTTAAACATTTACAATTTCTCTGTAATTGAAACAGAACGGAGTGTCTTAACACTAGCTTCTCTCCATCTACAATGTAGAAATATGAATAATGCGTCATCATATAAATAAATTAATAAAACTTTGACCATTGTAAGCATCGTTTTATATTTTAGCTTTCGATGCTGACGCGATTTTGTTCGTCAACTTAGTTTATTTGTTTTTAGGTATCGGGTTTCTTTAAACGTCGCGTCAATCGGGCGTGCAGTTGTTGTTACAGGGCCTCGTAGATTTTAGTGCAATCACCCGTTTACAATTTGAATCTATTGTTATTTTCTTACGGCATTTGCTTTCCATAATTTTACTTTATTATTTTTGATACTGTAAATATAATGAAAGATCGTTTTAGAAAAAAATTCATTACCTATACAATTTATATTTTTTGTATAAATAAATTAATCTGTATTTGAGTTCGTCTTTATTTATTTATATCAAATATTATTTTTAGCTTTGGTTTTAAAAAAAATATTAAAAATAAGCTCAACTTGGTCGATCTATTGGTGGTGGAGTAAGTAATTATTGTTAGGAACTCTACTAAGTCGTAAAACTTTAAAGTTATGTTGTCTATGACAGTTACTGCTGTTCATATGGCCATGTGGCTACAATCATATAATTAGAGAGTAAGTCTAAAATGAACCGTATATATTGTACACTGGTAATGTTAAGTAACCTTTTAAGTTCCAAAAAGGCTTATGTTTCTGTATTACTGTCTTTAATGGCATATTTGAAATATCATTAGCTTTAAGCAAAAAATTGGTATTGAGGACCGTTGTGGCGCAGCGTGTGCTTGAAAACGCGACGTTTTGTGGGTTTGATTCCCACAGGGAGAAAGAGAAGGGAATTGATTTTTTCATTCTCATTTTTTTCGCTCTGGCAACTAGTCAAAGCGCGGCGTTAGTTTCCGTCACTTAACACGCAACGATTCGAAAAGGCGGAAAGCGAGGAACGGAGTGTCTTAACACTAGACTCCCGTGAGCAGGATAAAGCGTGAAATTAATAATAACATTTATCCTAGTGGCATTAGTAATGTTCCAATAGCTCAGCCACAATATATATATATTTTTTTAGCTTCACTCTTTATCTCGCACATGGCAGGGTAGGCAGAGAGAACTGCAGGAACTATACGAACCTAGTGTTAAGACACTCCGTTACTTAGTCCCTGCTTACTCCGTCCCCGCTTTCCGCCGTTTTCGAGGCATTGCGTGTTGAGTGGCGGAACTCAACGCCGCGCTTTGCCTTAGTTGCCAGAGCGAAGAAAATGAAAATAGAAAAATCTATCTTCCCCGACTGGGGATCGAACCCAGAAACCGTCGTGTTACTCGCGTTACAGACAGACGTTGCGCCTCTGCACCACGACGGTCCTCAGCCACAATATACTTCACAATATACGTAATTTACTATAAGTACAATGAAATTAATTACTTTAACGAGTGATAGCGATTTAAATATTTATATTTGTTTCACAATTCAATTTTACAAATTTCATGAACTTCCTGTCCAGACGGTAACTCATTAGGAAATTGCCACAGCCCCAATGGAATATAACCCCTACTATTTATAAGGTGTCTGTCAACATCCAGACTGCCGGCGAGGTGGAGTAAACTATAAATCATTCATAACTCGCTTAAGGCATTTCTGTTACAGATGTTTATCTATGTAAATCTAGTATATGTTCTACAATTGGTAATTTGTGTGTCATTTTTATAATCATATAACTTTACATAATTTTTTTTGGTTGGTGGTTCGGTTTATCTTGTGGAGGAAATAGTCAATAGTTAGCGAATTCAAAATAAAAATATAATAATATATCCGGATTATAGTATATTTTGAAGCTTTTTAGATAATAAATGATATTGTGAATTTTTATTACAATGCTCTAAATCTCTTTTTAGTTAGCTAAATAAGTTCAGTTATATTTGATATTACTTTCGAAACGTAATAGAAAAAGTAACAAAGACCTAAATTGCATTCAAACTGTTATACAAAAGCTAACGAAACTAGGTGTGGAATAGAATTTATGTCATTCTGGCTAAGTGTGGAGCAGCTAGTTATGAAACTGACTAGATTAGATCTGAAAACTCACTGAAAACCTAAGTTACTAGTGGTGAAGCATATATGCGAGCTTTTTCCATACAACATATGTATGCATGTATATATGTATATATATATATATATATATATATATATATATATATATATATATATATATATATATATATATATATATATATATATATATATATATATATATATATATATATATATATATATATATATATATATATATATATATATATATATATATATATATATATATATATATATATATATATATATATATATATATATATATATATATATATATATATATATATATATATATATATATATATATATATATATATATATATATATATATATATATATATATATATATATATATATATATATATATATATAGTGTGTTTTTAGTCTTTTATCATGATTGTTGGTAAAAGCGTCCTAAACTTTTTTGTGACGACAGAATATCGCAGGACTTAAGATTTCGTGTAAAAAGTAGTATCTATTTATTTATATATGTATATTTTGTGTTAACATTTGTAATTTAAAATACAATGTTTATTCTTGAGGAATTACTTGAGTACTAATTCGATATTAAATTTTCTAATTTCTAAAATATACAAGTAGTTAAGTAGAATTACCATTTTGCTACGTATATGTATCAATCCCTTATAAATGTAACATAGAACGGGTGCTGGAACTTTGTCTTCAAACTCACATTACGTTAAAGTTTCCTCTAAGCGAATACCGGAGTAACCGTGTCTTAAACTTCCGGATTCAGTTAATAACCGTTTAAGTAAGATGTTATGAGATTTAACATTGTTTAACAGAACGGTAGTGTAATTTTATAAAGCGTTTGTTATATTTTTTTTACAAATATGTTTTTTATAGTATTTATTAAATTTGGCACTGACCATCGTGGCGCAGCGGCATAGCGTGTACCTGAAAACTAGACGGTCTGTGGGTTCGATTCCCCCTCGGCGAAGGTGGATTTTTCTATTTCCATTTTCTTTGCTCTGGCAACTAGGCAAAGCGCGGCATTGATTTCCGCCACTTAAAACATAATGCCTCGATAAGGGCGAAAAGCAGGGACGGAGAAATAGGAATATGCAATGGAGTGTCGCACTAGGTTCCTATGAATCCTGCAGTTCCCTGTGCCTACCCTAAAAAATAGTCTATTCGTCGATGGAGGCTATAGGGCAGTAGGATCGTATATAAAATTAAGTAATTTTACATTTTTTAGAACCATATTATTTTGTCAGTTATCAGCATATCTACCAACATTTAAAAGCGTCCCAAATTTGAAACGCAATCTAGGTTACCTAACAGCCGATCGCATATCTAGAGCGCTCTATCTTGTTTCAATTACATCTGTGCAAGCGGGAACCCGACACCGATCCATCATGAGAACACGCTATAGTGTCAGCGAAACTTATGAACTGTCATTGATCACTAAAGGGTTTTGCGTAATACAGTAACTGGACACAGCTTAGTAATTTAGTGCATTTGGAGATTTGTAACTAACAGTAGTACCTATGTGGGACAATGGTATAGTATTTTTAATATTTTTTTTAATTTTAATATAGGTATATTTGTCTGTTTGAATTAGCAATGAACAAATCAAAGTTATTTGGAGAGAACCTAATATTAATATACATCGAGTGACAAAACCTGTAGCGACAGGTCTTGCTCTACTATGAAATAATATTTAATATTTTTCAGTAAATTTGTTTATAAATTTCGAACTTTCTATGTTTTACAGCTTCATATTAATTAGAACTATAATTTTGTCTTAAAAAGTTGAGGAATTCAGAAAGATTCATCTCCTTGAATGGAGACCCAACCTAGAACTACTCGTTTACAGTCAGACTGTCTCACTGAGCCATGGTGGCCTCATCATTTAAAAGTATAGTATAAACTAAGCAACTTATTCAACTAATTTAATACGTATGTAGTTGACACTAAAGTTATGCGCTACCACGCGACGCTCTGTACTCTCATATAGAATTGATGGATGTTTTAATAGATAAAGTTTAATTACTGTGAGGTAAATATGTGAAGTTATTATAAGCTTCATTGGTTTGAAGTTTTCATTAAAACTATTGACGTCAACTAAGCAGCGATACATTGAAATTGAAAATTTGTTATGTTTAAATTGGTGTTAGGAAATTCAAAATTTCTTATGGTGTTTTAATAAATTATTTTACTATGGAAGATATAGTCTTCCATATAGGCTATAGTCGTAATTGCTCCGATGTAATTCACTATGTCTGTGGTCAGATTTATTTTGGGCACTAAGAATTTCACCATTTCCACAAATCCGTAGATATAAGCATGAAACTTTGAATTTGTATACATATTGTATACGATATTGAAATTAATTATTTGAAATAAATTTCACCTAAGCCTGTTGCCGTTGAAAGGTAAAATAAAAACAAACAGGTTATTTAAAATATATGTCGCGTACCTAATAAACCTTTTGGCGCCTGGGATCCGTTGGCTTTATGGCCGACCTCCGCTGTGTAAATCTGTCGTACAATAAATGAAAAAGTTACTTTTAAAAAAGCTGGATTGCGTGAGAAGACTTGGTTTTTTTTAATTATAGCAAATCTGATAGATACTGTCTTTTATGCTGTTATAATAAATAGATTTATAATTTACGCTTTATCCCGCACAAGGCAGGGTAGGCAGAGGGAACTCCAGGGACCGTGGGAACCTAGTGTTAAGACACTCCGTTGCTTAGTCCCTGTTTTCTCCGTCCCCGCTTTCCGCCGTTTTCGAGGCATTGCGTGTTGAGTGGCGTTAAATTAATATTTTAGTTTATTACAAGTAATGTAAGTATTTATTTCCTCTGTTTTTACTTTTTTTTTGTTTATCCCGCATATAGCAGGGTACGTAAAGAGAACTATAGGATTCGTATTTAGGTTTCGAGGTATTGCGTGTTGAGTGGCGGAACTCAACGCCGTGCTTCGCCTATTTGCCAGAATCCACAAACTGTCCCATATTACAGGCAGACACTACGCATGTGTGTCACAACGGTCCTTATTTACTTATTAATAGATATTTACGAACTAAAGAAAATGTTAATAATTTAAATAATTACAACTCTTCTTTCGAGTGGGATAGAACTCCCAACTTAGTCGTCCACCCTTTAACATTATCCTGCTGCACCATACCTATGTATTTAACAAAAATAGTACACACCGACAAACCATTTTGCACTTTCTCCGTCATGTCATGTACCTAGACAGTAATAGGCACGTACTCGTAATTTCATAAAGAGCAAGCCACAATCGGGATAGGATATATGCTGTCACCATTGTTTCCGCTGCAATTCATTAGTCGTAAACTGGAGCAGGATTTATGTAGCATTATCTGTTTGACATTGATGCGTTCGAGCTCTCGTGAATGTCCTGGTAGGTTAAGGCTTAATAATTATACTAAGTGTGGCTTCTGATTTATTTGATTACTTCACGCTTTATCCTGCACATAGCAGGGTAGGCAGAGGGAACCGCAGGAACCATAGGAACCGAACCTATAAACCGTCGCGTTTACCGGCAGCCTCTACGCCTAAGTTTTGATTATTTAGATTTACTTAGAATTAAGTTATGTTTTAGAGAAATTAAAGTGAAACCAAATATGAGTTAAATACTGACTTAATTTTTTTTGAGCCTAGCAAACCTGGTAATATTTTTTTTCTATTTTATTTTTTGTAATAGAAGTTTATTTTTGTTGGAAGGGTGATTTAAAAGTGCCCTTTTTATTACAGTAAATAATATTAAGGATTACAGAGTTTGTTATGGTATATGATATACTTATAATATGAAACTGCAGCTATAATAAAGAATAGCGCTTTCGAATACTTCTAAGCACCTTTTGACATTTGCAAATGTTCGATTTACGTTTGCAATATTCAACATTCACTTGACATTGAGAGAAAATGTTATAGCGTTTCGAATTTATACATCTCGTAAGAGTTATGTATAAAATGAACTAGTTCTATTGTATGTTTTTTCAGTTTGAAGCTTTTTTCGTATATAACAGAGTAGGTGGAGAGACTCTCCGTTCTCGGCTTTTTCTTCAAATTCAATCATACTACGATTTAAAAATATACGGAAAAACAGATTTTACGTTCTTTTTTAAGTACCGTAAGTGGGGACGGATAAAAGTAGGGACTAAGCAACGGAGTGTCTTAACACTAGGTTCCTACGGTCCCTGCGGTTCCCTCTGCCTACCCTGCCATGTGCGGGATAAAGCGTGAAGCTAAAAAAAAAAAAAAAAAAGAAAGTACCGATATTTATACAAAAAATGCAATGTAAAGGCACTTCACTTTAAATTTTTGTATTGAATTTTACATATAAGTAATATTTAATGGAACATCAACATTTTATAGCATTTATAATAATGGCATGCCAATGTATGTACTCGTATCATAATGGTAATTCTTTTACCATATTAGTATAGTAAAATATTTTCAACTACCTACATTGTGAATTTGCAACTATACGTTTTAATTATTTTTGTATATTGTTGTAGAATATGTGTAGTAAAAGTTTTAAATTTTAATAAATTTGCATATAAAAAATTAATTGTGGTTATTGTGACAGTTAAAATTTAACTACTAGATTTTAGTATAGTTATATTTTAAAATCGTTTTTATTCAACTTTAGCTCTATATGATTTACTTTATCATGTTTTCTAAAGTATTTTTATAATTTTAAAGTGTTAATCCACAGCAAGCATAGAAAAAATACTTAAATAAACATATAATAATCTTTAATTTGTACCCACGCCTCTTGTAAATCGTGCAAGCGCTCTGACCACTGAGCTATGCGCTTAATAACAGGTTAACAAGACTTCCTCTGATTGCTAACGTGAATGTTGTCGATTCGATTCCTACTCTAGGGACTTTTTCGGTTTATTATCAGTTTAGTGAACTCTGTAAGGCTTTATGTTACGCCAATTAATACACTGTGTTCCGTATTTAATAAAAATACAGAGAACGGAGTATTTTAATAATCAGTTTCTCCGTTTAATATGTTATATTACATAATTGCCGCTCTTCGTAGAAATATTATTTGTATTACTTGAAAATATCATAACATAACAAATGTATAAGTAAATCGTTCAAAAATAAATTATTAAAATTAAATTTACTTCGCTTTTATATAATTCTACTGGCACGTGGTAAGCCGGTGAATGGAGCACGTGGGGCGCGGTCGTTCGATACAGCGGAGGCTGCGCGTTGAGCTGTAGCCCGGAACTTTCAGCCGGCCAGCTATCTCTGACCTCTTCTACCCCTCATGCCTCCACTTGTGCTTCAACACGTAGAAACATCTTAACAACAGACGGAGGTCTTGCCTAGCTGGTCACCCCAACTCGTGCCAGTTACGCAAGATCCATCCCGCTACTATAATACTATTGCCCATTGCATAGAAAGAGTGTTTTAACTGGTTTACGTGTTTGAGAATTTTAGGTTCGAATAATTATAATTTTACTGGCTTTAGCGAAGTTAAAGTACGGTCATAACACTTTAGATTGAAATATTATTTTTAGTATGTATTTTAAGTGAAAATATAATACAGTAGAGTGTCTTGATATTAGCTTTTTTCTGCTTCGTCCACTATATACAAAGTAATTATTTTTGATATCTACACTAAATATGGTATTATTTCAAACATGTTCTGTTTTATTACGAAAATTGTTAGTAGAAATAAGTACGTTTTAACTTTTGATGCTTTTGATATACTTACTATATATAGATTATAAATATTTTTGCAACGTCAAACATACGTACAGACTTCCGTGCCGCCAGCCCTAATATCTTATCGAATTGCAAATAATTATGTAGAATTAGGACATTGCAAAATTTCGAGACTTCTTCACGCAATATGCAACTTTACCCTCTTTTATGTAAGATTGAATTTAGAAATATTTTTTATTACACAATTTTTTCTCTTTTTACTACTATACAGTATACACCTTATTTCAGTAGAAATAAGGTAGACCTTATACGAGATTGTTGATCCCTCGACGGGGATCTGGGATACGTGGGAGTTTTACGGCCGAGATAAGGAAGGTGGTTGAACTCTACTACTTAGTTCTTTTTGTGACGACCCCATGATTGAATAAATTTTATTGTTTATGAAATATAATGATGATTATATCATTAAATTTAATATTATTAGTAATCCTGATTGACAAAACTCGCAAGATATGTCTTAATTTGTACATTTATGATAAAAAATGAGGAGGATAATGAACAAAAATATCTTTTTGTGTTGTTTACCAATCATTGGTTTTGCCATTTCAACGCAGTTGATCTCAACACTTCAGACCACTAAAAACTAATTTAAGTAACATAAATTGCAACTTGCACAAAAACTTGCAAAAACTCGGCTAACACCTACAAATAAATTGATTGAACAATCTTCTTTCTGGCATACAACTGCAGAAACCACTCCATTCAAATCTGAACTTAAAATTTCCATACCCAAGTCTGTATTACAATAAAAATACCTACACAATGTTGTACTTTGGATTTTTTACAATTTCGGAATGTACAGCTAAAAAGCAACCTTGTGTATCTTTAAGACTTGACTCATGTTTGAGGTGAAAGGGTAGTTTTTGTGAGATTTTTGCGGGGTGCCAGTTTTCTTTTATGCCTTTTGTCGTAACTGAACGAGGGTCCAGACCTACGAACCGGCCTTTCGTTTATAATGTGTTTTATACAGTCAATATGACCGCTTAGAGACCTTTTGAATGTCAGAAATCTATTCAACGTTATCAAGCACTTGTTACTGTCTTTTATTTTGGATAGGTTAAGTGTTTATCATTTTTTTAAGTTATATTCAGTAACATTTCAAATTTACATTGTTTTATAGCTAAAAGTAAGAATCATTATAAACAAGTATGTAATTAAATATTCTTAGATTTTTCCTAACTTTTTATTGTCGTGACTTCTTTCACAGCAAATATAGAGAATAAAAATTCCTCAAACCATATATCAATCAAGCTTTTCAACGCAATTGATCTCAACACTTTAGACCACTAAAAACTAATTTATATATCTTGATATAATAAGTTCAGAATAACTTCCACATCATTACTCAAGTCTATTAGAAGTCTTACAAGAGTAGCGTGAGTTCAGGTCATTGTCCCCTTCCCTTCGGACCTCGACAATGAGCAGACGTGCCAAAAACTTAGTGCTACTTTTTTTCAAAGAAATAATTTAATTTTAAAACATAAAATTCGTCGTAATAAAATAGGAGTGCATAAGTTGTGAGGAGTTGCAACTGCAGTCACATACCATCGCACCACGTCACAAGCACGTAAGCAAAACAAGTTTATACGTAATCGCGAAGCTCCGTCTACGCTACACAGTACGCGACCAATGCTACGACATATTTATGTGCTCCTGGTACTTTCGACCGATTTTATGCAATAAGTACGTTTTTTTGAATAAAATAAGGAGCGCTTAAACAACTAGATTTTTTAATAACATTTGGATGTTCTTTTTCGTTAGAACACCTATCGATAAATAAAGTAAAAGACAGAGGCAACCATATTTTTAATAGCTCCGTCCCAATATTTGAGGGCCAGCTCCTACTCAACACTGCTCTCCTGGTACATCACTTTTACATTTTTACAATGCCCCTCAAAAGTGCGTGCCCTACCTCACCTGTACCCAGTACTTCTGTAGACGATAAATTGGTTGATAAAAATGAGCGCTTAATCCACCATTCTGACTCAGCGCCGGATCTCTCCACGCTTCTATTTAACATAACTGAGCGTAAAAAAAGAAAGCACGATGGAGTAAATCCTAATATTACGTCTCTAATAAGTGAAATGTTCACGTCCTTTTCAAAAGAACAGGAAAAACTTTTTTATGAATTAAAGAACACAATAATAAATATAAAAGAGCAAAACGAAGAGCTAAAGAAAAGTGTAGATATGATGTCCTATAAATATGATGAGTTTATGACGCGTATTTCTGAACTTGAGTCTGAAAAGAAACAATACAAAAAAACTATCGAAGTACTCGAACAAAAAATAGAATACATGGAGCAAAAATCAAAATGTACTGGTATAGAAATACGAAACATCCCAAAATCTAGTGGCGAAACCAAAGAAAATCTCGCAAATATTGCAAAGAATACTGCAAAAGTGTTAGATCTAAGCCTAACTGACTTGGATATCAAGGACATATACAGAATTAACGCAAAAGACGGGTCAAATCCTATCATAGTCGAATTAACTACGGTCAATATGAAAGAAAAAATGGTTCGTGGTGTCAAAAAATTCAACAAACTTAAATCTAAGGAAGAAAAGTTAAATACATCACATCTACATTATTCTCAACAAAAAAAGCCTATATATATTTCCGAAACTTTAACTAATAAAACGCAGAAACTCTTCTACATGGCTAGAAATGTTTCTAAAAGTCATCACTACACCTTTTGCTGGACGTCTCGTGGTATTGTCTACATTCGCAAAAACGAAAACTCGCCACAAATAAAAATAAAGGATGAATCAGATATTGAAAATCTTATAAAATCAAAATGACTAGTTTTAAGCTTAGTACTGATTTTCTTTGTTATGTTTACTATAATACTATATCTTTTAAGCAATTTTTTACTACACTACACAGTTTCACATTATTACAAAATTCACTTACACACTATTTACATTTATAAAATTCTATTATACACACTATGTGCTCAAAATGCACTTACACAATTCAATATACATATTCCTAGCCCTCCTATTAATATACATAAATATTTCAAACACACAAATACAGTCATAAGACGGAAAACTACCTCGATAAACAAAGTATATAGCTCCTATAATGATGACTTCAAATAATATATTGTTAGGTAATAACTTAGACAGCTTTTCTGTATCGCAATCGATGATTTGCGAAGTTGAAGACACAGCAAAACATATCTTCTCAGGTATTACAATTATAACTCAAAATATAAGAAGTATTCATTGTAATATGAGTGAATTTGAGATCTTAATTGCCAGGCTTAACATAAATTTAGACGTAATAGTGCTTACAGAGTGTTGGCTTTTAAATAAATTAACAGTTCCATCACTTAGAGGTTACAAATGCTTTTATAATAAAAACAATAATAATCAAAATGAAGGCATTGTGTTATATATTAAAGACCAATTTATGTTAACGGTTGAAGAACCATTATTTCAAGAAGGAAACTGCGTTATTCTAAAATTAAAAGAGATAATTATTATTGCCATATATCGATCACCATCCTACAAAAAAATTGATAATTTCTTAATATCATTTAATACTATACTTCAAAATTATTCACACTACAAAAACATTGTTGTCATTGGAGATATAAATATCAACATAAGTAATGAGATCCAAAATGAAAACGCTGAAAAATATTTACACTTAGCCGCTTACCACGGCTTACTACCAACACATAACTATTCAACTCGTGATGCTACTGGAGCATGCATTGATCATGTACTACTTAAAACTAAGAGTCCTTCCATTACGATGGTTCTTAATACATCAATAACTGATCATAAACCGGTAATCTGCTCAATAAAAATGAAAAAACATACTGGAATCACTAAATCTATTGTCACAAAAGTTAACTATGAGAAATTAAACTTAGAAATACAAAACATCGACTTAAAGCCGGTATATACTTCTAATGATCCAAATTCTTCAATGCAATATTTAACTAGCGCAATTAAATCAAGTATACACAATAATACCCAAACAAATATACTTTCGACCAGAAAAAAAAAAAATGATAAAACCATGGATGACTCCTGGTCTGCTTAGATGCATACGTCATAGAGATAAATTACATAATAAAGCCAGGCGCTCTTCTAGTAATGAAATGATTAACTTAATATACAAACGATACAGAAATTTTTGTAACAATATATTGAAGAAAGTTAAACGAAATTATGATAAAGAACAGGTAGAAATGGCTAAAAATGATAATAAAAAACTATGGAATGTACTTAAAAATATAATTCATACACATACACAAGTTGAAAGCAATAAAGAGTTATTAAATATACTAAACACCCCGCAATCGTCGGTTAATCACATAAATAATTATTTTGTAAATGTAGGTAAGAATTTAGCACAAACTTTTGATGACTTTGATGATGTAGCTACTGATGATAGTGACCAAAATACTATAGGCAATCAAAAATCACTAGTCCTAATGAATACGAATGAAAAAGAAATAAAAAATATTATTAGTAATATGAAAACTGAATGCTCTGTTGGATGGGATGGAATTTCAAATAAAACTATAAAACAAACATATAATATACTGGCTCCACCATTAACGTATATTTTTAATAGATGTTTAGACACGGGCATTTTTCCAAAAGCTTTAAAAAAGTCTGAAGTTCGTCCAATTTTTAAGAGTGGTGATAAAACAATTATTAGTAATTATAGACCGATCTCTATACTCCCGTCACTATCAAAAATTTTCGAAAAATTATTAAACATAAGATTAGTAGAATATTTAGAAAAAAATAATCTGATCAATTACAACCAATTCGGCTTTAGAAGCGGCAAATCTACTGATGACGCGGTCCACGCATTAACAAATTTTATCTCCACCAAATTAGATAAAGGGAAAAAAAGTTATATGCATATTCTTAGACCTAGCGAAAGCATTTGATACTGTGTCAATCACAATTTTAATAAAAAAATTAGAGAGCTTTGGTGTAAGAGGTAAACAACTTAAGCTATTCGAAGACTATCTTTCGGAAAGATATCAATGCGTTAAAATTGATACCTATTATAGCAATGATCAATTACTGACGCATGGCGTACCGCAAGGCAGTGTTTTAGGCCCGACTCTTTTTCTTGTTTATATAGATCTACTTACACGGCTAGAATTAGATCAAGGTCAGATAATATCATATGCTGATGACACTGTACTTATGTTTGCTGCGGACACATGGCCTGAAGTATTTGACATTGCTCAGAGGGGTTTTAATCGAGTTGCTATTTGGTTAAAAAAAATATTCTTACATTAAACACTAGCAAAACTAAATATATAACTTTTTCAATAAGAAAATGTACTAACTTGCCGGATAACCTTCATTTAATTTCCCATGTATGCACACAAACAAAATCTACTAATTGTTTTTGCCCAAATTTAGAGCGGGTTGATCATATAAAATATTTAGGAGTGACCCTAGATTGCAACTTAAACTTTAAAAAACACATAAATATACTAAGCGGAAGATTAAATAAAATGATCTACATATTTAAAAACCTTAGACATGTTGTAGAAGAAGAACTATTAAAAAGAATATATCTGGCTTTATGCCAGTCTCTTATCACATACTGCATTTCTACATGGGGGGGTGCATCAAAAACCATAATTAAAAAAATTGAAGTAGCCCAACGAACAATATTAAAAGTAATGAAGTTTAAACCCTATTTTTATCCAACAAGGTTATTGTATCGAGAAACACATGTACTCACTGTGAGGCAGCTATTTGTGTTAAGCGTATTGCTTAAGCAGCATAGTGAACTAAACTATGATCCTATGTTACTGAGTAAGAGACGGAAACATATCGTGGTTAACTTACCAGAAGGTCTTAATACCGCATTTATACAAAAATTCTATAGTTTTCTTGGACCTTATTTATATAATAAAATTAACAAAGCTATAAATATATACAGTATGAATAAGGTAAACTGCAAGCAAAGCATAACTACTTACCTCCAAAATTTATCGTATGAAGACACGGAAAACCTACTTGACATCCTACATTGAAATTAACTTTCTATCGAAAATACATTTGATTTAAGTTATTTCAATATAATATGTATATAGAGGGCATTCTATCTCAGAAACAAAATACTATAATGAACACACAAAAACGCACACAGACACACACACACACACACATACACACACACACACACACACACACACACACACACACACACACCCACACACATCTACATAAGTACCCAGTCATTACAATAGATATAATAGGAAAGGCACATAATATTTTTCTATTAAAATAAAAACAATTGCAATTGTATAAAGTTAGTATAAATATTATAATTAAGTTTCTGGCTAGCCCAATTTTCATGTATAGCTTTCTCCGATGGGAGTCGGCGCTGTTCGCTGAGACACAGGTTCACCTAGTTCAGCAACAGATGATTCCGCTTTGTTACGTGGTGCATACTTTAAGGAACTTATTGTTAACTGAAATACATTGTTATTGCTTTTTGGAGACAATAAATTATTATTATTATTATTATTATTATTATTATTGTGTTCCAGGTCAACGGTATGTTAATCACATATATTGGTGCTCAAAAGACTAGTCTTTGATCCTGTTAGAAAGCGATGCTAACTTTGATTCTCTTGTATGTAGTTAATACTTGATGAGCTCATGTACTCGCTACGTCGCGTTGTTTAAATAAAATTATGACTTCTTTTATATCATTATATATTATCTGTGGAAGCTAAAATCCTTAGAGAGGTGAGTTTTTGATCTATAATTTTACTTTTGGTACCGTTTTAAAAATCTCAAAAAGGCGGATTGGTGCAAAATATAGCCGATGTTCCGACTTGAACAGTTCAATTGATAATTGTTTAATCAACACGACGATCAACACGACTACACGTTAGCCAATAGGATTTGCTTGACATTTGAGATTTTCGCGCGCTTTTTGTCAGTGTCAAATTTCTCTGTCCTTCACCTAAGTGTTAAGCTAATACAACGAAGTATGTGCGCCGGGAACCCACTAGTTACATGTTAATCTCTCGGTCTAAATGTAATATATCCATAAATATTAGATTTTTTAAAATATATAAAATAAAATATTCAAAGATACAGTTCTTATATATTCCAACAAAACAGTGCAACGGTTATTTTACGATTCAATGAAGCTTCATTAAGTTGCAAAGTCGCTGTTGGAGTTTTATTACATTTTTTTAAATGTTTTCTTATATACTTGTTTGGATTAACTTATTTCAGGTTTTAGAATAAAGTGTATATACGACAAAAAATTAAATTTTTGATTCATACATACTTTTTAGCCTCTTCATACCGTAATTATAGATAATAAACATCAAAATCATAGTGTGCCGTCATCGGATTTGTTTTTTTGTTCAGTTTTCTATTATAATTTGCAAAATTTTTGATGATTCGGAACGTTAATAATATAGTATTATGGTTTATTCACTGCAAAAATTGCAGCCTTATATCACTACGTTGAAAGTTAAAAATCCGTTTTAAAATATACATGGCTTATTTATTTTGCGTTTCTTGAAATCCAAATAAATAAATTAGAGTTCATCATACTACATACTATGCTACATACGATGTGGTAGACAAAAATAACCTAGATTCTTCTATATTTGACACAATTCTAGACAATTGTTAATTACATCCTTTCAACTGAAATAAATTAATATTTCTACAATTGTTATTTTTACATACTCACCTAAGGTGAACTTTGAAAGCAAATTTTACAAAATCACTTCATGGACCATTGCCTACGTAAATATTTTTATATCGTAAATAAAGAAGACTCGTATTTCAGCATTATTATATAAGCTTAATCGCAAAGCGTAACAAAGCCAAGTTGTTTACATAAAACGGGATTTACCATTATATGTTAGACGACCCCTATTATTCATGGATGTATTAAGGCAAAGAGCGTTATATAAACAATCGTTGTATTAGGTCATTGTGTGTTGCCTAATTGTTTACATTTGGACTATCAGAGTAACTTACATATATGTATAGCATTTACTACATTTCTTTGAAGTTTTTCGAGATATTGCGTGTTGAGTGGCGGAACTCAACGCCGCGCTTAGCTTAGATGCCAAGGCGAAGAAAATGGCAATGGATAAATCCATCTTCCCCGAGTGGGAATCGAATCTACAAACCGTCGCGTTTAGAGGCGCTGCGCCTTTACGCCACAACGGCCCTTTGGAGTTAAACATCTATTTTATAATTACTAGCAGATAGTGTAATCCTTCAAACCTTATTTTTTAAGTGTTAATCTACACTAAAAGTGTAAAAAAGTATTAGAGAAAGTATGTAAAAATGTATGAAAAAAACGCTGCGTTTAAATTTTTATGTTTTCATAAAATATTTCTTCAAATTTATATTGATTTACGTTTATTATTTTGACGATTATTTTGATTTATTTGATGCACCTTTTTCATTGTATTTAAATGTCCAACTAACGAAAGGCGAGCCAATTTGTTTTTTAACACACGAGCAAATCACACCTACATGTGAGGTTTACATCAGAATATCAAGTGGGTTTCTTTTGTATCTTTGCTTTTGAATTAAGTATCTAATTAATTTAAATACGTTTACACGCCTCCGCTTAAGCGAAAGTGTGGTAACAGTTGTTTGAGTAGTACCTTATATTTATTCAGTATTTATAATCTGCATAAATAAAACGATCTTCCCTCTAGCACCTAGGCAAAGCGCGGCGTTGAGTTCCGCTACTCAACACGCAATGCCTCGAAAAAAGGCGGAAAACGGGGACGGAGGAAGCAGGGATTAAGCAGTGTCTTAACACTAGAATCCAATAGTTCCTGCAGTTCCTTCTGCCTACCCTGCCATGTGCGGAATAAAGCGTGTAGCTAAAAATAATAATAATAATATGATATTCAGAAAATTTGCCAAAATCCAGTTTTGTTTGAGCTGGTGTACTTCGTCGTTCACATCGACTAGAGTAATGTAATAAGAAGTAATCTAGTCAAACTCGAGTAATAATATTGTTTGTTCGAAGGTTACAACTCTTTACAAATTGATGCCTGTCCCATTTAAAACGATTTCTAATAAAAATATGCTAATTATTATTTATCCTGTCTGTCCTTAAATAGTATTGTACAGAATATATGTAGTTACGTAATGTACATTAAAACTAAAAGTGATCCTTTACATCCGTGATTCATACAAATATGGGAAACATGTCATAAAGATACGGTGCAAAGCAAAAATTCGAAAAAAATAAAAATTACTTAAAAATAAATTTTAGTATTAAATAAACTATTACAACTATACATAATTTTAACATAATATATGTAATGTGTGAAAATATATAAATATATTTTTTGTTTTTTTAAAACAAGTATGAATAACGCTTCAATAGATAATATTATTTTTGTGAGTGCCTTTTGTGCTCATACTGTATATGTATGTAAGTAGTTCAGTAACCTATAACCTGATTGTGAACGTATTTGACGAATGAAATATTTCACGGTTTCACGTCACATCGCAGTCACGCGAAATTGAAGGCTTTGTAGTTGAATTTTCAATAGAAGGTAAAAGCATTGATAATGGCCTTTGTTAAAATTGTATAAATAGATTGTTGTATATATATACACTGTTGTATCACTTTCGTATTTTGAGATCTGTCTGTATCTGATTGGGGGATTTAGGGTCGTCGGTTCAATATGATATAACAAAACGTATAATATATGACTATGTTGCATTAATATACTGAAATTACGTGGTAAAATATATAAAGTCAGCATAAAGTAGTATAAAGCAGTTTTTGTTTCGAGTAAAAATATATTTTACTAACAATATATATTGTTACAAAAACATGAATGTGGTTTACTCTTCATTTTTTTAAGTTTTCTAATCACGTTCAAAGTGAAATGTTTCAATAAATACACGTAATATTTTAGATACTTATTTATCTTCACATGTTTCACAACATTCATGTCCTAACATACATATTGAAAACACATATTTTCTAACTGATATTTAGAGCCACTGGCATATATTACATTTAAAACATAGGTAAAGTTCATAAAAACGCTATACAATAGATAAATTATATATAGCTATATATAGCATATCCATTGTATTGTATAGAAAACCGGCTCAATAATACAATTTTATACCGTTTAATGTAAACCTGTGAAGATCATCGTCACACGATATCATAACACGTCCGTTGCGGTTGACATTGGTAGCTGGCCGCAGTCACAGAATACGAATAGTAATTGATACGTCGATACGTCTGCAATTCTTTAAACGTGCATACGACCTCTAGTGCGATGGGACTTTGTAGGTAAATCAATAGAGCGACCTGCTTTCGTGAAATGAAGTCAAAGGCTATTTTTTTTCATGTATTTCTTATGAAAATATTAATTTGTAATAACATATGTATATGGTGTGATGTGGCTTTATACAAATTGTGTAAAGCGAATATTATTTTCATTCGAAAGTTTCACATACGTTACAGTAGTTCACGGATACGCGTACAGTTTTGTACCGTTATAATATCCTCTGTAACCATTGAAAACGTTTTATTTAGTTTATTCTTTTTTTAAATAATCATCAACTTGATTTTTACAAAACAAAGTGTA
This sequence comes from Dione vanillae, assembly GCA_037178615.1. Classification (NCBI taxonomy): domain Eukaryota; kingdom Metazoa; phylum Arthropoda; class Insecta; order Lepidoptera; family Nymphalidae; genus Dione; species Dione vanillae. The sequence goes on from JAZFAU010000089.1 coordinate 335,696, forward strand.
AAGACGAGGCATAACATTTTTTTTAAACGAATTAATAATAGTTGCAAGTTGTTTATTGAGATGAAACTTGCCCTATGAATAATTAACGTTAATTAATTATTAATAAATATGTTTGGTGCAGGTATTTTTTAATTGTATTTCATAGAAGTCTGCTTCTATTCTATTTTCACGTGACCGTGTAATATATGTATATTACTAGTATTTTAATAGCCAAAGCATTACTTTTATATAGAGCATCTGTTTGACCTTAATATGTTGAAGTAACCAAAAACATTAGAATTTATTTTTTATAACTTTACGTTAAATATATTATGTTTAAAATAGCTTTATCGTGATATTTCTTTTTGTAATTATATTTTAGAACTCCCTACAAAAATTGAACAATGAAAAGCTCTCACATTCATAATACAAAAGTTGATATTTTTTACATTTATTACTTTACAGAAGTGCTAGCAACTGTTTTTTATCATTATTCTTCATTTTTCTAATAAACCTTTGTTTAGTGGTTTCAAAATAAAATATATAAAACAATGTGGGTAACCCAGATTCACTACAATATTGCAATGATCAATGGTCATACACATGTATATAGGTCAACACGGTACATTGTTACGTTAGTATATCTACATTTGTATACCTTACCGTACCTTGAAAGCCTTGCACACTGTGTACCGTGAGAAATCGTATGTCACGAATTTACTTTGATTTATTATTATATATTTTTATAACTGTATTTACTTATTATTTTTTTGCCTATGTAGAAATTTAGTAAAGACTTGCAACTTTTTCGCTTTAAAACATTGTAGATATTGTTTTAAAGCGATTTATATGTAATTTATTTATGGTGTCGTTTTAAAATTGTGACACGTGATGCAATTGGTGTAGGTTCAAATCCCATTCATATCGAATTTGTGTGAATTGTTTGAACAATCTTCAATATATCATTATAAAATGAATTTTGTCTGCAAAAAAATTTTAAAAAGTGGTACAAATTTTAAGTTGCGTTACATTATCGAAACAAGTTGAGTACAGTTAGCACAAAAATATTAAAGATATTTTAATTTTCCTTAATTTTAAGACAGGGTAGGTAGATAATATTTAGTGTTACGTATCTTTCCCAACTTAAGTATATAGAACAATTGAGTGTATATTAAAATAGTAAAAGAGAGGTCATTGCCGTTGCCAAGTTAGTGCAACTTGTAATTGTAGAGAAGCGGGCCAAGGTTCATTGGTAGTGGTAGTACAAGTATGTACATATATATACATATATATATGGTTGCAGGGTTGTAGTAGGTATATACTAAAATGAAAAATCTACTTAATGATTATTACTAACAATCGTGCTTGACGAACTGATGCTTAAATTAAACATATTATATTGTTTAAATTGGATATTTATTGTTTCAGATTGTACGGTGCTCGTTTTTGATCTTTATGGTACGTATTTATATTTTTTTATTATTTTGGAGAAATGTTAATTTTTATTACCCATACATATTTTGTATAGCACAAGTAACCCTAAACAACTGCATATTAGAGTACAATTTCCAACTGCCATACGATTTGATGTAATATTTAAGCTTATATTTCTATTATTTAAGATAGATGCACATTACGTTTCTAATACTAATCTTTATTACACAAGTGTAAATAAAACAGAGACGCCGACGCAAGTGGCATAGTGTGAATGGCTGACTCGTTAGCCCATTGATATGTCGGCGAGATAAGACCAATATCCTACAAGTATTTATATACAAAGTTACATTGTATTATTTCCCGCCTCGCTCCATAGCCGTTTATTAAAAAGTTCATGTCGAAATGTTTAATCTTTGTAGTGTAAATTTCTTCAGCTTTACACTTTCTCCGCCATTCAACAATTTTTCAGAATACTAAGTGAAGTTAGTAAGATTCTTAAAAACTAAAAGTCGTACACTAAATAACTGACTTATATAAAAGCAATCTTTTTTGTCCGTCTATATGAATAAATACTGCAGTATTGTAGTACATGTTTTTATTTTATATACTAATATCAATTTAAATATTGCATGAGTTTATTTTAAGAACGTATTTATGTTTTTATTTCATCAGTTTCAAACGATAAGAAATAGAAATTGAGATAGCACAATCTCATTGAATACTCATTTAATATGAACGCAAACAGTTTTCTTTAAATTAAAAGTAGTTCAATTTGTACAGAAACCTTTAAATTTAAAAAGTTTATATTATACTTATTATAAAAGCTTGTGAGGCCATCGTGGCCCAGTGGGGCAGCGTATTATTATAAACATACTCGTTTTGAAGCTGGTCCCTATAATTCAAGATTATAGAAAAGACTACGGCGTTGAGTTACGCTTTTGAAGATAAATTGTCTTCAATTCTATCTGAAAGAGGAGAACGGAGAGTCTTGACACTGGATTCTTGTATGAAAATGAATAAAAGCTTCTAAAAGACTCAGCTTTCAGTTTGGAGATTGAGAGCTTATCAATTTATATTAACATCAGCGTCAAGGTCCTAAGAGTTGGCTTCAGTTGTACGCTATTATAATGTCAGTGAACTTTGCTCTATTAAATAATTATATCTAGCCTTAGCCATACATGAATCTAAACTAGACATTCGACTGTAACAACATATTTATGGATTTGATTATTACTCCATTGAATAAATTATATATTGTTATATAAAAAAAAATTCGGCGTCGTGTTCCCTCACCACCATCTTAAACTACTTGAAACTAGGTTTTCGCTGCCAACATTATCTATATCTTAACTTAATATTCATAGATATATTAATATAGAATGAAATTAAAGAGTTTATTTGGCTAGTTAATGCCTTATAAATGTTAGCATTTTACTAGTTTCCAAATGGATTTTTTTGGATCACAAAGTTATAGGTCAATTATTATGTACATTTTGATTTGCGTAAACTCACTTTACTTAGCCATTTAACTTAATATGAACATAATAAAAAACTTTAAACACTTTATTCATCTAGAAACAATATAAAATTAGATTACTCTTATTCCAAATTCGTGGCCACTGTTATCACCACGAATGCAAGGGACAAGGCCGCCGGACGTCGACCCGCTACGGAAATAGCGCCACGTGCGCTCAGCTGCTAGAGTAGACGAGTAAACATGTTAGTGACAATCGATACTGCAGCGGTGTTATCTAAGACTTGAAGGTCTAGCCAAGGTGAAAAGATCTACCAGTAGTGGTCTACCAATTATTAGTGAGGATAAAGTGTTTTAACACTTCGTTTGTCTTACAGTTAAAAAACGAGTTGTTTTATGAGAAAATATTGAAAGGCATGTAAAACAAAAATTGATATCAGTGCGTTGTAAGCACTATTCCTAGCCAGTGCTTACTCTTTTTCTTTTGATAATTCAATTTAAGAGTATCTTTTGTACAATCAATATTTTTAATTTATTGTTTTATCAAATTTGATTAAATGTATAGGAGAGGCTTTATTTTAAGGGTCAGTATTACTTTGATAAAATGGAATTTTAATGGATTATTGGCTCATTTGGTTAGGTGGATAAAATTCGTAGTAGTCATTTGACAAGTACATTTGTTTCGATAGCATCTGGTTACATAAAAACATAGGTAATACATCTTTTAACGCTTTTCGTATACGAATAAAGTAATATAGTGTAAAAGATTTTCGTGGGCTCGTAAAATAAGATCTTATCGTCTGAAATTTTAATTACAAGTAAGTTATGTTCGGCTAATCTCCCGGCAATCTGTTAACGACGGCCAACTTTACGAAATGTGAGCAGACTTTTTGCCAGCTTAATTCTTGGAAAAGCAATAAATATACTGTTTATCGCGTCCCAATTATCGTTAGTGATAATGATATCGATTTTTTAAGTAGTTGTAAAAATAAATATATATATATATATATATATATATATATATATATATATATATATATATATATATATATATATATATATATATATATATATATATATATATATATATATATATATATATATATATATATATATATATATATATATATATGTGTGTGTGTGTTTTAAATTCATTTTATATGTTTCTATGTAGGTCAATTACAGTCGCTCAATTATTGTCAAACTATGCAATTTATCGTTTATATATAAATTAATACGTGGATTATTTTAATTCGTTTAATTTATTGAGGTGACCTTTTCTTTTTTATCATGATTTTTATTCCTTTTTTTCAGATATTGTATAATTTTAGTGTTTAAGTTTTTTTAATACAAAGTAGGGCTCTGCGCCACGACAGTCTTCATATTTGTAAAAATTAAGTTATTGTCAGACAATTTTTTTAGGGATAGATGCCTAACTAACCGGATAGATGCCTCACTATAAAATCGCTTCGAAGGATAGATGCCCTTTTGAACAATTAACAAAAATAAGTAACCATAATGTAATATTTATTAATATCTTTACATATAAGCAATATGATACGCATGGCCATAATTAAATATATGCATCTCTTTAACAAAAAAAAGTTTTTCAGCGATAAATTATTTAAAACGTTCATAGAATCATCTCTAACAAAACATATACATTCATATTGTAACATAATAATAATTATTCAATATTTTTTAAAAATCAACATTCATATGCATCTGTAATCAAATAAAAATTAACAATTACATTTCACTTTAGTAATTAACAGTTATTAATTTTTTTAGGTTCAATCGGAAACTGCTTCGACTTTCCACATGTATAGCAAAAGTGTACTTGTTTCGTGTAGCCATACATTAAATCCAATCAGATTTAGACTTCGTGTTATTGTAGCTATCAAAGCATTCTATGCAAAAATTTTCTTCTGTACCTTAGTCTTGTTTTGTTTATTTCTCTTCACAAGTAGACCTTTGGTTTTTGGTCACTATCAATCAGAACTTTGGTCAGAAGTTCATGAAAATTATTCACTTCTTCTCTACTAAGACCTTTAGGACTTAACGCCAGGGCGTTAGATAAACGTTCTCCTTGCCTGATAGATAACTCTGAATTTCGCTCGATAAAACTTTGAAACCATTTATTGCCAGCCATCTATTTTTCATTATTAAAATTGTTTGAATTTCAAGATTTTTGGCGAACTGGTGCACTACTAACTACATATAGTTCGTCTATCTGGGGGTAACCCCGCTCCGCCAAGCTTCAAAATGTGCGCTACCAACCTTTTTTTATTACCTAAACCCAGGGTAGGATGTTTTCCTAAGTCAACTTACTTGTCTTTCTAGTTGCGTAACGTCTTTAATGTTTTGGATAAAATGGAATATTAAATCGTCTGGATATTTCATTGACCCCTAATTCTTTTTATCAATATCATCGAAAGCTGACTGTAGCTGCTCTCGTGTCCAAGATATTACTCGAGCTCGCACACCCTTCCTCTTGTATTTCCTTGGTATGGCTCACCTACATAATCAAAGTAAGCATGAACAAATATATCTTGACATGCAAGTACCCACACAGATATTATATCTACTAGTAAGTACCAAATAGTCATGACATAATATTAAAACACATTAATCAGGCATTTATAGTATAGAGGGAAAGAAGCCCCTAAGGGCATCTATCCTTTGAAAACTCGGGGCGACTATCCCTTTCGCTAGGGATAGATGCCTCTTTATATTTTGAGTAAAATAAAAACAAAAATCAATGATTGACTTCTTAATGTGTTCTCAATGAACCAATGTATTAACGTTATTAAAATAGAATGTATTCCATTACTACTTATAAAGATATGGAGCTGTGAATACTTACGTTTGAAACTTTGAAGCGTTCGTTGTGCCCGTTCCAAATGTTTCTAAAGAAATAAGTGAAAAAACGTTCACTAAGCACAACAGTTTACGTGTCACTAAGGTGGTGGGTGCATGTGGCAAGTATATGAAGAACACATACGATGTTTTCTTTTTTGTATATTATGTTTTTAGAACCGAGGCGTCTATCCCAAAACGGCATCTATCCCGGTTTTACCCTATAATTAATTGTATAATTAACACTTTTAAATATATGTTTAAGCTGCACGCTACCTACCACGCCACGTCACGGAACCTAGTTGAGTTGAGTAATTATCTCACTTTGCCTTGTTTTCTGGAGCGAGGAAAATGACAACAATTTATTCCTCCTAAAAGGAATTGAATTCACGATCTTTTCGTATGGATGATTATGATAGGTATGAAGTAGCGCGAGTACTAACGCTGTTGTGAAACAATAAACCGTATATTACAGAAGAAAAATTAAATGAAGATAAATACTGTGGAGATGCGATCTATATTATACGGGATGCGCAGCGCTGTAGGCACTAGAATTACACGGTAAGCGTGACGTACTAAAGCGCTCAGACGGTTTTGTCACTGATGAAAGAGCGTTAAAGAATATAATGTAAGAGTTACTGGTAGGTAGAAAGATAACCCCAAGAAGTTATATATGAAGAGGTTAAAGAAGATTTTCGTATTTCGGTTTTCTCTGACTACCTCGCAAAAGTTAAAGCGACATGAAAACGTTTGTATGTTATTTTTAGTATTGTATTTTGTTATTTTTGTTAATAAACATTAAAATAAGATGCATATGCATAAGTAAGACTCGTAAAATGGTTAATTTCTCTTAAATATCTGAATATAACTAACCGCCCACGGTACGCCCACGGTATGCAGTGTAAATTGTTTCTAAAGTGAAAGTACCTCTATATAATTTACTTATTTAGCTACATAAATAATGTAATATAATCAACACTAAAAACTGATTGAAATTAGGTTAAAATAAGTTTGTTAGTGTATACGACTCATTGGTCTTTTCCCATGGTCTTGAATAGAAAATACTATGAAAATTAAGTAATACTTTACTTTATTAGGCAATTTTATTATAATACCGAGAATTGAAATGCTGTACTATATTTTATATTCGTTTATAATATATATTTTTTCACGCTTTATCCCGCACATGGTAGGGTAGGCAGAAAACGGCGGGAATCGTATTTGTTTCACTCCGTTTCCCGCTTTCCGTTTTCGAGGTACTGCGTGTTCTGTTGCGGAACTCAATGCCGCGTTTGCCTAGTTGCTAGAGCGAAGAGAATGGAAATGAAAAATCCATCTTCCCCAAATGGGAATTGAACCTACAAATTTCGTTCGGTTCGCCACTACGGTTCATCTATCTATTTTTATTTCTATTTATTGTTCACTACACTGAACTCCTCTCATACTAAATTTTATGACTATAATTATTTTTCACACGCCACGATGTAAAACAATACCTTTCCAAGTTGCTGACATTGACACATCTATGGACGTCGGCGCCGCTAATGTGTTGTAATAGCTGAACATAATGGAACTGTCTTTTACGATTACTTACATATAGGTACACGGAGCGAGCGAGCTGAGGAACGAGCGTTTTTGTTTATTTATTTATTTTAATTCTTGTTTTGGCTTCACGTTTTTTCCGCGTATGGTAATGTTAGTAAAGAACCTAGTGTTGTGACATTTCGTTTTTATATATATTTCACGTAGATTGGCAGAATTTTACGTTGCGCTTTGTTGATAAGAGCGGATGAACAAAAATAATTTAATTACCTGTTATTATGTATAAAATAATTTAATTACATAGTGGGGACCTATCTTACAAACATCCCGTCACAGACAGACGTTTTCCACTGTGATATGGTATTGCCATTCAAATCGTTACATATTATTTTTGGAAGCGTTTTAAACAAATTCCATACGTTGCCCTAGACTTGCTTGAGAAAAAGTCTTAAAATACTTCTAACTTTACCATCTTTAAAAAATTGTTTCGGTTAATAAAACTAGTTTCATTTCGTTTTATTTGATGTGTGGAACAGTCTGATTAGACTGTTTTAATTTTTTGAACATTTTGTGACTATTTTTAATTATTTTAACTAAAATTATTAAATATCTTATTAAATGTGACTCAGTAATAATAAGCTTGAATTTTCTTCAACTTAATGAACCTAAATTAAAATTTCGTAAACAAAATCTCAAAAGCTAATATATAATTACGTTATCTCACGTTTAGTGGCTTTTCTAACTCGAATACTATGACGCTGTCGAATCCATTAATAAAATTAACACCTTTATTTGTATGAAGCGCTGTATTTGTCTTTCATATTACCACGCCATGGGAAATTATGTAAGAACTATTTCAATTTTTTTACATGAATCTAAACTAAGTTTACATTTAAAATATTTTGAAAATTTAAACCGTTATATTTTTAGTAGTAGTAGCCTAGTTTCCAGAGGGAATAAAATGGAAATGAAATAATGCATCCTTTTCGAGTGGGATCATTACTACAAACCGTCGCACTTGCAGGCAGACTCTGCCCCGAAGACCCTCTTTTACTTTTTATATTACATATTATATTAGAATAAATTTGAGATATCTTGTCAAGTCGGTAAAAACCCGAAAGTATCGCTAGTAATTGAAAATATTTCAGTATAAAAACATATTTTTAAAGTTAAAAACTTGTTTTTAACACTATACGAACGGCACGAAACATTATTTACAAGTAAGATCACATCAGTGTCGAGTTGTCGAGTAAAGCATACTTAAAACGTTGATGTGGGAGAGCGAGGCACCTCTGGTAGAATCAAATCAAATAAAAAGTGCTCAATCCTGAAAATCAATAATTCCAGTGGGAATGAGGGTGCATGACACTTTCATTTGTTGGATATTTAGCTAAAAGCTTTCATTCTCATATATATAGGTATACACTTATAATTATATATATACTATATAAGCTAGCCTTAGCAAAAAATCATAACTTCAATTTTTTTGTTTTATAAGAAATATATGTACATATCTCTATTTGAACTGCCAACTTTCAACTTGTTACTCTCTTATAAGTGAGTGACCACAATACATATGTGAAATCTTAATAGAAACGAATGTAATGGATATTAAACTAGAACAACGATCCCAATTCAATTTTATTGATATTTTCAATTCGCAGGACACACAAATGGTTCGCTACAACGAATGATGTCACGAATGAGACTAAATCTAAACATATCGTTGTAATTTTGTGACAAACGAACGCATGTCCCACTTACCTATTTTGTAATATTCAAGTGTAATTCTAGTATCTTGCACATTATTCCTTGACCGGTTTAGCTATAAGCAATATGCATCGAATGACAGGTGCGTGCACATGGTGTTTTGTTTAAAATATTGAGAGGGCGTGGTGCAGTGGCATATATAAAACGTGAATATAATCGACAAACGTGAGTTCAATTCTCAATCAAATCATAACCCGTGATCGAGTTACGCAATTTATTATACGGTTATAAAATTTTAAAAAAGTTGGGTTTCTTAATAAGCGTTCGTGTAAACGACGGATTTCAAATATTTAATTATTAATTAAAAATATGTTGTTAAAAAGGACCGTCGTGGCGTAATGGCGTAACGTATGTTGGTAAACGCGAAGGTTTGTGGGTTCAATACCCACTCGGGGAAGATGGATTTTTCTATTTCCATTTTCTTCGCTCTGATAACTAGGCAAAGTGCGGCGTTGAGTTCCGCCACTCATCGCGCAATGCATCGAAAAAAGTAGAAAGCAGGGACGAAGCAACGTAGTGTTTTAACACTAGATTTGTATGGTTCTTAAAGTTCCCTTTGCCTACCCTGCCATGTGCGGAATAAAGCGTGAAGCTATAAAAAAATGTTGAAATTGAAACAAAGTCAAGTACTCTATTATATTTTTTACTAATTCTAGTAACCTCCACTGAATTAATGTTTTGAAATATTATTTATTATTTTATCGCATCAGACATCACAGCTAAATGGATATACCAAGAATTAAGAACAATTATTTTATGTATATTTTCGTACAAATTAATCCGACTACACATTTCATTCAAAACCTATAAAATAATGCTACAACAGTAAGCTTTCGTGTTTCAGGTAAGTTCAATTTGCAAAGTAAAAGTAGGGAGCTTAGTATTGTGCCTCCTTGGGCTTGGTATAATAAATTGAAGCATGTTTGCTGGTTACTAGGGTTTTCTTTTTTATTTTTTTAATGAAATATGCTCATTGCTTTTGCATGTCGATTATAGTAATGTTGTGTACTGGGCAATAACAGTATAGGTAAGAGGTTTACCTGAGTAGATTTCGGTAATTTATTTTTTCATATTTTTATATGAAATTGTTGATTTATATATTTATATTTATCTATATTTTTCGTTATTATATTAAAGAAATTATAATAATGTTATACTTAACATTATTATAATTTCATTGCACCCTCAAATCTCAGGAAGTACTAGTTACAAATAAAAAAGAACATTTTTGTTTTAGTCTATTTTTTGAGGAAGCTTATATTACGTTAAGGTCATCATTTCTATGTAAATCACTTTCAGATTATTTCTAATTCTTGTTGCTATGAAAACTACAGGCACTTAGAATGTGTCATGTCACAAGTCTTAAATAACTTAATTGACCAATTTTTACGTTTTCACCAATTCTGATTTATGAAGAGGTGCTCTTTATAAAATAAACATGGCGTTTTCTAACGGTTTTAGGAAAAAAGTCCTTGATGCACTCGACAGAAACTTTTCATGGTGTCAAGACACCACAATGTTGACAATGAGGGTTGAAGACGCGTCGTTATCCAGCTTCGTTACAGCCTTAGGTACAATGCTCGTGCGGTCGACAACCCGCCTCCCGTCTGGATAAATAACGTGACAACGCTTTTAACTTGTAATTGCGTGAATAAGTAAAGAGGAAATGTGTTCTGTTGACATTTATTAGTATTTTATGATCTTATGATATCTTGATGCTTTATCTATGTTAAAATTTATTTAAACTAGTCAATAGTCTATACGTCAAAAGTTTTTTTATGATTTTTAAAGTGTCAATCCACACTGAGGATAGGAAAAATACTTAAAGAAAACATATAAAAATATGAACGCAGCGGGACTCGAACCCGCGCCCTCCTGCGAACCGGTCATAAAAATATTTAATAAAAATAGCATTCTCTCTCGCCAAACGATTATTCTTTGTAATGGTCTTTGGGTAGCGGAAATTTGTAAAAATCTCCCTACAGAGATGCTAACAACGATATAAGTTTTATAAAAGCATATAAGAATTTCAACGCGGCGTGATGAACGCATGGCTCAGTGGTGAGAGCGCTTGCATGGTTCGCAGGAGGGCGCGGGTTCGAGTCCCGCTGCGTTCAAATTTTTATATGTTTTCTTTAAGTATTTTTTCTAACGTCAAAAGTTTTCCTGTATGGAAAGTAGGTAGGTAGAAGAAACCTAGAGATACTAGAGATAAGAGGAACGTAATAACTAGGATAACTAGGAACGTAATGCAACGCAATGGCGGAACTCAACGCCATATTTACTGTATAAGAGCGTGGGTATCAAAATATTGAAATACCATAAAAATTGTGTTACACAATAATTACCTGACAATAAGCTGTTGCACTGCTTCATTCTGCTTAGATTAGTTAAATGAAACATGTCTTTTTTAATCGATTATAATAACCTATGGCTGTGAGTGTAATATATCTACAAAAATAATCAAAATTGAATGGAAAAAATGTAGTTATAGTTAAACTTGTTGTAAAGAATTTCAAATAAAATAAGCAAATAATAAGCTGGTCTATAAAAGAGCTCGAAGCTTTGTTTCTAGTGGAATCAATTATTTAAATAAAGGTCGGCTTTCCTCTGTGACTCATGGACTGACTCACATTTACCCTTTACGGAGTTATATTTTATTTGTATCGTTGCAAGGTTCAACCATTTTTCGTATACACTTTATTTATATAACTATTGAGATAATTATGGTGCAGTATCACCTGATGAAAAATACGATGCGCAATTGATGTGAGTTCGATCCCCAGCTAGGTAGATGGATAGCCTGTTACTTACTGGCAGGACAAAGCGTTGAGTTTCGTCACTCAACACGCAATATCTTGTTTTGAAACAAAATGCGGAGACGAGAGTGTCTTGGCGTAGAGAGGTACTCTTTACGTAAAGAAAATATAATATATTGTAAATTTTACTAATGTAGTCATTCTAATTATAGGGCATGTCTTTTTGGTTACTTAAGCAATCTCATATTTAAAATTAAGTTTGTTGTTGTTCAAAACAAACTTCACCAATAAAATAGGCGTATAGGAGTTGTACGGCAAAGAGAAACTTTTATGCAATGAAATATATAGAAAAGTACCAAATAATTGTAAAATATGTATACGGTTTGTATTAAATGATTAAATGAGTATTAAAAAGGAATCCAGAAAAATAATAGCATTATGTTTTTTTATAATACGATTACTGTTGTATATATCAGATTTCATATAACATGCATCCTATTATCTTTTTTTTTTAAATTATACACACGTTACAATAGAATAAAATTGTGTCAGTCTAATAAAGAGGTGGTTACAGGTTCAAATTCTACATGTTCTACAATTCTAAATGTGCGCATAATTGTTTACATTTTGTTAATCAATCATGTTTAAACTTAATGAAATGAAATTTAAACCTACTCTTTCTTTTATATTTATGTTTTATCAAACCGGTCAATAGTAATTACTTGGATTTTTTTGAACGCAAAGCCTGTATATACGAGTATTTCTCTAACAAAGTAAAGCCAATAAAATCCTGCTATTTTAACTTCACACTTTATCTAGCGCATGGCAGGGTATGCCAGAGACCATGCAAAAACATGGGAATCTTACAAAAATACTTAAAGAATAAGAAAGCCATATAAAAGTTTTGAACTCAGCGGGACTTGAACCCGCGCCCACTTGCGAACCGTGCAAGTGCTGTCACCACTGAGCCATGTGTTCTTCTTATTGTAGAACGCATGGCACAGTGGTGAGAGCGTTTTACGCCTTTTAGAGAAAAAATAACTTTTTGTTTTAAAATTAACTATTGTACATTTAATATTTTGTACAGTACATTTATAATGTCGTTCCCGTATGTCAAACCTCTTTCGACGTGATCCCGATATCTAGACACGTTCCGGCGGCACGTTTGATTAGATGTTAGATTTCAATCGGCGGCCCACACGCTGTATAAATGTTACGAATCTTATCGTTTATAATATCGGATAAGTTTGACTTTATAAATATGTAACGCGTGTAATAAAAGGCTGTGCGGACTGAATATGATATAAATTAAATAATTGGTGATAATATGGATCGGGTGTTATGATTCTTCAAAACAATCTGATTGTTATTAAAATGTATTTAATAATAGTAATGCAAATTTTCCTTTTTTCATAAGTGTCTGTCAAATTTCTGTCAAAACAAGAAAGATGAAATATAGGTATAGAAGCCTTGAATCGTGCAGTGAGATACAGTAAGCTCTTGATATTTTTAGGTATAAAAAATACCATTTGTATCTGCACTCGTCGTGGAGAATCTGTGTCATAACTTATATAAGTAATGTATATTTTATACTACGTACCGTATAACATGAAAATATTCTACCATACTGTTTCTGCTTATGGTAAAATTTATCACATTAATGCCAAAATTCGCAAAGATGATGAAGGGGAAATAACGTCATTGATTGAAATAATAGCTCATTTAAGTTGTACGTTTTAACTTAAATTCTACTAGTGGGTTACCCGCACACAAACGTTTTGTTAGCTTAACTACTTTATAGGGATGGTAAAGATAGAATTCTTTTTTTGTTAAAAGATAGAATTTTTGAGACTGACAAAAAGCGCACGCAAGTTTGGAAAATTTGTTAAATCACTTATCAATGGAACTCTTCAACTATGACTACTTCTATATTCTTCACTACTGCAGAGGCGGACCTCTAGGTCAAAAACTGACCTCTCTAAGTGTGCGCAATTAAAACGCTTCCACAAATAATATATAATAACTTAAAAAGATTTTCAACAACATAAACATTTAAATATTTTATTTGACGTAATGTAATAAGTTTGGTTTAGATCACGGCGTATTGCAGAACAAGTGTAACAAAACGCTTACAAAATGTATGTGCAAGTAACAATCGTTGCCCTTTATAAAATATTCTAATCTCGTAAATGTTTCCACGAAGTTCGGCCCTCACAGCAGGCTTTTATGTACGCGTGTATAACGATCGCAGAGATAATCGCCTAATAATATTTTAGCTGGATATAAGATATGATCTTTACATGTTATAAATATAGAAAGTAAACACAAGTAAACAAGCAGTTTTAAATTTATTAACGATAATTAATTAAATTGAATCTATAGACTAATGAGAAAATCCAATAGAGGCTGTTTCTCATATTCCGCTTATTTCATGATGTGTGAACGCGTAAACTCATTGTTTCTTATTTAAAAATATTTCTTTCAGAAAGATTTGAAAAAATCACTTTGTTTTTTTTTTCAACTTTAAGCTCTTTAGGTAGAGAGAACGTAGTGTTAAAACACTCCGTTACGTGGCAGAACTCGGCGTCAGTTATTTTGTTTTATTTTGAATTGTGGCGAAGAATATGCGTGTCATATTAACAGCTACTTATTTTTTTATTGCTACAAGTTTTTTATTAATGGTATGTGTATAATACAGCTAAATTCCTTGACTAAGTTCGTACTTTACTAATCAGAAAGAAGCTTTCTAAGGAATCTGTAGCTAGTTATTTAAAGAAATAACTAAATAATAGACTTTTTCTCTGTCTTTGTGATTAAAAATTAAGCTATTTCAGTATTTTTACTTAAGAATTAGACTTATGTATATACAAATGGCGGTGTAAGAGAGTTTGGAATTCCAATTCCATTGAAATGATAATGATTATATCGTTACCATCTGCTCGGAGACATCAGGATATTGCTAAACGATTTCTGCTATTGGAAGATAAATCGGCGTCGTAAATAAGTCCGAAGGGTACAATGACTTCAATCTCGACTATTATTACTGGTTCGTCGAGTCGGATTTCTGCTCATCTAAGTGAAAATAGGCCGAGTACATTCTCATATCTTTTTTTGGGCTTAGAAATAAGGCGTGTTATCCGTTGATGCCCTTTTTATGAACCATTCGTCATACTTGGATAGTCCATCTTAGAGATTTTCTTTGGATTTGGATAGATTAATTTAGTAAAGCTTAGTATACGAGTAATTCATTACGTATTTTTACTATATATGTATATATATATATATATATATATATATATATATATATATATATATATATATATATATATATATATATATATATATATATATATATATATATATATATATATATATATATATATGATTATTATTTTGTCCAAAAAATAATTATTTATATATGTTAAAAATAAAAAATAATACCATTTATTCTTATTGTTATATACAATAAAAAACGTGTCTTTAACAATATATTAAATTTGCTGCATTTCTCACAACACACTATGCCAGGTGTGGCTTATATTTTAATTTACTTAAATAATTTTCACACTGAAAAAAGTCCAACAACTTGTACTAGAATATTAATAAGTAGTAGTTTATTAAGGCAAGGAATGCTTTTAAAGTTACTTTAGAAACCGTTAATAATTTTTATTTAAATGTGCTTTGCTGTTTCTTATTTTGAATTAAGCGCTGATACGGCAAAAGCACAATTTAATATCACAGATCGTTCTACGTTATCCCATTTTGAAACAGACGCGCCCTCAAAGCTCGCCTGAAGTTTCTATTTTACGCTATTTCATTTCTCTATAATACTCTGACAAAGTAATAAACTACTAGGTTTATAGATGTCTCGTAACATGTTTTGTTGACAGTACTTTGCGCTTTCAGAGGTTTATATACCTATCCCAATTAAATTGAATGTCCTGATTCCTTCAGACTCTTTATTTTATAACAATTTAAAATATTTTCATTATTTTCTTTGAGTAATATATATTTAGTAATAATAATATATTTAGTAAATTATTGTATGTTATATTAACTACTACTAGTCATACTTATTTGGTAAGTTATAGAGAAGATATTTTTAAATTTTTTTTTGACTCACGCTTTAACCCGCTTATAGCAAGATAAGCAAAGAGAATCGCAGGAACCATGGGAACTTTCCCGCTTACCGCCTTTCAAGGCAGGCTTGTTGAGTGGCGGAACTCAACGTCGCGATTTGGCTTATTGAGAGAGCAAAGAAAATGGAAATGAAATAATCAACTCTCTCCGAGTGGGATTTGAACCTACAAACCGTCGTTACACGCAGACGCTGCACCTCTGCGTCACGACGATCGACAGAATTTTTTTTATCATAACATTCAATAAGTAAATATTTCATGTCTTAATAAATCTATGAAAAATATCAGCTTACTCTACCTTATTAAAATTGATACAAAAATAGCTCTTCTGAAGTTTTGGTTAACAACAATAAGCTGTCTTAAAATAGGTCGATGATGATCGATGATAGTAACTAAAGTTCCGCATTCATCAAACAAAAATCACTTACACACACACAGATCATAAGATTAGCTTACGATATTGTACAGAACACTCGACACGAATAGTGAAATTATTATACGATGCTTCTATAGCGCTTTCATACAAACATTTATCCCTCGTGTTAATTGCGGCGTGAACTGCAGCATGGGCTTTTTTTAATGATATCTAGATTTTCTATTAAATATATAGTACCCAAACGCAGTAGTATTCTTGCAGTGTGGTAGTTGAGTAATTAGCAAAAGTATGGTACCAGATATCATGAGCTAAGCTCATTGTGAATAAGTTCCTAGTTTACATCTATTTTGAAGTATAAGAGGGTTCGCAAAGGATCTAGGTTCTCTGGTCGGCTCAGGTTCCGGGCGTTTGCTCAGCGCGCAGCTTCCGCGGTATCGAACGACCGCGCCCGCTCTCCACGTGCTTCATTCACCGGCTGGCCACGTGTCTGCCATACTATCGATAAAACAAAACTATGATAGTACTATAAGCAATTAATTTATAGAACAGTGCAGCTGTTGATTTGCATTATGTACAATATAAAAGGTACAATTTCTAGCTTATATATTTCACGCACATATTCTATATTTCTATAATATTATCAAGTTATTATTTTTCTACTTAAAAAATCGATAAATATCAGTTTTTTTGCATGTATTTTCTTTATGGTATATTAAAAACACAAAAACTAAAATCTTTAGTTACGTTAAATCATGATTAAAACACATTAAAACACTGGTAACGTCATTTTGCCACATATTTTGTGCTAGTAGTAAAAGCGCATGCGTCATTCACGGGAAACCCGAAAGCTATTAATGTTAACGGTCCCTCATGAAATATAGCGCTGTATTTTAATTAGAGCTCCGTCTTTCCTTTTAGACCGTTGAGTTGTACCATTTTTAACCTTCTAAATGACGCTAACTTTCGACCCTTTTCCAATGAACACTTCAATACAATCAATTATTTAGACGTTTTACGATTTCGATGAATTAATTTGTTAAGTAATATTTATTTAATTGTGTATATATATTTATTACTGAAGCCTTGTGTTTCGTTTCGCATTTTCGCAGTAGATTTTAGTACTACTCGTGTACAGCTAAATTTGTGACTTCCGAGGTCGTATTTCTTACCGGTAGGGGACAGGGATATTCTAGAATAATTGAGCGTCTAGTATGCAGATTATTCAATTAGGTAACCGCCTCGACCAGGCATTTGATTGGAAGCTTCCTCAGCTAAAACCAAGGCACAAATTGTTTCTATGTTTGCACAATGAACTCCTGCATAACATCTCAGGTCGGTTGGGGCCATTTTTTGTTCGTCTTAACTCTTGACTCACTAAAGGATATTTACTACCGTGATAGTTCATGAACGTTATTAGTAATTTTTACAAAAAATCTTTAAAAAAATTAGTATTTTAGAATAATAGAAATTATTTCATTTGAGAACTTTCATTAAAAGTAAATATTTTTTTCTTTCGCACCAGAATTTTTCCACATATGTATGTATTTTTGAATGCTATAAGGGTTCCTACTATTTTAAGATACGGAACCCTATGAAAAGGTTAGATTTAAACATTAAAACTAAGTTTCGTAAAATGCTAGTTAAATTTAGATACAGTAACATAAACGCACATCAGTCATAAAATTCAATATTCCTATATAATGCGCAAGCATTGATAAAGTTATCAACAGTAAATAAAGATATCGGAGAGGAATAAAAAAGGTTCAGATTGAAATCGGCCTCTGTCGGCATATATATAGAACTATGAGTGTCGTGGTTACGGGAATATGAAATATTTCATGCACAACGTGTTACGATCTGACGACGCGTGATGTGTTATAAAATATTTCTACGCGTCTCTGTTGCATTTTATTGCAGAATATTATATGAGTATCAGTAAAATAATAAAAATCATGAGTTTGTACCAGTTTTTCAGTTACTATATTATCTTATACCGATTATGCTATGTATTGTATATATGTATATATTATTGTTGTAATTATTGTAATAAACATATTATATAAAATATAAAATATCTATGGAATTATTTGTATATGCATTCAAAAATATATTGAAATTGAGGTGCTATTGAACAGTTGACTGGAAAATCTTTTAATATTTTCGATTTGTTTCCAATTCACAATTGTTCGCAAAAATTGAGCTAAAAGATAGGAACGTACCTATATTAAAACCACTGGATACATAGAAAGGTCTGAATTGGTCATATTTAAATATCTTATTTTGTTTATCAGCCTTACATTCAATTACTAGATAGAAGCTCTGTACTAATATAAACATCATCCCGGGTGCAGGATGGGTGCCGCGTCCGATACTGATCGAAGCCCGGATGTGCCGGAATACAGATAGCGGCGGTTGCTTCCGCGCTGGCACCGAGCTCTGATGTACGGATTTATGAGATTTCGTATACATTTTTTATGTATATATATTTATATAGGTATATTTATATAGGTATATTTATATAGGTACATGCTATTTACTGTTTGTATGAGTTAGTTGAAGATTGATGGAAAACATTTATGAAAATAATTTTAGACTGAGACATGTAGGGTAATTTAAAAAAAACATTTTTCTAATAGACCTTTTATAAATGTCTCAATTGGGAAGGCTAGAATTTTATAAATCAGATTTTAAATTGTAGAAAAAATCAATGTGACTTTCAAAATGGATTTAAAAATATAAACTTATGTTAGTCTTGGCTACACTTGGTTTATTGTTATTTACTATTTCTAAGGAATCACTTAAACTTACCCTTGATTAGTATGAAACAGTCACTGTTGTAAACAAAGTTAGCAAAAATACCTAAGTAATTTTGCCTTAATATATGACTTCAAAAGTTAAATTTATAACGAAACAAAACAATAAATAAATATACAAACTGTTTATTGTATGACCATCGGATTTTTATGGAAGGATATTAAACATATGTATGTTATTGTGTATCGTATTACAAATAATTAAGAACAGCAAATCCGAGCTCACACTAAATTAACTAAGGAAATTAAGAGAAGCCTTAATATATTCTTTACACAATGGCACTTCGCACTTGGACTTTACAAATGGTAATATAGAATTTTCGTTCATAATGTTTCCACTATTTAATTACGGGAGTTTGTTGAATGACTACTCAAACGACTTACATACATGCGTGTTATTTATGCGAAATTTTAAAATTAACTGAAATTTATATCTGATATCAGAAAACCCATATAGAATACCACTATATATACCTTTTTTGTCGCTGAGAAACGCTTTTTACGCAGACCACCCATGCAATATGCTGTGGGACTCGTCGGTATCTGTCTCGACACTACCCACTAAAACTTAGCAGAACCATCTTTACCTCTATGAGACACCGCAGTATTGGTTGAGCGTTCTATTTCGACGTCTCAGTAAAAGGACCGCCTGTTGCGAGCATCGATATTCTGAGGTTTCTCCCAGAGTATCTGGACCCTTGACGACTTCCCAGAGGATTACTATAGTATCCCCTCTAGAGTAAAGGGAGTATCGTTAAAAGGCTTTCTCCTTCTCCCTGGTCTCCGGCGGCGAAATGAGCTTACTTTTGCACTGGACTCCTTCTATACGATAACAGATTCACAGAAGGAGATCATTGCTGACCAGTTCTTCTCAAAATCCAGCATGAGTCCCACTGTTACTATATAGGCTTTCCCTTTCTCTTAAAAAGCTCCCCGCCCATAAATATTCATCAGTCATAAAATTTCAGTTAAATTTAATAAACACAAGTACAACACAGTACAATTTCAGTTAAATTTAATAAGCACACTAAACAAAATCTATTACATACATATATCCATTTACTGTATGGCAAGGTTCAGTAGATCAAAGTAAGGAAATTTCCTACCTAGCGGGGCTATGTAGCAAATGTATTCGCAATACTAAAAGCATCACAAAGGAACGAAGCTCCGCAGGTCCGCAACGAAACAGTTAGGCACTATTGTGTTGAGATCTGTTACATGGTTGCGTGAGCATTGTTAGTGGCACTTTGATCTGCGATAGCGTGCTAGTATTGTATATATGGGCGCAAATCAATATACATCTTATGATTTTGTTGTTACGAAAGTGTTTAGTATTGAAATTAATGTTATTTTTTATAGCTTCACGCTTTGTCCCGAATATTGCAGGCTAGGCGGAGGAAGGAAACGGAAGGAACCATATGAACCTAGGGTTAAGACACTACGTTGCTTAGTTCCTGCTTTCTCGGTCCCCGCTAGTTAATGTTTAATTGTTGAAATAGTAAAAGTTATTTGTAATATAAAGTTCTTTATCACATTACTTTCGAATATTGAACAGAAATGTCAGCTGTTAAATAAAAAGAAAAATGGTGCATTCAATTTCTTTTAATATTGCTTCTACGAAATTGGCATAACGCCATTGTTACGTTTTGATCTCCAAATGCACTGGCATTCTATATATGTCGAATTTATGTCAACATGTATATATTTACGGACAATGGTCATTAAACAGATGAGATGAATATATTATTTTAAGTATAAGCTAGAAAGTTTAACTATATTAGTTAGAAGATAATTGGCATTACTTTTTACATTTTTAAAGTGAAATATGTATCAATATTTTATTGCAAAACTAGTCCCAAATCTGCATAATTATGAAATGTAAGTTAGGTTGTTTTAATGGAAAGAAGAAGTAAGTTCGAGTTCCGCTACGTTTAAATTTATAAATATTTTATTAATCGTGATATTTTTGAAATGAAGAAAATGGAGCATTCCTGCCATATATAGATATGACAAGTAGTTGTTATAACTCATTTCTGCTATTATTTTCTTTTTTACTTAAATATTAAAATTCCTTAGAGTTTTTTCAAAGTTTGATACCATTAACAATCATCATAATCAGCAAGACTTGACTAACCGACAATTTTTTTATAATTCGTAATAAACCTTGCGAAAGATTCATAGCTTTTATATCTCGGTTTCATATTATAATTCTTTTTTACATTACGAGATAAAATATCTGGAATATTTAACAGGTTATTAAACTTATAATTAGATCGTTGCCCTCCATCATTTATTTAATATTTCGTCAGGTGTTAGCGTATATGGACTCTATCACGGAGTGTTCGCTTAACTATATTAGAATGAGCTCTCCATTGTTTATAGTCCATCAAAATTGTAAACGATCGAACGCTTCTACGAACCCGATGAGTGAACAATGGCCGCTGACGGCTTATAGAGATATAGATTGTAATTCACATGTTAAAAGATTCATATTATTATAATGAATACATACATATATATGTTATATGTTATATGTACATATATTTTGTGTTTATCGTTTCTGCAGGTCTATTTAAATTCATAAGTGTGGATTATGAAAATTCAATTTTTATTAAAAATTTACTTTGAGGATGCAAAAATACATAATTTCCAAATAACTACATTACAAAAGATACCATTTAAGTACTGCATAGTCTTTTAAATATAGCTTTATAGCAGAAACAATTTGTAAGCTTTTAATATATTAATAAAATATTTAAAGGTTGTATTACATTTATACTATAGAGTAAAGCTCTCTAATAAATGAGATTCTGTTACTTTCATTGATTGTATGACAAGATAAAGGTCGCTTGTGTAATAAAGAAAGCAGTTCACAACGTTTTAAATACCAACCAATAAATCCTCGATCGCCATATGGGCTTCGAAATGACGTTAAATCGTGATTCACTGTGGGAACTCGGACTCATCAAGTATCCTGTACGGAAATTATACGCAGATTACATATCTATAATACTTATATATTTGTATACGAACAAAGTTTAATATGAAAATTATTTTTATTTAATCTATTTATTATTACGTACTTTAGTTAACTAATGTTTTTTTAGTTAAAATCTTAAAACAGTGGAAAGCAACGTAACGTGTGAATATTGTTACTTTTTTTTATTTACACACACCTAAAAATTAGACGTTGAGGCAATATCGATGTAGTCTTATTGAGATAATAAATTGTAAATAAAAACTCACAAGTTTCTATTTACATAATTAGTGAGATTATATTTTCATTATTAGGAAGTTTTAGTACTGCCTATTTCTTAAAAATAATTCGTATTCAATCACTTCTGTATGTCATAAAATATACGACTTTTGTCTTTTAGATATAAGTATGACATAGTATTTTATATTTTTTGTAAAATATAACATAGTGTTTCCATTCTTTAAGTATCTAAAAGTAGATTGCAAGACTACTTGCGTTTGTAGGTTTTTATAAACGACACCGGCGAATGCACGTGTCAAGGTTTTTGACGCTTTAATGGGACCACTTAAGTGTTCTAGATTTCAAGTTGGTAAAAAAAGCTTTCTTACATATCTAGGAATTATAAACTCGTCGGACTGGTCTGTGCTGAATCACGACACACGATGGTTCTTGTTTTTCAATCATTTTATTTCTTCGCATTTCTATCATCCAACATTTATAGTAATCTGGTACTATCTCTTGCATATTCATTGCCATATATAAAATTGAACGCTTATTTTCCGGAAAGAAACCACAAATAGAAAGCTTATAATGTTTTCCTTGAGTGTTTTAAAAGCTTTTCAATTTAGTTTTAATGCAGGTCTTGAAATAAAATTATAATAAGTAAAAACATTTTATATTGAACTTATTTTGCATTTGTTTATTATAAAACAATTTATATAAGTATTTATTTTAAAATTTATAAGAATTTTGTTGGATTGTAAATTGTACTTTAAAAATGAGTAAGTTTAGTTCGAATAATTAAATGAATTGTAGATCTGTAAAACACTTCAAACACATTACAAGCCATTGCCTTTAAAGAGGGTATTATTTCTTTTTTCTAATATAGACTATCCAGAGAGAGAGCGTTATAAAGCGAATGCTTTACGACCTCGTATTCGCCGGGATACTTAAAATTTAATATCAGCTCTATCGGACACGCGTAGTTTAGATAGCTGAACTTTAATAGTGCACATAAAATACTCATAATATTTGTGAGGTCTTACTAGTTACTTTATAATGGACTTGTTTGGATTGTCCGATTATTATGAATTTACTCTTTACTTTGTATGTTAGAAAATTTAACTAATTTTATTTCTCTCTCATTTCAGATATGTTTCTAATAAGGACGTGATCTCTTCAGTTAGTGCTAATATGGCGTCGTAGTTGGTGTAGTTTTATTTTTGCGGTAAGTCAGTTTGATTATAATTTATGTATTTATCTTTATTGTATACAGCACTAACATTAGGCAGAAATAATTAAAATTAAGTTTTTTCAATTTACGGTCGAATTAGAGACATTTTCTCTTATCTTAATACAGAATAAACGTAATTAATTCCTCAGAGTGGGTATCGAACCCATGACCTGCATGACCATTGTGCTTACAGATAGTGGCCACGACACCTATGCTTGATTAAATGCGCTCTATGTTTAATTAAAAAATATATTATAAATAATTCCATTCGCTAACAATGTGCTTGAAATGCGAATTGCACCCATATGTTGACGGAATGTGCCAATTATAAATCATACGAGATCTACGCGTAGAGTATTATGACAATACTGCTGTAGTGATATTTCAATCTATTTAAAAGTTATATATATTATTTTGGTTCGACATTATATGTTGTTATATATTCTGTATTCGTCATATACATATATACTGTATGTATGTACATTGTACATAGATATTGGCTCAGTCCATAAGGGGAGCGTATGGAAATTTCTTAGTTCCTTCGTGATTGGTCAAGAGCTGTATAAGGCAATTGATTTATGGAGATTTCGTCCTCCTATTTTGTTCAAAGATATATGTATATATTATATTCAAATTTTGAAAAAAATCATACCGCCGTGCAATAGCAAGCATTGGCATTTCTTTAAATGTATTTTGGTATGATGACAGATTGCATAGATGAAATCGTCAAATGATTTTATAATTATAAAGTTAGTATTTATAATATTTTTGTATTTTTGTAAATAACCTATACATTTAAGTTATTAAATAGAAAATTTTCATAGCAATATAGTGTGAAATTTTTGAATTTAATGTTAAAATAAAAAACTAATTTCTTGCGTATTAGTTAAAATTACTTTGGAGTTCTAAATCGGAATAGCATATTAATTAACTATATCTATTGTTTCAAAAGTATTCAGTGTGGTTAATAAGTAAAGGGTCGGCGTCCTTTATTTCACACTTAGCCGTTTGTGTTAATTACATGTGACAGTGACCAACTCTAGTTAGACCTACTTTTAGGAACATGTAGGTATAAGGCATATGTTAACATTTAAAAAATTGAAATATTTTATTTATATATTATTATTATTATTATGTTTATTATCGACGTGACGTAGCGGCACGAAATATAAAAGCGACGAGTGTGGGTTCGGGTTCTACTCAGGGAAATGAATTATTTTGCTCTGAGCGTAAGCACTCAATACGCAGAATGGAGAATGGAGAGTCTTAACAGTCTGCTACATGTGGAAAAAGCGTTAAGCTGTTTTAAATTTGCCGATTTCAAGTCTAACAATTAACTTTCTCCAACAAAACCGGGGAATACCAATATTTTAAATATTTTACATAGTATAACTACAATTAAATATGACTCACAATCCAATTCCAATAATTTGATTATGATACATTGTAATTTCGAATCATTATTGAAAATTAAGCTTTTGTCTTCATCTTATTTGTGAATATTGAATTTGAGCAATTTCCTACCACATTCACGACTATACTAAGCTAATGTGTTCCGCTACTCAACACGCAATGCCTCAAAAAGTTGGAAAGCAGGGACTAAGCAACGGAGTGTCTTAACACTAGGTTCCTATGGTTCCTGCAGTTCTCTCTGCCTAACCTGCCATGTGCGGGATAAAGCGTGAAGACATTAAAAACTGTGACTGTACTATGATATTTCCTTCCAGGTGTAGCTGCGAGCGGTGGGCATGGGCGCGGCGGGTGCGTCCGACGAGTACTCGCCGCCGCGGCTCGCGCGGCTGCTGCACGCCCTTCCGCACATAAATGTTACGCTTCATCGCGTTAATGACACTTTTGCGCCTAATTCCCCGATTTATCTTGAGGTTTGTACTAAGATTTTTTATTCGTTTAACTTTAGTGTTTTTATATCTTTAAACCTATTTGGTGTGTAAAATGCTGTGGTAACAAAAGTAATTTGAAAATTATTACGTTTAGTCAGTTATTTTTGTAATGACTTAATTATGTCTCAAATTAGGATTAATACAGCTTAGTATGTTTGATGTAGGTTTTATTAAAGTGAGAGCACTGTCAGTTAATTTTCTCAAGTCGTCTTGCTGAAGTAATCTTCGCATTACAATTAGGTCGAACAGTGGCCTAGTAATACTTTATTTATCTTACAGCTGACCTATTTTAAACTAGGATTACTAAAGTAGCTGCCTATATAAGTGCTATAGGAACTAAGTAACTTAGCTCTTAAGCAGACGGGGACATAGAGGCTTGTTGACGGAAATAGGCTAGGTCCATAGCTCGAGTACACGCCTAGCTGAGCAGGGTTTTACTTGATGACAGTCGCGATGTGTTTTATGAAAATTAATGTTTATCTTTACTGGTCGTTGTGTCGCAGCGGCAAAGTGCAGACTGTAATGTAGACGCGACATTTATAGGTTCGATTTTCAGAAGAATGACTTAATTGCTTTACTGCACCTTACTTAATAAATAGTTTTGAAAAGGCTTAATAAAATTTTTTTCACATTGATTTCGTTTAATAACAATAAAAAATGCTATAATAAATATAGGTACCGATCAAAACTAATAAAGTTTTTCTATGTTATTTAAAAATATCTCATACTAAAACCCACACAAGTATCAATCGGATCCCTAATAGTAATTAATATATTTACTTATTATTACATTGTAAATTTATACTAAAATATGATTTTTACTTAACTAATTTAATGTTCAGACAGTCCGTTGTCAACAGTACGTTTACTTTATAAATCTATTTAAAACATATTCCAGAGTTTGGGAATCCTCGGCTCCATACCTGGTGGTTGGCTCATCTTAACGTTGACGGTGCTCCTCATATATCTACTGACGAGATGCTGCGACAGGAAGCAACGCCCACCACGGAGTATAACTGCTCTTAAAGTAAGTTAATCATTAATATTAAACGAATTAAGTCATTATTAAGTCTATTCTTAAATTCAGAAAGACAATATACCAAATATGATTTATTGCATTAACATTATTTTTTATAACTTTTCCAAAAAATCATTGTTTATGTTTTTTCTTACGTCGTATAACTTTGTTTAATTTTATAACACTGTTCTCTCTTATACTTTCCTTGCATGCTGTGTTTTTGATATTAAAATTAATCAATAAGCAGATTATAATGTTACAACCGTTGGTAAACTAAATAAATAAAATAAAAAAATAATATGCATACTTTACATATTACTGTATTATTTTACAAATGATTGAAGAATTTAGGTTCGACGCCTTAATTAAAAAAAAAAGGAAATATATCAGCAAAACTGTATGACCATATACATCCCACTAAAGCTACCTCGGGCGTGTGAGACGTGTGTCATACACAACTATTAGTTATTTTTATTTTACCAAGTGAACTAAGGCGTAGGTAAAAACTATTTACTACTAAAGTTGTATAGACAGTTATTATGTTTAGAAGTACTACTTCAGATACTTTAGATATAATTAGTGTTAGGTGTGTAAGATAACTGTTTGAATTGTCATTTTATTATTGTGAAAATTATATAATTTGTGAGCTTATACATCGTAATTTCACATTCGTAGAGTGTAAAACGTAAAAATTCGAATTTTCGTGTCTTCGTTGTAATATTGATTATTTATTGCATACACCTCCTAAGTATCTATATGCTACAGTTTACAGATTTAAGGCTGTGTGTCACTAAGTAACAGTTAGAATTTGAAACGAATTACTCAGTAACGGAGTAAGCAGGGACTAAGTAACGGAGTGTCTTAACACTAGGTTCTTATGGTTTCTGCAGTTCCCTCTGCCTACCCTGCCATGTGCGGGATCAAGCGTGAACCTAAAAAAAAATAATTACTCGGTTAGTGTACCACTAGAAACTGAAAATAATTAATTCTCCCCGAATGGGAATCGGATCAGCAACCGTCGCTTTAACAGTCATACTGTGCCGCTGCGCCACAAAGTCCGTAGATTATTATCTAACCGTGCAAAATGCGGGATATGCATAGAGCTATCTCTAGGCTTAAGATAACGAGGTGAGGTGTATTAGGGATAATATGTAATCTTGCACGCTTGCTTTATACCTGCTTTGATCATAAGAATACAATATTAGAATAACGTGTAGATTAAGCATTAACAACAAGGTTGTTTTATATGTTTTGTTTTATTTATTTACTTCAAGCATTTATTTTATTTTAATATATATTATAAAAAAATCTCGACATATAAATAATTGTTTTCCAAATTTACAACTCAGTTGATCTTGGTCAAGGTGCCTTTTCACACGTTCTACAGTAATTACAATTATATAGAGTATCCATGCAATTTCACGTAATTTAAAACTAAAGTTATTTTTATTATATAAGTAAATGCTAACTTAATTGAAATAAAAAATTAAGTAAGTGACGAGGCGTCGTAGTACAAGCGGACAACGGTTGACTTTAGACGAGATATATATTGACTATGAGATCACATTTCGGTTGCTATCGATGGTATCATATTTAAAATTGTGAATTCAAGTTCCTCCACCAGTTAACACTCAGTATCTAGAAAATTGGATGAAAAACGGGAAATTGCATTTCTTAAAGTGCTAAGAAACCCATGTTAAGTTAAGGAGTTAAAAATCCATTTCCCACTTTTAGGTGTCTCTCCCTACAAATACCATACTCCACTTAAACCCAGCACTAACCTAGTAAACTAACCTGCCAACCTTTATCTTTCTTACATAAGTAATTGTAAGTTTTTTAACCGAAAAGAAACTTGGCACCGATTCAGTTACGGCAGTCAATGAACGTTTGTATCTCGTAGCTGGGTTATGATAGCAGAGGGACAGAGTTCACCGTCCTTTGTAGCTGACCTGCAAAACTAATTTTATGCGTCGGGCATCCTGCCAATCGGGTTATTAGTTTCATATTGTTCCGCGCCGTAGCAAAACATTTAAACAATTGATAGTTTATAATATAAAAAAATGAATGCATTTTTCAACTCTCTAAGCCTTGTTTAGAGATTAAATTGTTCTACAAGTTAAAGTTTATATAGTGTTTAGACATTTTTTGTTTATTGTTGACTTAAAGAGTCTAAGTAAGAACAGAAAATAAAACAAAGATATGTATACAACATATCTTTGTTTTATTTTGAATATAACAGGTTTTTGTGTGATATATGTGTATGTTTTGAATATAATATGTGTTCTGTTTGATATATTAGAATTCGTTTAGTTAGGTAAAGAGAATGTAGTGATTGGTCACTTCGTTAACTTCCTGCCCAAATCGTAAGTTGACGTATTTTTTATATGATGATAATTGGAAAGTGGCATATATTTCTCTACTTAACTACTATTTCATTGAGTCGGTTAAAACCCTATTTTTACTTTCTACCTAATGCTGCGTTTTGTCTTTAAGCGTACATATTCTTATTTAAAATAGTGTGTTTAAGGACGTGGGTTCGATCTCCGTCTAATAAACAAAAAATATTTTTTGCGGAGAGTTGAGTGATATGACAGCTAGTACCTTCCTTAGTACTTTAGAGCTACCTTCTTAAATGCAGGATACCAAAGTATATTCAAACGTATTTGTTTATCAATTCCTTAATAGACGATTAGCTTTCACTATCCAGCATCCATCTAATAATATCCCTGTGAATCAGATCACATGGTCCCAAGATGACTTAGCGCGCCACATGTTTTTGTTGCTCGAGTCTCTTTATGGTAGCTTGTTCGAGCAATCAGCCGCTTGTTGATCTCGGTACATGTAATCTTGTTATTAGTTATGGGATGCTGTAATGGACCGTTTTAAGCTTTCGATGCTTTTTGTATAATCGCTTTATTTTATTGTGTTGTAATATATGTATGTGTTTTTAGGTATAAGTGGCAGATGTTTTGTGTAAGACTAAGTTGTTACAGGAGTTTGTTACTTAACAATTTAAAAAACCTCTGCAATATGTTATTATAGCTGAGGTAGTTGTAGGTTCAAATCCAGTTACCTAATTAGTAATTCCATTTCCATTCCACTCTATAAAAAATATTTTTTAAAATTTTTTTTACTGACAGAAAAAAATATTATTCTGTAAAGGAAGCTGTTACTATATATATAAGAATGTGTTACAGTAAAAATACATATGTGAAATAAAGTAATACACGTTGGCTTATAATGTTTATACAGATATAGGAATAGGCC
Organism: Dione vanillae; assembly: GCA_037178615.1. NCBI lineage: Eukaryota > Metazoa > Arthropoda > Insecta > Lepidoptera > Nymphalidae > Dione > Dione vanillae. The sequence goes on from JAZFAU010000089.1 coordinate 365,460, forward strand.
AGTAAAGTTATTAAGTGTTAGAGTTAAAAAGCAATTGATTTTATTGAACAATAAACAATGGTTGAATGTGCCCTTGAGTATCTTTAGCGTTCGTTGTACTAAATTATAAGATTTATTAAAATACCCTTTTAACCTACATTTATATAGTGAAGTATATATATTTAATATTTATATCGTATTGCAAATAAATATATTACATTTTTAAGTCATTCATTCAATTTAATAACAAATTACAAGCGACTCAAAATAGTGTATTGGTTTAAATAAAGAGAGATTAGGCCATATAAATTGAAAAAATGCTTGAACATATTAGGCAAGCGCTTGTAAACGTTATGGCTATCGGTTCTTATTGGCATAAATAGAGACATTTTCCAATTTTTTTTTAAATATTACTTATAGAAAAAAATGCCAAATAAATGTTATGTAAATTAAACTAAATATTGCCATATTATAAATTTTAACTTTCTTAAACGTTTCGAGTATATATTACTATATATTACTATATAGTATATATTACTTATATATATTTATTAAAAACAGATAAGTTGTTTAGCTCGCAATGTCTCTAATTCGGACAGAAATCGGAGAAAGGAGTGTTTCGACACTAGGTTTTTTCCTATTAACTTGTTATAGGTATATGGGATAGCTAGGGAATCTCAGATGAAATGTGTTACTAATAAAATATCACTTATCTAATTGTCATATATAATAAAGAAATAATTAATCTTTATATATTTTCTTTCAGATAACATTGATGATTCTATCAGTTTTATGCTGCGGCGCGATCGGTGTAGGGCTGTTTGGCAACGACGACCTCCACAATGCGATGTTACAAAGCATTCAGGCTGGGAACCAACTCGCAGCGTTGGTTAACACCGTAAAGAATCAAGTAAGCTAAGTTTAGAAATACTTAGAACCTTTAAATGCTAGCAAATAGAGGAGATAGGGCTTATTAGCTTATTTATTCCCTTTAAAAGATATTTTAATTTAAAGATTATTGATTGTTTTTTTATACTTAACGTTGTGTGAGTGACTGAAAAGTTTTACTTGTATCAACTTCTTGAGTATTTAGTTAATTTTTAAGAAAATGAAAATATAAAAATTATCTTCTCCAAGTGAGAATCGAACCCACAAACCGCCGCCTTACAGGTAGATGCTATGCCTCTGCGCCACGACGGTTAATTTATAATTAGTATAGTTAATTTATAAAATTATAGATTATAGAAAATTAAAGAAAATACTAAAGCATCATAAAAATCTTAAATTTTCTTCAAACAGTCGAGTATACTCGAAGAGGCAATGGGCTCCCGAGCTCGAGCTCCACTAACTCGCTTAGCAGACGCTCTGGACGCGCCTGTAGCCAACCAAACGGCGTTGGGGACTTTATTGAGAGCCTTATCAGCTCTTAGAAACAATGCGAGTGCCGCCGCGTCCGCCGCTGATAACTTGAGACGGCCCCTCGCTGCGTTGAACTTGGATGCTTTTATGAAGGTTTGTTTACGTGGAAGTTGTTATTGTTTCCTGGTTAATAATAATGATATATAACATATTTTAGCTTTACATATGTCCGCTGTATCTCTTATCGGGGGAGGGGTAGGTAGAGGAAATAGTAGGCTGAAAGAATCTAGTGTTAAAATACTCCGTTCTCTACTTTTCGCCTTTCGAGGCATTGCATATTGATTGGCGGTACACAACGTCGCGCTTCGCCTAGTTTTCAGAGCGAAGAAAATGGAAATACCAAAATCCACAACTGTCGCGTTTACAGGTAGACGCTACGACGGTCTTTCAATTCTGTTGATAATATTTTTATTTTTTTATCTAATTATTTGTCTAGCGTTTGTGGGTATGGGAGGCGGCTCGCTGGGCGGGCGGCATGGCGGGCTGGTGTTGCGGCGGCGCAGTGTGCGTCGCCCTTTTGGCCGCAGCAGCAAGACGTTCTCGACGTGCTCTGCTTTTGCTATGCGTGAGTTGTTTATATATTTCAAGTTTTTTTTTTAAATTAGAATGTGTGTTAGAAAGCGCTTGTCAAAATTTAAGAATTTTGGTAGTATAACATTTTTTCTAGGTAAATGATAATTTTGTTTCAATCTTAATTAAAAAATTATTATATATTATTCTAATTGCTAGTTAAGAACTGAAATTGTAAAATAAATTGTTAATATAAATAATGTATGGTGGTAAATTTCGAATTGAGTATTTAAAATACAATAAATATTTTAAATATCCAATTCTAAATTTACTGTCTATAGTACTTTTACGATTTTTATACTGGTAATTGACATTGAGGAGTAATAAAAATAGCATTCTCTCTCGCCCAACGATTGTTCTTTGTAATAATCTTTGGGCAGCGGAAATTTGTAAAAATCTCCCTACAGAGATGCTAATAACGAAATTAGTTGTATAAAGCATATAAGAATTTCGATTCGGCGTGACGAAGAACGGATGGCTCAGTGGTGAGAGCGCTTGCACGATTCGCAAGAGTTTCGTCTTCAAGCCTCGCTGCGTTCAAATTTTTATATGCTTTCTTTAAGCAATTTCTTTACTGAACTTTATTGTAATTGTAATTTTGTTAACCTTTTTCGTACAATCTTATGATTTGGCAATCAGAAACGATATTTAAATAAAATATATTATTATATAATTTATATATTAATAAAATATATTATACAAGTAATGGAAGAGATCGCTGTTATAGCGATAAGGTCGCCTTGTCGCTATAACAGCGATCTGTTCCAGGCAACCTTAAGGCAAGTCATAATGGGGAGGAAAATGGACTGAACCCTTTTTCCTCCCCATTATGGAATTCTCTGGAAATCTCTTATTAGTAGTTATTATAAGTTTTTTTCTCCCGCTTCACGCTTTATCCCGCACATGGCATGGTAGGCAGAGGAAACTGCAGGAACCGTTGAAACCTAGTGTTAAGACACTCCGTTACTTAGTCCCTGCTTTCTCCGTCCCCGCTTTCCATCCTTTTAGAGGCATTGCGTGTTGAGTGGCGGAACTTAACGCCGCGCTTTGCCTAGTTGCCAGAGCGAAGAAAATGTAAATAGAAAAATCCATCTTCCTCGAGTGGGAATCGAACCAGGCACAGTCGAGTCACGACGGTCATCATTTAAATTTAAATTTAATATTTTTTTAGGTATGTGCACTCGGTGCGCTTGTAGCGTGTTGGGCGGCGGGCGCGGCGCTTGCTGCGGGCGCGGTCGCTGCGGCAGACGCCTGCCAGGACCCGGCGCGTGCGCTCGCTCTGCACGCCCCGCATCGACTGCCTGTTGATGTTTGTATATTGTTTATATTGACATATAATTAAATTATCTTTAATTATCTTGGTAGTGAGAGGAGCTCGGACAGTGAAGGTGAGCATTAATACATTTTAAAGGGGCCCTTTAAACCTACACTTGGGTCGCAAATCCCAAACGCTGATCGAAGCTCCTCTTCCTACAACACGATGGGCCCGACACCTCCTCTCTTTGTATATAAAATGGTTGCCTGTAAGAGAAATAAAATCTTTATTTATGTTATTTGTTATATAAAATGTGTAATTGTTGTAAACTACAAACGTTTATAGATGTTTTATTAAACAATATTATGTATTCTTGTGATAAATTGTGGTAATGTTACATATGCGGTTCGCGCGTTGGTTTTAGTTTATTTTGACTCATAAATGGATGTGTTTGAGTGCATTTTATACTTAAAAATTTTTAACTTGTACCGATAGAAGAAGAATAAAGAATAGAGTGCAGCTGAGAAAACAACATATAATAACTACTTTATATAATTTAATATTTAACTTGTAACTGACAACGCGGCCTCAGCAAACCTATCTATATGGTAATTTTGTGTTTCAAGGCTATTTACAAAAAAATAGTTAAGAATTATTAATAGTTTAGTTACAGAATCATTTTTCCCATTTCACGATATTTATACGTGCTGCCTAACACGTGAGGTAGACATGATTAAATACAAAATACGTAAATATCTCTAACTAGCCATATCTCATTCTCACACACGACACGATAGTGCTTTTATTTTTGCTTTTTTTTTGAAAATATTACATGTTTTAAAATTTTAAGACGTTTATAAAGACTAGTTAAAACTATGCTTTCAATTAAGGTCGCGAGTACATCGACACCTGCATATAATACTAATAAAGTATACTAAAAATAAAAGCAGGGACTGAGCAACGGAGTGTCATAACACTAGGTTCCACGGTCCCTGCAGTTCCCTCTGCCTACCCTGCCTAGTGCGGGGTAAAGCGTGAAGGTAAAAAAAAAATGTATATGTATGTCCGTGCCCGTACCAGATGGTGCACTACTACCTGTCGTGCAAGGTGTCGCGCGAGAACGTGCTGACGGCGGAGCTCCGCAACGCGCAGCGCGCCGTGGTGGCGGTGCGCCAGGCGCTGGCCGTGCTGTCGCGCGGCGCGCCGCAGCTCTTCAACGACCCCGGTACTTGCTTCTATATATTGTTGCTTAGTGCTGACGTGGTGCTTTGTGGGTTCGATTTCCGTGAGGGAAGATGCCTCGAAGAAGGCAGAAAGCGAGGACGGAGAAACGGAGTGTCTTAATACTAGGTTCTATGGTTCCTGCAGTTCTCTCTGCCTATCCTGCCATGAGCGGGATAAAGCGTGAAGCTTATTGTAATTCCAAACATTGTTTTTTAAATAAGAGGATCGCAGAACCGGAGAGGCCCCAGCGTCTGTCTGTAAACGCTACGGCTTGTGGGTTTAGGGAAAAATTATTTGTTTTAATTTTAGTCGCTCTCAAGGCAAATGACGACGTTTAGTTCCGTGACTCTTCAAGTAAAAGGTGGAAAGTGGGAAATAGAGTGCATTAACATTAAATTTCTACGGTTCCTCTGCCTACCCTGCCTACCTTGTCCGGGATACAGTGTGAAGCCAAAAAAACTTTTATGATTGCAGATGTTTTGTTACAAGTACTTATAAATGTTTGTAATATACACTTTATTAATTTCCTGCATAAAACAGAGTGGGTGAAGGGAACATAGAGTTAAGACACTTCGTTATTGCAGTTCCCTCTGCCTAACCGCTCTGTGCGGGATAAAGCATGTTAAAATTATTATCTTGTTACTGGTAATATTGAACTATGTAGGATATCTTATTTCTTGGCAAAATATATTTTGTTTTTTTATGATTTTTAAAGTGTTATTTCAAAACATATATAAATTTGAACGCAGCGGGATTTGAAACTGTGCCTTGCGAATCGTGCAAGTATTTTCACCGCTGAAATTCTTATATGCTTTATACAACATTTTTCGTTGATAGCATCTCTTCAAGGAGATTTTTAGAAATTTCCGCAACACAAAGATTTTTATAAAGCTATTATAGTAGCTTATTTTATGTTACCAAATACAATATAGCTTATAAACTCAAATTCTATATTAATAAAAGAATTAAAACATATTAATCGCGTATATTGACATTTTTTGGTAAACAAACGTTTGGAACACATCGTAATCCGCGTAGACACAATATAAACCGCGAGGACCAACGATCCTATTGTTCTACCTTTCCGTGCGCAGGCCTGCAGCCGGCGCTGGGCGCGCTGGGCGCGGGCACGGGCGAGGCGGAGCGCGCGCTGGTGTCGCTGAGCGGCGCGCTGGAGTGCCGCATGGCGCGCGCCTACTTCGTGGCGGCCGCGCGCGCCGCCTGCGACGGGGGACTGCAGGTGCTTGTTAACTGGTCTTACTATACAGTGGGGATATTTGCGGGACAATGAATCGTTCAATAATTGTTAATATTATAATGAAAAAGAAGTGGTTCGATTGTACGTTAGGAAACGATAACAACTGCTGGTTCAAAAAAATTAATATTTTAATTATAATGTTATCTCTTTGGAGGGATTAACAAACTAAATATTTTATTGCTGTTTTTCAGGCATTATCGCTGCAGCTGCTCGCCGCTATCGTGGCAGGCTTTCTGTTTACAGCGATCGTGCTAGTCGACTCGCATGCTTGGATCTACATTAACCCTAAGTAATTTATTGATTTGTTCTACATTTTAATATATATTATATTAAATTGATGAAACTTATAACACAAAAGATTGCATTAAATAAATATGTGCAGAGGTGCGCGACGGTTTCTGGGGTCGATTCCTACTTGGGGAAGATGGGTCTTTCTATTTCCATTTTCTTCGCTCTGGCAACTAGACAAAGCGCGAAGTTGAGCTCCGCTGCTCAACACGCAATGCCTCGAAAAAGGCGAAAAGCGGGGAACGAAGAAAGCAGGGACTAAGCAGAGGGTCTTAACACTAGGTTCCTATAGTTCCTGCAGTTACTCTGTCTACCTTGCCATGTGCGGGATAAAGCTGAAAAAAAAACAATAACTCAAAACATCCTGTTCTGTAGACGCGCAGCAGCAGGTGAAGAGCAAGCACCGTTCCTATCGGCGGGTAGTGCGGGATCCCGCACGTTGCCGCGCGCCGCGCCCTTCCCCAACGGCAAGCCGCCCTCCTACAGCGCCGCCGTGCAGCTCATGGACCTCGGCGAGCGAGACCGAGACCGAGACCGCGAGCGAGACCGAGACCGCGAGCGGGAGAGGCCCCGGTGAGACACTTGAGACACGTCAGACGCAAGGGGCGCGTCTACGCGTTGCTATGGCAACGTTTGCGTCACGCCGTATAGAGAAACTTAATTGGCATGCGCGTTGCCATAGCATCGTGTGTCGTGAAGAAACGTAAAATGTCAAACATGTGATTGTGTATGTGTATGTGTATGCGTGTGTGTGTGTGTGTGATATTTAATTTATTGATTTAAAGTACTTTAGAGATATTATTTTTTTAAAATCATAATGTACGTTCTGCAATTCTATTGATAGTTATAAGTGTGCCAAATTTACTCATAGTCCTCTGTGTGAGCAATTTTCTTAAGTACGAGTCCAAAGTTTGCGTATAGGGTTAAATACATATTGATATTGTTGTTACTGTAAATTATTCTTATGTGGACATATTCTGTAGTAAACTATGAATATGTTTCGATGTATGGTATTATTTTAAAATAATTCTATTAGTTTACAATATCGAAATATAAGCGAAATATGATTTTCCCACAAATACATAATAATATATGTATACCAAAACTTCCAGATCACGAATGTCGGGCAGCGCAACGCTCGGCCGCCCTAGCGGTAACAGTGGCCTATCCAGTGGTTTGGGCGGGGGCTTGGGCGGAGGACTGGGCGGGCTGGGCGCTTTGGGCGGATCCCACACCCTCGGCAGGGCGCCCCACAACGGCAAATATGCAACACTCAGCAAGCAGTGCAAGACACTGGAGAGTAACGATTTCTACTGAGAGCGGGCGGGCGGCGCGCCATCCGAACAAAACACAGGTGACTATAATAGAAAATATGCCTAAAGAAAATATATGTAAATTTGAACTCAGTGTAAGAGGTCCATCGTGGCGCAGAGGCGTAACGTCTGCCTGTAACTTGACGGTTTCTGGGTTCGAATCCCAGTCGGGGGAGATCGATTTTTCTATTTCCATTTTCTTCGCTCTGGCAACTAGGCAAATAGGCAACTAGGCGTTGAGTTTCGCCACTCAACACGCAGTGCCTCGAAAAAGCGTAAAGTGGGGACGGAGAAAGCAGGGACTAAGCAACGGACTGTCTTAACACTACGTTCCTATGGTTCCTGCAGTTCCCTCTGCCTACCCCGCCATGTGTGGGATGCAGCGTGAACCTGAAAAAAACTCAATGATGAGAGCGCTTGCACGGCCTGCAAAGGGTTTGCTGGTTCGAATTTTGCTGTGTTCAAATTTACTCCTCAGTTCTAAAATCCTTAGTGTGATTGACATTTTATTGCTTTAAATCATAAAAATACAGGTGACCATTTTTTTTTTTAAATAAAATTAAAACTACAAACGCTATGTAACCTTTTTAACTAATATTATATGTTCTTATTATAAATATTAATATATAATATATAGAATTGATATTAATCATTATGCACTTTTGTCTTATTATTATATTTTTTTATACTTATTTTTACTCAAAACTAAAGCTATGGCTGATAAGTTAATTAAATTAATTTATAAATACGTGGTGTTAGCGCTTCTATATCTGCAACATTAGAATTAAAATTATTTTTGTAATATATAGGTAGATGATCTTTAAACCTTTTCACTGTCAAGTAGGACATTGTCAAGAGAGCTTGGACAGTTTTCAATAGGCTCGGTTTTGAGCCTGGTTAACCATATTTTTATTTATAAATATTTCCTTTTTACTGTTGTGACAGTTAAAATGTTAAATAAAAACAGTGTCTTTAGGTTCAATCTTTAATCAACCAACTGTTACATTCCAGGTCAGGCCAGCCGTTCAGGCTCACTGAACCGCTTCGACCCTAAATACGCGTCGTTCGGGCCGCGCGCGCCGCGTCCGCGCCTCCCCGCGCCGCCCCCCGCACTCGCCACCTTCTCCCCCGACGCCCCCCGCCACACGCCCGCACCCGCCCCCGCCTCCGCGCGCCCCTCCCACCCCGCACACCCCGCCCCCGACAAGTACGCCACAGTGAGACCCCAACGACGAACCGACCCCCAACCACTCTCCGCCGCCGCACTCGAATACAGAAGCCTCCAGCGACCCCGAAGACAACCAAACAATCAACACCGGCGAAGACACGAGACCCGTGAACAGCGTGACCCCCGAGAACAGCGTGACCCTCGTGAACAGCGCGACCCTCGAGATCCCCGTGATCCCCGTGATCCCCGTGACCCCCGCGACCCACGTGACACGAGAGATCTGTACGCCGTTACGGAGTTGTAGAATCAGCCGCCGGGGAAACAGCTCTCTGTGCATCTCCGGTGCTCCTACGAATGTAACAAAACAGCGACTAAACTTTAACTGTTTTTTTTTAAATTAAAGTGTCAAGTGAAGTGTTTAGTGACGTCATTCTCTTTAGTGATTTCAATTTCACTCGAACGAGTACTATGCTTATCATAGTGACGTAGAGAGTGATTTTGTCGATGTGCAATCGAATCTGGTGAACGATTTTTTATCTGTATAATAAAATCGATTATGATTACTCGATTAAATAACTTTGCAGTATACATATTAATATGCTCAATTGTATTGGTTATATTGTGGTCTAATATTTAGCACTTGATGATTATCTAATTTTTTGAAACATATATTTCTATGTCTCTTACAATGTCATGGCCTATTATTTTTAATTTTGATATATTTTTTTTTATATACTCATCTGATACTGGTACTGTATATTTATTTATATATTCCCTATAATAATTAATTAACCGTTTATTGAAATGACGTCAGTTACAAGAAATATATGTAAATAATTAAGTTACAACATGAATGTATGTAATGTTTACTTGAGAAATATCGAACTTTTCTACAAAGTCCATATAAGGCTGTGCTATAATGGATAACTGTCAAACTCAAAACTATAAACGAATTATAACTGTATTTAATCAATATATGTATTAATGATTTTGTTTATAATTTCTCATCGGTTCGCTCAACATAGGTTTAAGTAGAATTATTTGAACAACTACGATGACCTAAACTAGATACAAACAGTTAAAGTAATAACAACTTTTTATATCTTTTCAAAATTTTTAAATTTACATATAATAATGCTGTAGTATAAATAAATAAGATAGAATTTAATTAGTATATAATGAGGTTTTATATCGGCTCAAAATGTGTTAACAATTTTAGTTTCAACTCTTTACAAATTTAAGGTCATCTTTGAATGAAATTAAATGACTGAATGAATGGATGAATTAAAACAATAATATTAATCATTTCTATATTGACTTTGTTATACTAATATCAAATGAAAATAAAATGTTGAGTGAAATATAGGAAGTTGTGTGTAGTTTGAAAGACTAAGTCTTGACTCAATTGATTTCATACAAAAATAAATTGTACATTGTACTCGTATGTAACGTAGTTTAACGTTAATAATGCATTATTTAGTGAAATAATTATTAGTCAACGTTTTTCTATACATATACTATGTAGTAGTTAGTAATTAGGTAAATGTGCGATACATCTCATTTATGTGGAAATATTTTAACGACAGTTTAATTTAAACAATGAAGTGCATTTCTAATGTAAATAGTTTAAATGTATCTTTATTATGCCATTGTATTTATATATATCTGCTTTCTTATTTTTCTAGTGATTTCTAGTTCTTTTTTTGTATTCCTCTAATATTGGGTAAAATTAGAAATTGATTAGAATCTCTTAATATTGTAGCATCGATTTTGTTGTTTATACAATTGAATATTATCAGAATCGGCTCAATCGGTTTTATATAGTTCAAAATAGTGGACCTAATTGTATATACATTAATATTAGACTTTTCAGCTAAATAGTAATTTCAGTTTCGTAAGTAATCATTCCATGTATGTAGCTAAAGTGGAATTGGTAGCATAATCTGTATCGACCTAAGTGCATGGTTATAAAGTGAACTAAAACTGCCATTCGACGAAAGTTATTAGTGGTAATTGGACAATGCTCTCGCTGTAACAACACAAACCTAAATAATATTGTAATTATTATTAATAAAGTGATTACGAAAATGTCTTGATTATGCCACTGTCGTGTATATATATGTACGTATTTCGAGCGATATATTTAGGCACGCCTATTTATAAATTAAATTTTATTATGTTAATTTTAAAATAAATATTCTTGGCTAAATTTAAATAAATATTGCAATTAATTACAAGGCGGTGGCTGTATAAACGGATTTCTTAGTCAAAAAAAAATACATTGACGTATTACATTTGACAGATGTGATGTTTCGCGCCAATAAATTTTCGCGATCATTTTTTAACCTATCTGATTATTATTAGCTGTAAATTTATATATTAGTAATAAGCGAAGTGGTACCAGTTTTTATTCAGTATTATAATAGAAAATTTGTGAAACTTTACAACGACGTAACATTTTTATGGTCGATGTGTTTTTTCTCAACTTTATTTCATGGTACCGTGAGCAGTGTATTCGCCAAAGATAATGCATAATTTATATGTAAGTAAACTTAAGTATGTTAAGGTTTTAGATTTTCAGTGGCCGCTCTGTATCGCTGTCTTCATAATTTTAAACATTAGTACAAATTACTTTACAGATACAGCCGAGCAATGTGTTTGCTCAATTTGTTTTGTCAAAGTATAAATGCAGTTTACGTACAATATACATAATACATGTTATTTCATATTAAATATTATCGCAGTGTACTCTCTAAAGGAACGGTACTTTAGCTCTGTAAAGTTTTACGAACGAATATGCTATAAGTAATTTCACGGTCTTTCGATGTAATAAATGCACACTATTTAACATTTTTTCTTATAATAATTAGATATTTGTAAAATGTTTTAGATGTATTTAGTATTTTGTTGATTCTTTTTCTAATTTTGAAGTGTTTTTTACAAATGGAGGTTCGTACATGGAATAAAGTTACCAAAGTGTGGGGAAGTGGACATTTTCTTTTTGAATTGTGAACGTCGTGTGAGTTATATGTACGTGCCATATTTTTGTAAAATTTATTTTATTTGGTTTTATATGAAACAAATATTATCTCAATTATTATTGTTTCTCATATTTTCCTACTTATGTCTCATTGCAAAATTTTTAAATTATATAAATGAGAAGAAGCTATAGAATATTCTCGATACTGTAGAGTATGGTTTTGTTAATTTATATAATTTATTTAAATCATGTATTTAGTTGATTGTTTTCATTATAATTTGCTTTACGCATTACTATTTTTGCTTTTTCAAGTCAATTATGGTGCGAGTATGTTAACTTTATTAATATTCCTTTTGACATCGCAAGAAATTCTGCACAACTTTTTATCTATTTTAAATCTAATACTTGTTCTTGTTTTTTTCAAATAAAATATTTTCATATTTTTTTTCTCTCAACAAATAAAAGGCAAAAAAATGTAGATTAACCTTTTTTCAAAATTTTTAAATATTTACAATATTTATTTATAGCTATACAAACGGTAAATATGTTACATTTTAAATAAGGCATGTAAGAAGTACCTCTTCTAAACAATTATTTATTTAAATTTAACATCAAGTTTCTTGCAATGTCAAAGGTTATCTAGGTATCTATGGTGATGTAATGACTTGTCTAAGGTAAATTATAAACGGTTGATGAATAGATCAAGTGTATGGGTTTACAATGCAAATAATAAATGGATAAAAAAAATATGTGTTCTTATTACATTTGTTTAAACATTTAATTGAGTTACATTACAAGTGCTAACATGATGATATATATTCTATAGTATTCCTTACAATATATTACAAAATAGACTCTTATTATTTTGCTTTTTAGTTATGTAAAAGAAACTAAACATTTATGGAAATGGACAAATGTATAGAAATGTATATATTTATTCTGGCCTAGTTAGAGGAAGACACTATAAAATAACATATTATACTTAGTCTTGCCATAAATATTGTTATAAAGAAAAGCACGATTTTTTTTTATACGTAACATTTATTCCTTTCATAGTGAGTTAGTTTAATACATCAATATATAACTATTAAAAATATACAATGTTTATTCGAAGTGGTCCCCATTGGCTGCAATACAGTCTTTTAAACGTTGAGGCCAGTTATCAATAGCAGCACGAACTCTTTCTAGAGGAAAATTCTTCACTGCCAACCGAATGGATCGTTTTAGGGACTCCAAATTATCATGGCGTTTAGAGCAAGCCTTACTCTCTAAAACTGACCATAAATCATAATCCAATGGATTTAGGTCAGGACTTGACGACGGCCAGTTTTCAGTGCTGATAAAGTCCGGAACGTTAGTTTTCAACCAAGATTGGGTGGATCGAGCTCTATGACCCGGTGCCGAGTCTTGTTGAAAGCACCATTCTTTGTTATTGAACATGGTGTTAGTTAGAGACTTAACTACCGTCTCAAGAATGGTATTTTGATAAACTTGTGCCGACGTTTTAATACCTTTTTCACAAAAATATGGCTCAGTCACCCCTACATAGCTAACACCCCACCAAACCATCACTGAAGTGGGATAATGCCCACGTTGTACTCTGTTTACTAATTGCGAAGCTTCTTTAGAGCTTCCAGCATAAATACGGTCATTTTGCTTATTAAAATACTGCTCAATTGTAAAAATTTTCTCATCCGTAAACAAAATTTTTTTGTGACCTCCCTTTGCGTACCGCTTAAGTAGTTGTTTGGATTTTACCACCCTATTCTTCTTTAAATTATCAGTTAAGAAGTGACCAGTACGTCTCTTATAGGCTGCAAGTCCTAAGTCATCTTTTAATATACGCGACATGGTTCTAGGAGCTATCTTCATCTCCCGAGATAAAATCTTTTGCTTACGGACAGGATTTTTTCGAATTCTTTCCCTAACTGCTTTAATCACCTTTTTCACACGAACGGTACGTGGACGGCCAGATCTTTTTCTGTCACAAACAGAGGAGGTATCATTGTACCTATCAATAGCCCGGTAAACAAACATTTGACTAATACCAAGCGGGTGGAGGGTTTTAAAAATTGCACTTTTCTCCATACCTACTTTATGTAAGGCAATCACAGCGATTCGGTTCTCTTTATCACCCCACTACATTTTAATATAACAAAATATTTAACAATATAATGGCGCGAAAATAAGAAAACACATCAAGCAATCATATAAAAATGACAGATTCCAAATTCAAACGTAATATTTTCTTTTTTTGAATAGTAACAGTATTTATGGCCAGACTAAGTATATACAGATACTCATATATAATTTCACGCTTTAACTCTAGCGGGGTAGTCAGAGAGAACGAAACGCCAAACGCTGCGGTCCCTGCATATTTTTTCCGCCTCGTCCGCTGTCTCCTCTTCATAAATGCCAGTTCTTCCAGTATCTTCGATACTGTGATTTTGAAAGTCAATCGAATTGTTTCCCGGCGTGTTTCGCGGCGCCATGACAAGGTACTAGAAATCATACGTGAAGCCGTTAGTCTAACAGTAGCAAGAGCACAGAGAAACATTACAACAACATTACAAGTTTCTGAAAGAAGGTTCTGTTAAAAAACACACGCAAAAACCTTTCTCAATATTAGATCCAGCTCCTGATTGGACTCTTTTAATGGCCACGTATGTGAAACAGTATAAAATCCCTGAGGACATTGGTGTTTCGTCATCCAGACCTGATATTTTTCTTTATTCTCGAAACCTAAAACGCGTAGTACTGGTAGAACTTACAGTTCCGTGGGAGACAAATATCCCTAAAAGTCATAGCTTCTAACTTAATAAATATTTCGAGCTTACTAATGAACTGACCAGGAATAGGTTTAGAGTAAATTCATATGCGGTGGAAATAGGAGCGAGAGGTATAACAGCGAAATCTCTCTTTAGCTTGCTAAAAGATCTCGGCCTGTCTAGAACTATTACTAATAGGTACATTTCTAGAACGCACTTCAAAGGAGGCATTAGCAGAATCATTTCGAATTTGGTTAGGTAGTGGGAGAAGCTCGGACAGTGAAGGTGAGCGTTAATGCATTTTAAAGCTTTAAAACCTACACTTGGGTCGCAAGTCCCAAGCGCTGATCGGAGCTCCTCTTCCTACAACGCGATGGGCCCGACACCCGCACGGTGAATCCATGGAATGCTAAGCAGTTTCTTCTCTTCCCTTCCACTCACTTTTGCTTCATATATCTTTTAACCATTCCTTCACTTATTCTCGTAATGACTACTAATTTCAGGAGTAATATTTAATGTATAGTAATCATTTTATTTTTTGTTACTTATTTGAAGCTAAATGTATACAGAATGAGATAACTTATTTCGAAGATCAATTTAAAAAATTGGCTGTATTTCAATATCTAGGTAAAAATTTCAATTAAAAACTCGTAAATCAGAACTCATATGTTTTTGCTAAGAAGCGTGCGACTAAACTACGAGTAGTATATGTCCAGAATTATAGATATCGTTGTACTGCACAGTTTTTAATGGCGTTTACAATTAGCTTTTAATTACTGTTTCATAATTTTATATTTTTTTTTATTTATTCATCTTTTGTCAAAGTACTTCGTAATTCTGCATAAAATAAAAAAAAAACATACAGTTTAAAGTAAATTTACTATAATATTGTGTTTTAAACGTGTCTTTAAATAACAACGGATGTAGGTTGAAATCTCATTAAAGATTTTAATATATAAATAAAATGTTGAAAATTGAGAAACAGAACGTTAATTACTTGTAAAAACAAGTAAATATATTCAGTTTTATAATTAATTGAAGGATTAAAAGTATCTCTTGGAAAGTTCAGTTTTTGAAAGTTTTGTTCAACACGCAATCCCTCGAAAAGTGCGGAAAGTGGGGTCGGAGAAAACAGGAACTAAGCAAGTTCCCTCTGCCTACTCTGCTATATGCGGGATAAAGCGTGAAGCTAAATTTTATACGTTTTGTAAAAACATGTTTTTCGTTAGTGTCATTCCAATTGAACTTTTAAAGAAATTTTATAAATAAAAAAAATATATTATAATTGTACCTTAAGTATTTTAATTCTTAAAGTATATACATAATCTTACAAAATTGCTTCCATTATACCAGAAAGTCAATACAACTTATAAATCTAATTTAACTGTCCACTCCCACCATTGTTATTGGCAGGAAATTTGAAATCTCACAATAAAGCAGATGCAAATTGTGTTTAGGCATCAACTGTTTCCGGTGTTATGCCCTCGAGGGGCTCTCGGTAATTCAGTCTGAATTCCCTGTAAGTGTTAATCTGATGTCATCACAAATTCATGACGTCATTTCCGTTATGAATCCCGCTCCGATACACACGTGATATTAGCTTTTGAGTTTTGTCTAATAATATTGTGGGTAAATTGTAATTGAAACTTAGTTTTTGCTTTTTATATCTCCCTTTATTGTAATAGGTGAGGAAATGTAGTGTCGAGGCACTCTACTTTTCAATTTCGACCTATTTTTGGAATTTAAACCACATGTTTTTATATAATTTTTTATATATAGTAATATTATATTTTCTTATAATATTAAGTATATAACAATAATTAAAATATAATCACTTCAATATATAATAATAACCACAATGTCATAGATATATGGATAAATAAATTTTGTTAATATGTAATATATTTAATCAAAAACAATTTAGAACATCAGATACATATGGGTGACATATAGGGGAACTATATTTAAAATATATATTTTTATTTCGCCTTCGATTTTGTCATTTTATCATATGTTTAAAAATGGCAGAATGATAAAAGCGTAGCTTATCATCCTCTCTGTTTGTTCCGACATAGTTATATGTAGGTAATAAGAAATTTATATTTGACCTTGATATATAAAATAATGTAAGTAATATACATAATATTTAATAACTCCATAACTTAACCTAATATCTGATGATGATGATGTGATCCTGTTATAAGTCAATAGGGATATATGGCTCTCAAAAGGGGTTTCCACCTTTGTGTGGGAACTTCTAGTTCATTCCAATCAAAGTCAACAAAGCAAAGCAACAAATATATAAAGTAAGAAATCCTAATATCTAAGTACTTATAATAGAATTTGTATAATACACTAAAAACAAAATATTTTCTTTTATATTATAAAAGTTAAAGTCGTATAAAACATGTTTTTTTGAATATACAGTAGACTCCCGTATAACGCGAGTTTATACAACGCGATTTCATACAATTTATTATAATTTTTTCAATTAATATTATTTTTTTCAAATATCTCATTCGCGTTATACAAGTTTTTTCTCGTTCAGCGCGATTTCCTATAACGCGATTTCATACAAAACTTAACATATTACTCGCGTTATACGGGAGTCTACTGTATACAATTAATTTTTTACTTCCGGGAACTTAAGGTCGGTGTCTTTAAGATGGTTCTTAAAATATTCTTCAGCTTCCCTTCTCATTTCTGGTGTGTTGAAGTAGTTTACCCAATTTCCAGATTTACCTGAAATTAATAAAAATACCCAATATTATAAAAAATGTAAATTAAAATTAATAAAAATTGACAATTTTCCTAGAAAATTAAAAATTATTTCGTGGGACTGTATATGTATATACTTTAAACAATATTTCAGCGTACGTCGTATTTTGGAAATCCAATAAAACTTTATGAAAATAAGAATGTTTTTAAAACGGAATTGAACTTCCAATAATAAAAGCTTACAAAGAGAAATATAACCATAATAAAAAATTAATAAATCTGTTTAAAATACTAAAGGGATTAAAAATTAACTATATTTTTAATAATTCTTATAAAAACTTTATATTGAAATATTAGTACTATTAAAGTATTGTTTAATAACAAGCAAATATAGGTAACTTCCCAGCTCTGCAACTAACAACACTGCAACACTGGCATTAAGGAGAGAACGGAGTGTTTTGACACTACACACTTTTCTCTGTCCATCTATATACGGAATATAAAGTGAAGCAGAGTAAAAATCTCTATATTATCTTTATTTGTTACCATCGTACTGTGATGGTATATTCAAGCCACTTTCGTCCTAAACAGTCTCTAAGATTTTTTTAAAGAGACCCAAAATTTCTTTTTTTTATAATCCAAAAACATATAATATGTTATAATTTATTATAATAACAACTTAGACATAACGTAAATTGAAAATAACTTTAACGTCAATTAGATTTAAGCTGCATTCGAACAGTGTTTACTCGCCCGTCCCACATCGCGAGTTCAACTCGCTGAATATATTTGACTTGAAAATTAGTGTACCTTCGCTTTTTCAATAGTATACGGATTTAGGAGTTTGGGCTAAATTTTGAAGTTTGCAGTTAGGGAGTATTTTAATACTATTTACATTTTAAAATGGATATTCTATATTAAAGTTAACATATATATTAATTATTGTTCCTTAATTATGTATACTAAAGTTAACATATATATTAATTATTATTAAAGTTAACATATATATTAATTATTGTTCCTTAATTATGTATACACGATGCTTGTGACTTCGATCTTTACACTCTTTATATTTTGTTCCCCATCGTGACAAAATAAATAGCGGCATTTTATTCCGCCACTTTACAGTCATTACCAACCGCTGGGTGAGTCATAAGTATTGTTTTGCTACACTTGTAGATGTAGATATAGCTTACGGACTTCCATAACATATAAATATTATGCTTAAAAGCTTTAAAAAATAACCTTTTCTAATAAATTTCAATTCCGAGTCCTTATCGTCGGATTTGTTCATGTTGAATCCCGTAGCTTTCTTCATATTTTCAAACGTGAGGTGTTCAGCCAGTTTGTCTTTTTGATCGTCAGTGTACGTTTTGCCGAGGAACGTCGACACTTTGTCTATAACGCCACGAAGATTCTAGAAAATATTTTAGAGAAATCCAGTGGATTAAAGATTTTTTAAATCTAGACTCTAAGACTAATTGCATACATTATAGATATCAGAAAACATAAAAATTTGAACGAAGCGAGAATTGAACCCGCGCCCTCTTGCGAACCGTGCAAGCGCTTTCATCACTGAGCTATACATTCATCATCACGTTGCGTCGAAATTTTTATATGCTTTATACAACTTACTTCGTTGGTAGCATCTCTGTAGGGAGGTTTTTACAAATTTCTGCTACCAAAACATTATTACAAAAAAAAATCATTTGACTAGCTATTTTTATTAAAGATTTTTATGATTCGTTGGTTGGTCGGTTTGCATACATTATTTCTCATTCATCGATAAATTTTATATACGAACTATTAGGTTTCTAGTTTATATTATATTGAACAAGTAACCTGTAGCATTTCTTCATAAAACAGAAACGTTAGATTCGGATGGTCACGTACGTCCCAGAATTCTTTGATATGTGGAAATATAGGCGTGTGCATAACTGAAAATAAATTACATCGGCGTAAATAACCTTCCTTTCTTACAGAAAAACTGTTGTATGAGAAAAAAATTAAAAGCTTTACGTTGATTCCAGCTTATAGCAAGCCAGGGAACCGAATTTTAAGACACTCCGTTTTTCACCTTCTGCTCAATTTTTGAGATATTGCATCTTAAATGGTGGAACTCAATCATAATAGGCTAAGACCAAAACAATTTTAGCGTCCAAATAAATGACATCGCGGACTATAATTTGTATATCATATCATCTAAGCGTTTACTACAAATTATATTTAAAAAATATTTTTATTAAAAAATGTTTTAAATATACCTTTTATATCTATTACAAATACATATCTATATATGAGAGATGGCTACGCTATAGTATATAGTTTTTTTCTTTTACCGAATTCGAGTAGGATTATTTTAAATAACAGTACAAATGATATTTGTTTATACAAAGTGCCGCTTCTTAAGACACATTTCTAAATTGCCGAAAAAAAAGAATATTTGCTTAAAGTTTCTTGTTAAAATGGTAGTATTGACTGTAACTCAAGCTTGAATACTCACTTAAATCTTTCTTAAAGAGATCCCAAAATTCTTTAAACTCCACCCCTTCGTCGAAGTATCTAAATAACTTGTGCATGAAATGGAATGACACGGCTACGTCACGAGGATCTCGTGCTACGTAGAGAACCTGGAATATATAACATTTATAATTTGTATATTTACAATAGCTGTTATAGCATATACAATATTTAATAGCAGTATAGTCCAGTATCGTCTAGTATAATGTAGAATAGTCTAATATAGTCTAGAATAGTGTATAGTCCAAAATAGTCTTAATGTAGTCTAGTATTCATATTTGAGTGTGGTAAACCTATTTTTTACCATTACTCATTATCTAAAATGTTTATAGAAATTCCATTTACTTCTTTTTATAATGAAAAATCATTACTAACTTTTTTATTTATATAAAGAGTACTATTACATTACCAATAAGTGAACAGCGTTTGACTGTGAACGCGAAGGTTTTAAGTTCGATTCTTTGTCTCATCAGAGTTCCGTCACACAATACGCAACGTCTCGAATTTACAGCTAGGACCCTCTTGTCATAAAAAGGTTGTCTTTGATTACAAAGCATTGAAATTATGTTATTTTGAAACAAAAGGCAACTCGAACTGTTGATTGTAGGTAAAGACATATATTGGAGGGAAACTATTCTTAAATATTTTTATTAAGTGATTTATGTCATTTAATGCAATTATGTAGAAGTTCGAATTCTGAAACATAGTATGATCTACGTGTGTTTCAGTGTTTTTCTTTAAACAAAACCACTTCTTAGATTATCTTAGTCTTAGATAAATCTAACACTAAATTAAATTAAAATGTTTAATTATAACAATTAACATCAAATTTTCACGTAGGTATTTCAAATTTAAGTAGAAAGCGGAGAATGGAGGGTTATGACACTAAATTCTCTATGCTTACTTGCTATATGCAAAATAAAGGGTAAAGCTAATAAAATACTACAAAAATTTCAACATGAATGAAAATAATCAGTATATTAAACTGAATTGATGTGTCCCGTATCTGTGGGTAATAAATATGCGAAATTTATGTTTGGTTCCTAAATAAATCCCTTTTGAGGTAGAATTAGTCGATTGGAGTAGAGATATATGATACGTGCGGCGATAGATTTTTATATGTAGAGCTTGTCGAACTTGTGTTAAGATTTATTTCGCAGTAGACACTGGTAACTGTATGGAGTTTTTAATTTAGTCAGACGTCGTTTGACTAAGAATTATATGTAAGTTGAAATAGACTTAATTTATTTATGTCAAAACTGTAATTCTACACTAATTTGTTAAGTTGTTCAGTGCTGAATAATATAAAGTTAGAAATAATATCTTGTAAAATTGTGGTTTTAAGTAGTGTTTCTTTATAAGTTCAGACTAATTTGATTTTTTGATTTTTCGTATCGGTGGAGCTTAGACTTTTCGAATATCAATATTTTTATTTAGTTTTAAGCTTTATCCTGCTCATAGCAGGGTAGGCAGAGGGAACCGCAGGAAGCCCAGGAATCGTAGGAACGCCGCGCCTCAATGCCCCACTTTACCTATTTGCCAGAGCGAAGAAAATGGAAATGAAAACCTCCACCTTTCCCGAGTGGGAATCAAACCCACAAACCATTGCGCTTAAAGAAGACTTTACGCTTTTGCACCATGACAGTGACTTTTTCAATGCTAAGCTTAGCTTATTGCTTTAACTTAGCTTTTTATAGCTCAGCTTAGCTTAGCTATTAAAAAAAATGGTTGCCTGTAGAGTGGGTTTTACGGGCGAAAATTTTACGTGACAACGTCTTTTTCTCGGTAGAATATTTATTGATATGAACAATAATTATAGTATAAATTGCACAAATTTTAACTATAGAAAATATATTTTGTTTACTAAAACATTGTACATGTGTCAAGTGATACGCGCGGCGGACCGATCATAGTTCGGTGACAGTTGACACATCGTTACGTTACCATTTTCATATTTGACTCCGAGCCGCACAACCTAATTTAAGACGTTGTCACGTCAAAAATAAGTTTTTACCTTTGCAGTGTCCAATAGTTTCGGTGGTAAAAGCGACAACGGTAAGTGAGTTTTGATGAAACGCGGAGAAGGCAACGTGTGTACATTCCTGAAGTCGTCGAAAGTGGCTCGCTGATGAGGTTTATCCGGGGGCGGCTCATGCTTTTTAGTTTCTGACGCCATTGTTGGATATCTAAAAACATCAATAAAGTATGCATAATATGTATAGACTATAAATAATTATATGACGCCATCTTGATATTGTGACAGTTAAAAAAAACAGAGTGGTTTCCTAATATAAAATTAAGCTTTTAACAATGTTAAACTATTACTATATGCATTTTTTTTTCGATATTACTATTTCTAGGAATAATCTTTAGATACAGATATTTTATGTATTTACTTTTTTGTATGTTCAAAAGTCTTTCGGGGAGATATTTTCTTGAATTTGGTTAGTTCGATTACTTAGTTTACTTCCAACACAAGAATGGAGAAGGTTCAAAAATATATAATTCATTAATAAAATATAGTAAGGTAAGTGTAAGTCACTGTAAACTACATCGATGGTTGTAGATTCTATTACTGAATTAGGGGTATGAATTTTTATATTAGCTTTGGTAAGAGGAAGTGATTAAATCCTAAGATGCTTCTGTCTACTCTAGAAAAAGACTTACTCAATAAAGGCATATCTTTTAGATAGAGGAGTTGCTGAGGCGGCGTTGTAGTCTAGGTCGTTCGCAAGCAGCCAAACTAGCTCTTGTAGCCATGTGGTGCCTGAAAAGATCCAAATGACATTTTTATATTTTTTATTCTTAACGTATAGACGAGACGGAGAAAGCAGGGACTAAGCAACGGAGTGTCTTAACACTAGGTTCCAATATATCTTGCAGTTCCCTCTGCCTACCCTGCCATGTGCGGGATAAAGCGTGAAGTTATAAAAAAAAAACGTAGATTAACCTATTCCTATGTCCCTATGACCGTTAATTTTGTCTTCGCCACTGTACACTTTATAATTCATAGAAAATATCCGCTTCTGATACACAATGTAACGTTCCAAATTATTTTCTTTCATTTCAATTTTTCCCCACCTACCTGATCGAGAAAAGGCAGTCACCCATATATCGTCGGGCCTAATATCCAAATTGTATATATCAGCTGCGTGGTCCCCGTATCCCGCCATCGAGATGTAGCCGTGCGGACCCACACGGATGAATGGACGAGTGTACTCTGAAACACAAATGTTATACATGATTTTTCATTATTTTTTTGATAGTATCCAACAAGGAGATGTTAGTTGATCAATTTACATAAATTTTACTACCTTGTGTATATGTTTTTGATTCGTTTTATGTATTTTTGTTCAACTATATATGTAAATATATGATTATATAAATTTGTGTATGATATAGATATATATAAATTTACGTAAGTATTTAAATATTATATTTAGATATATAAATAATACGCTGTTTATTTATTTTGTTTATAGTAAATATATTCAGTTTTATTTACATTTGCACTTTATCCTTATTTTAATTTTTCTATTATCTTGGCAATAAAGTTGGCTTTTGCACCAGTCTATTTTCCTACTATATTTCTGTATATTTTATTGGGTGTACAATAAAAGATTATTATTGACGTGACAACGTCTTAAATTAGGTTGCGGCTCGGAGTCACATATGAAAAAGGTAACGTAACGATGTGTCAACTGTCACCGAACTATGATCGGTCCGCCGCGCGTATCACTTGACACATGTACAATGTTTTAGTAAACAAAATATATTTTCTATAGTTAAAATTTGTGCAATTTATATTATAATTATTAATCATATCAATAAATATTCTACCAAGAAAAAGATTTCAGAAAGAAAATAAAAATTTTCGCCTGTAAAACCCACTTTACAGGCAACCATTTTTTATTATTACCCGTTAATCGATTTTCAAAATATTTTTTTTATTTAACTGCCATCGTGTATTTGAAACTGCTTAGCTTTCCATGGATTCAACGTTCGGGTGCCGGGCCCATCGCGTTGTAGGAAGAGGAGCTCCGATCAGCGCTTGGTACTTGCGACCCAAGTGTAGGTTTAAAGGGGCCCCTTTAAAATGCCTTAACTCTCACCTTCACTGTCTCAGCTCCTTCTACTACCTAACCAAATTCGAATTGATTCTGCTAATGCCGTCTTTGAAATACGTTCTAGAAATGTACTAGTAATAGTTCTAGATAGGCCGAGATCTTTTAGTAAACAATAGAGAGATATCGTTGTTATACCTCTCGCTCCTACTTCCACCTCATAAGAATTTACTCTAAACCTATTCCTGGTCAGTTCGTTAGTAAGCTCGAAATATTTATTCAGGTTGAAGTTATGACTTTTAGGGATATTTGTCTCCCATGGAAATGTAAGTTGTACCAGTAATACACTCTATACCAAAATTTGAAATTATGACTTAACTTTTTGCATGACGGAACTCAACTGTCTCTGAAAAAAATTGCCCTATTTCAATTCCTCGAGTTATGAAGCCTAATTATCAGAATAACACTTAAACGTCTCTGGTCCCCAATAGCATGGGAATTTTTTTTTACTTATAATATAGTTTTTATCACTACAAACAATTCGAAATATAAAATAACTTAATGAGTGAAGAAGACAGGGGTTGACGCAATAAAATCCCTTGTAGCAAATATATATATATATATATATATATATATATATATATATATATATATATATATATATATATATATATATATATATATATATATATATATATATATATATATATATATATATATATATATATATATATATATATATATATATATATATATATATATAAAATCTGGCGCCAATAGCCTCGCCAATTGCGCCAACAAGCACGATAGCACTTTGGATTATAATATTAAAAACCTAATTATTAGCTGGTATGTATTTTGTATTACAAAACACAAAAAGTAAATAGATATAGATTTTTATAACGTATTATCGTCGTCAATTTTTTTCTGACATTCGCAAAACATTCGCAGTTGTTTTTGCGAATGCGAATGTGTAAAATCCTTCGAATATTTGCGAATGCGAATATTCGTTACATCTCTAATATATACATATAACACACAGTGCATATTTATATAAGTATTTTTTTAAACATATTTTTGCAAAAGAGGTATACTATTATTAATATCAACAATGGGCAAAGCTTTTATTAAGCATCATTAAATATAGTAAATACAAAAATGAATTCGTACCTTTATAATATTTTTTTATTATCTTATCCTCTTCGTCAGTCACGTTTCTGAATTCATATGGAAATGGTGTTTTTGGGGCCATTGTTCTGAAAATAAATAAACTTATAAAAATATATACAGCTTGAACTCGACACGCAACGCCTCATAAGCGGGAAGCGGAGTGTCTTAACACTATGTCCCCACTGTTTCTACTGTACTCTCTACCTGAAGCGAGATAAAGCGAGAAGCTAAAATTTTTTTTATACTAAAACTAAAAATGTGGAAAATATGGGGAAATGCTTCGTTATTCGAATTCTACACATTTCGATTGGATTGCCAATCTCAATGCCACACTCTGTCTAATTAGAGCAGGGAAATTAAAATATTTAGAATTTAATCATTCCCACGGTCTAGTTGCTTGTGACAGTTGAATGCACAAAACAGTCATACAATATCCCTTGGCGCCAAAATTGTTGTAAAAATTTAATTTAAAAATATAAATTCTGTAATATATATATAATAATATCCTCCTCCTGCGGATGGGGATTTACCGTTAATATTAATTTTGTGGATGTATTTTATACGTCTGACCCTGACAAACTTTGAAAAGCGTTTTAACTTTAAGCTTTATATTTTATTACTATATATTATTATTATTTTCTGTTCACACTTTTTCCCGCATATCCCTGCTATAGGTAGAGAGAATCGCAGGAGCCGTGGAAACCTAATGACACTCCATTCCTCAAGTCAAGCCAAGTTCAAGTCATTACATGTTGAGCGGCGAAACTTAACGCCACGGTTGCCTCGGTGCCTGAGCGAAGAAAATGGAAATAAGATAAACCATTCTCCCCGAGCAGGATTTAAGCCCACAAATCGTCGCGTTTACAGGCAGACAATGATCTTCGCCACGATGCTTGTATTTCGAAACGTTAAATATGATTTAGTGCAGTCTATAACTTTCTTCGTTAAAAGAACTATATAACACAAAAGTAATATATCTATTCAAACCAGTAAGTTTTACGATCCCTTAGTTAGTTAATTACTTAGTTAGTTGGCCAGTTAGTTAGTCAGTTAAATATTTAGTTTCTAAGATTTAAAAATTAATATTAGTTAGAAGTAATATTAGTGAGAATAATTTCAATAATAATGCAACCGTTAACTTTAGAGATAAACGAAGATATTGAGATGAAATTGATCTA
Organism: Dione vanillae; assembly: GCA_037178615.1. Taxonomy (NCBI): domain Eukaryota; kingdom Metazoa; phylum Arthropoda; class Insecta; order Lepidoptera; family Nymphalidae; genus Dione; species Dione vanillae. The sequence continues at coordinate 391,332 of JAZFAU010000089.1, forward strand.
TTGTCTTAAAGTAAAGAGTTTCTCTACAAAGGCGTTCATTGTACAGTCAATTTTCGTCCAAATTAAGTAAATGTTGACGGTATTCACCCTATTACTTAATAAAGAGGTTACATTTTAAACCAAATTCACTTGTACAAGTTTTAATTAAAACTTAATATATTGTGTTTTCTGAACTTTCACGTTAAAGCTTATTATATTATGAAAAACAAAACTTTAATAATGCAAGGAATATATGTATATTACACTATTTTATTAACTTTGAATTTTATTCAGCATATCCTTGGTATATTTAGGGTATGCATAAGTACAAAGAATCAAGTGTTAAGTTAAGAATCACTCCTTCGAATCTAAGCCACTGCGTGTTGAGTGGCGAAAGTCATTTACTATCGAGTAGAGATCAAGTTTACAACTTTTATTTTACAAATAGTAGACAACGTTATCTATTATTTTGTAAAAAAAACTCGCTTAGGTAAAATTATATTTATACAACAAATAGTTAAACTACTTAAATAATTTAAATGCAGACCTTGTTCTCATCTCTAAGCCAAAGCTTTATACAATTTATTGCAACTTATTACGGAGATTTTTAAAATTTTCTACTACCAAAAGATTATTACAAAGATCAATCGTTTGGCGAGAAAGAATGCTATTTTCATTAAATAATTTTATGATTTTTAAAGTGTTAATCCATACTCTTGGGATTTTCTTTTCTCTAAGTACTTTTTCTGTCCTTAGTGCGGATTAACTTGACTTTAAAAAATCATTAAAATATTTAAAAAAATCTTACATTCTCTCTCGATAATATTTAACAAATAGTTGTTTGTTACTTCTTAAATATGACAAGAGGTCTTGATAAAAAACTATACTTAGACAGGAAATGAGAACTTATCTTTAGGTTCTTATCCACCTACCCAATTCTTTAATTATATATCAATATTTTAAAACTTTTTATTTTTTTGGTTAACTGGTCAGTCACATGCAACTGCAGGCTTGGATATGACTGCTACCATATTTACCTCATGTTTATTCAATCATGATAATTAGAATGTGTCACTCCTTGACCGAATTCTAACTTACTTAGTCCTAACTTTAAGTTATTTCCATAAAATTTATAGTTTAGTTGCAGCATTAATCTTAAGTAAGAGCTAATATACATTTATAATTGTAAATATGTCGCAATGCCTCGAGTAAGGCGGAAAGCGGGGACGGAGAAAGCAGGGACTAGGCAACGGAGTGTTTTAACACTAGGTTCATATGGTTCCTGCAGTTCCCTCTGCCTACCCTGCCATGTACGGGATAAAGCGTGAAGCTATAAAAAAAATAATAAAAAAATATAGGTAACATAAAAGAACCTACAGTCTATGGCGCACATTTCTCTCAATAACTACGATTCCAGTCACGAACTAGGTCTATTGAAATATAATATTCCGACTGCAGGAGTATTTTTGTGTCCAATTATTATATTTTGGAGTGGGGCCAAGAATATTTGAACCATATCGCTTTACAAGCGCAATATTCAGTCATATTTTCATATAAAAAGTGGCTTTAATTAAGCTTACGAGGATTACCCACTAAGTTATTATTATTTTGGAACTTAATTTCAAATAGTCAGAGGTTCTATCGTTTTATTAATATTAAAATCTTAAACCAAATATAAAGTGAACTTTACCATTTATGACAAAACTGCATTTGAAGAGTTTTAACTGTTTCTGAGATTAGTGTGTACAAATGCACAGATTAAAGCCAAAAAATTAAAATTTATAATTGTTTTTTTATTAGTTTCTCATAGAAATAGATTATACGTATATTAATTATTAGTTTATATTGAAATAGTTGTTTTATATCAATTTGACCCTGCGGTGTAAAATGTTAAAGACAGGATAGTTGTTCAATTTTAATTAGAAAGGGGTGATCGATCCGTGAATGATCAAAGTGTGAAAGCAACAAAGGTGTGATTTCTTTGAAGTGTCGTCTTGTTTAATGAGCGCAAAGGTGGAAGTTTCCTTGAAAGTTTTAAAGGAATATCGCGTATAGCCGTTTAGAAATATGACGCCTTGTCAATTTATATAGAGACAGAAGTTATACCTACAATTTTTTGACTTTTGATTATAGCCATTTAATTTACAAGTTATTGTAATTTTTTATCTTTTTTTTAAGAGGACCGTGGTGGCGCAGAGGCGTAGCGTCCGCCTGTATACGCAACGGTTTGTGGATTCGATTCCCACTCAGGGAAGGTGGATTTTTCTATTTCTATTTTCTTCGCTCTGATAATTAGACAAAGCGCGGCGTTTAGTTCCGCTATTCTACAACACTTCTAACAGTATTAGCCTCGAACAAGGCGGAAAGCAGGGACGAAGCAACGGAGTGTCGTAACACTAAGTTCCTATGGTTCCTGCAGTTCCCTCTGCCTATCCTGCCATGAGCGGGATAAAGCGTGAAGCTTATTGTAATTCCAAATATTACTTTTAAAAAAAAAGTATCGCAGTGCCTGAGAGGCCCTAGCGTCTGTCTGTAAACGCTACGGCTTGTGGGTTTGGGGGAAAATTATTTGTTTTAATTTTAGTCGCTCTCAAGGCAAAAGACGACGTTGAGTTCCGCGACTCTTCAAGTAAAAGGTGGAAAGTGGGAAATAGGGTGCATTAACATTAAATTTCTACGGTTCCTCTGCCTACCCTGCCTACCTTGTCCGGGATACAGTGTGAAGCCAAAAAAACCTTAATGATTGCAGATGTTTTATTAAAAGTACTTATAAATGTTTGTAATATACACATTATTAATTTCCTGCATAAAACAGTCGGTGAAGGGAACATAGAGTTAAGACACTTCGCTTTCCGCCAAAATTTCTGTTGTTGAATTGAACAAAATTGTAGAATTAATGGTGGAAATTAACACTACGTTTTAAATCTTAACTTTTAATTATCCTGAGTGGTAATCGAACCCACAAACTTTACCTTAGGGTGGGTAATCGCTATGTTTTGACATCAAAAAAAGAATAAACAAAAAGAAAAACTAGAAAGTGATGTACCGATTTTTAAAACAAAGTTAAAAACTTTAATATAAAATATAGATACAAAATAAAATCTTTACATTTATCACAATTTTCATATGCACTTTGTAATCAACGGTTATTTATTCAGTAATTATCTAAATATTTACTCAGAAGATAATTTCAAGTCGATTACACCAACCAACAAAACCTACAAAACAACAAACGTTCTGGTTCACAAAATCCAATATATATATATATATATATATATATATATATATATATATATATATATATATATATATATATATATATATATATATATATATATATATATATATATATATATATATATATATATATATATATATATATATATATATATATATATATATATATATATATATATATATATATATATATATATATATATATATATAGCGCTAAGTTTTAATCCACCACCCAAACCGGAAGTTGGAAAGAATTCCTTACCAGTCGATCTTCGCCAAGTTACAATAATAAAAAAAAATTGGGCGTTACAAAATTATATAAATATTTAAAAAAATCACACTAAATAATTTTTTAAACCTTAACACAAGTGCACTGTTCAAGAGACACTGCGAAATGAAGGAAACATTTATCCGCAGCTAGTTTTATTGGCCTTGCTATATCTATAATATTACAAGTAAATACGAATGTCTGATTGTTGAAGCAATACAAATAATGACAATAAGAAAATAAATACGTAGAAAATTTTAAGCTAATGTAAATTTCCATATCATGGATACAGATTCGATCCCTGTTTGGGGAAATTAATTATTTCAATTAACCACTCTGGCAACATTAAGTGCGGCGTTGATTTGTTATTATTTTTAGCTATCTTCTCTTCTATGCCTACCTTACTTATGCAGGATAAATCACTCCATTTTCCGAATTCTCTCCAGATTCTAACCTACTACGTGTTGAAGAGCGGAGAGTTTAATTTTTTTACATACGTTAAAGAAGATTATTTAAAAATATATAAAGAAATATGTGGTCTGCCTTAACCCTCTTTCAATTAATTATTTTCCTTAAGCGAAATATAAATGTAGGCGTAAACAACGTTTAAATCATGACAAAACTGTTGAAAGCAATTCATACTAATCATTAAAAAAGTAAAATAAATAACTCATATTCTTGAAAAAATTTACAAAACATTAAAAGGTAAACTTATATTTATTAGGAATTGTGAGAAATAAAATAGTATTTTTTATTTTAAATATATATACATAATATTAACCTTTTATTTACATACATTCCGGATTTTTCCGGTTCCGGTTGTTAAACGAGAAACACTATTTTAAACGAGCTCCCGTAATTTATTCGAAAGTAAAGCATTTTTTTACCTTATTTATCCATAACTGTTGAAAACCAATCCCTGGAAGCTAAAAGCAGTTAAAACGAATTGGACCGTTCGAAAAGAAGCACAATAATCGAAAATTAAACAGCTGAAGGTTAGCAAAATCTGTTATTCATTTAAAACGTAAACAAGAGTGAAGTTCGTCCCATACGTCAAACCATAGACTATAGTTGCCATCTGATACTGACACATTTGCTACCAACCTAACAGACGTAACTATTACGCGTTCCGTTTGACGCATCCTAAAACGTTTGGATATCGCATCATGGACACCAGCGGAATGTCAGAGGAAATGTTAAAACTATTTAAATTGATGAAAATGGAGTTAGAAAAACAAACGACAACAATAACTCAGAACGTGACTGACACTTTAATGCGCTCTTTGGAAGAAAAAATACAGCCAATAATAGAAGAGAATAAAAATTTAAAGATAGAAGTGAAAACGTTAACCACAAAAATTAAGTACTTGGAAAACATGAATAGGAAAAATAATATAATAATACATGGTGTCGAGGAAGCAGAAAAATCTTACGATGATTTATTTACCATTATCGGAAACACTTTGAGGAACATAAACGTGCAGATAGAAAAATTTGAAATAAATAAGTTTCATAGACTTGGTAAGAAGCAAGACGGTAAAACTAGACCTATATTAATCACCTTCACGTCACAACAAAAGAGAGCAGAAATTTTGAAACATAAGAAGCAAATGCCACAAAAAACTTATATAACTGAAGATCTTTCAAAAGAAACAATAGAACTGCGTAAAAAACTACAACTCCAAATAAAGGAAGAAAAAGAAAGAGGAAATATAGCATTTATTAAAAATAATAAGTTAATAATAAAAGAAAAATCAGAAGCTGAAAAAAGGAAGAGAGAATCTTCTATGTCACCAAATAATATTTCAACCCCACAACGTACAGAAAAAAATAACACTACAGCTCCGTCTAAAATGCACAAAACTGATGCATTTGCATATTTGAGGGCCAGATCTTCTTCCCTATCGGACAAATCTACAAAACAGAATAAGGCATAGGAATTAACGGACACCGGAAACGCAAAGAATGTAAATAACACAATAAACATACAAACAAGAAACAACCAGATCCCCAATACGGCTAGTCACCGCGGGGTGATAGACTATAACCCCCAAAAGCTTATGGATAGTGACGCGAAGAAAATACCAGTCACTAAGTATAGATCTAAGCTAAATATAGCTACGCTTAACACAAGGTCACTAAAATCTAAGGACTCTCTGTTAGAATTAGAACAAGCATTAGAAACAGTTAACTGGGATATTATAGGATTGAGCGAGATACGAAGAGCGGAGGAGAAAATTGAAGAACACAACAACTACATATTATTTTATAAAAATGAAATAGCTGGACTGTATGGAGTTGGATTTATAGTGAAAAAATATCTTAAAAATAACATAATAGAATTCAACGGAGTGTCTGACAGACTCGCCGTTTTAAATATTCGGCTTCCTGGTCACAAAAAAGCAACTTCAATTGTCCAGGTATATGCTCCAACCGAGATGACTCAAGAAGAAATAAAAAACGATTTCTACAGCAAACTAGACAATATTATGACAAATTTGTATAGCACCGTGATAATTATGGGAGACTTCAACGGCCAAATCGGAAGGAGGAAAATAAACGAAGACAGAGTAATGGGACCTTATACTACAGGAAAAAGGAATGATAATGGACAAAAAATGGTAAACTTTGTTATGGAAAATAATCTTCACATCATGAATTCCTACTTTAAGAAAAAAAAGAACAGAAAATGGACATGGATGTCACCGGATGGAAAGACAATGAACGAAATTGATTTTATCATTACAAATAAACCAGAATTATTCTCGAATGTAGAAATTGTCAATCAGTTGAACTACAATACCGATCATAGAATGCTTAGAGGTAAATTATACATAAAAGAACCAAAAGTATCAAGAAAAAATATTCATAAAACTAAAAAACCAATTACTTTACCAATACCGGAAAAAATTTTAAACACCTTAGAAACAAATTTAATTACATTACAAAACATAAAAGGAATTCAAGAAAAATACGATGCCTTAGAAAAAGAACTAAAACAAATAGAAAATAACATTATACAAAACGAATCGACAAAAGACAAAGTAGGACCGAATGCCAGAAACTTAATCGAACAAAGAAAGATCTTGTTTAAAGACAGACGAACCAATAGACAAGAGATAACGAAAAAAAGTAAAGAAATAAATCTACAAATACGAAAACATAGACAGAGCACAAAAACAGAAACAATCAACTACTACATAGAAAAAACAGGAGGTGTTAAAAAAGCATTGCAACAACTGCGTGATAATTTAGATTGGATCATTAACATTAAACACCGAAAAACTAAAAGAAACAACAGGATCGAAATAATAAAAATCGCAACAGACTACTACCGCAATCTATATAGTGATAAGGAGTTACAATCAGAACCAAAACAATTAATTATCTACGAAAGTGAAAGTGAGGAAGAGATCCCAAATATAATACCTGAAGAAGTCAAAAAAGCAATCGAAACACAGAAGAAAGGGAAAACAACAGGTGAAGACGCTATATCAAACGAACTATTAATAGGGACATCTAGTAAAACAATCAAAATTATCACAGATCTATTCAATGACATTTTATATACAGAATATATACCTCACCAATGGACAATGTCAACCATAATACTCATACACAAAAGAGGAAATAAAAACGATATAACAAATTATAGACCTATCAGCCTGATGTCCAACATTTATAAAATATTTTCTAAGATCGTACTAGGCCGCCTTACAAAGATTTTAGATGAAAACCAACCAAGGGAACAAGCAGGATTTCGTAGCGATTTCTCAACCCTTGATCATATCCATACCATAAAACAGGTAATCCAAAAGAGTAACGAATATGGTATCAAGTATTATCTGGCATTTGTTGACTATAATAAAGCTTTCGACTCACTTAAACACTCCAAAATATGGGAAGCATTGGAAACACAGGGAGTTGACAAAAAATACATACGCCTCATTAGCAATATTTACAAGAATATGAGAGCTAAAATAAAGACAGAAAGAATAGGTGAAAGTTTTCCTATAAAAAGAGGAGTTAGACAAGGAGATCCGTTGTCACCCAAACTCTTCTCCGCAGTTTTGGAATATGTATTTAGACGTCTCGAATGGAATAACTATGGACTGAATATTAACGGAGCAAAACTCAATCATCTAAGATTTGCAGACGATCTGATACTTATTTCAGGCGATGCGATAGGCTTGCAAGAAATGCTAGAACAACTCGTATTCGAAAGCGAAAATGTTGGACTCTCCATGAACACCTCAAAAACGAAACTGATGACCAACGTTGAACAAATTCCAGTTGTTGTTAATGGCTCAAATATTGAATATGTGGAGGAATACACGTATCTTGGTCAGATAATATCTCCAAAAGACCTAACAACTAAGGAAATAACTAATAGAATTAATCTGTCCTGGAAAAGATATTGGTCTTTAAAAGAGGTAATAAAAAATCCCGATGTTCCTCTTAAATATAAGAAAAAAATATTTGACTCGTGTATTCTGCCAGTTATGACTTATGGATGCCAAACATGGAGTTTAACGGAACACAATATACGCAAACTAGAGATTTGTCAGCATGGTATGGAAAGAAGCATGCTCAATGTTAAATTAAAAAACAAAATAAAACTAAAAACAATTCGGAAGCAAACTGGAGTTACAGATGTTACATATTGCATCAAAAAACTAAAGTGGAGGTGGACGGGTCACATGATGAGAAACAAAAAAGATAAATGGACCAAGGATATAACTGAATGGTATCCAAGAGAGTACAAAAGAAAGAAAGGAAGACAACGTCGCAGATGGGAAGACGACATAAAAAGAATAGCAGGTTTTACATGGAGAAGAAAGGCACAAGATCGTACTTTGTGGCAAGCTTTAGGGGAGGCCTATGCTGGGAAGCAAGACAATCTTGGCGAAACTGGTGTCAAATATAAAAATTAGTATTTAAGAAAGAAACTTAATATGTAAGATTGTTAAATAAAGGCTATTATTATTATTATTATTATTATTATTACATACATTCAAAAATGATATATATATATATATATATATATATATATATATATATATATATATATATATATATATATATATATATATATATATATATATATATATATATATATATATATATATATATATATATATATATATATATATATATATATATATATATATATATATATATATATATATATATATATATATATATATATATATATATATATATATATATATATATATATATATATATATATATATATATATATATATATATATATATATATATATATATATATATATATATATATATATATATATTTATATATATATATATATATATATATATATATATATATATATATATATATATATATATATATATATATATATCAATCTAATTATTTTTATTGTACTTTGCATATTATCCATACAATGTTAATGCCACGTATTAACAAAGAGATTTGTGCTCAACTGGCAACACAACTCGGAACACCAAAATCTAAGACTAAAACAGAATATATTAATAAAAATTGCAACAATATTTAGAAACTTATATAAAACAAGTAGAATACGGTAACTTCGTTAGTATTACATAGTAAGTAAAACAAATGATGGCCGTTTAAATTATCACTTGTTATCCTAAATAATCTTATCGCACGCGATTTTAAACAAACAATTGACGCTAAATACGTAAGTAATAAATAATAAAAAAATGCTAATGCACTAAAATTGTTGTCATTTAATTGGATAAATTTTTTTATAAGTTAAAAAGGTGTAGCTGAGACCAAAAGCAATTTGAATATTCTTAACTGTCAATTGAAATTGACGAAACGAAATCGAATAAACATAATATAAAGTCGAAAGTAAATAACTTCTTTACGAAATGAATTGAACAGATTTATTCTAGAGAGATATACATCAACGAAATCTCTCTCTGCATAGAACTATTAATAATTTATTAAGGCGGCACTAGTTCAATTATTTCAAGCTAGTAGGTTACCCCGCTCATGCGTTTCGTTTTAGTAGCTTAACAGGTTTTAAGAATTATAAAGTTAGAAATCTTGTTTTGTGAAGTGCCAAATGTCAAGCAAATCCAATTGGCTGACGTGTGGAATGTGGCTGTTCAAGTTCGAATATCGATTATATTTTTCGTCAATCTTCCTTTTCAAGATCTTCAAAACGATACCAAAAGGAAAATTCTAGGTCAAAACGCGCCTCTCTAAGAATCCGCAATTAAAACGTTTACATAAATAATATACGATCAGTACAGTGAAGAAGGTGGAGTTCCTTTAAGTTTTAATGAGAATCGCAAGATCATACACTACTCCCAAATCCATGGAATGAGAACAACACAATACAAATTGTGAATGAGGATATCTTCATGGCGATGTGACGTCCAATGAACTGCGTTAATTGGGTAAAAGATTATTTTTGTTTTTCCATTCATTCAATCTTAACGAAAAGTCATTATGAATAATTATTTTATTAAATCTAAATTTAAACTACAAAAGTTCAATGGAAAACAGTTGTCAACATAACAAAGGATTTCTAAGCCGAAACGAACGTTTTAATTATATTAATTGATTTGATTGTTAGTATGCTCTATTCCACACTACTTGGTCTAGAATTCAGGCGTAACGTCTTCTTCGCGGTCTACTGTGTTTGTATCTTTGGTTGTCTAAATACGAGGTAAACGTGACGTTAGGGGAGTAACCGATATATAGAGATACTTTTGATTGAAGACATAGTTGTGTATGTATTTGCATTTACTAATTTATTTACGTAGCCTTTACTTACAAATCATTATGATAATTTATTTATATTTCTATTTAATTTAAATAATTAATGTTAATTCGAGTACTTCGGTGAATCTTTAACTAACTATATTAATAGTTTTATTTTATTTGTGTTAATAGTACTAAATTAGGTAAACATAATTAGGTTTTGTTTTAACTTACAAATTTAACACTCAGTTTCCAAGTTGCCGTCCAATGATTGAAGTATTAGGTTTCGAGTGGAACTAAAATTCACACTTAAGTTCATCCATTTCATTCATTCATTCAATTGATCTTTCATTCACTCAATCATTTATCTATTTCATTAATATGTTCTGCAAGCCACCTGCTTTTTTTTGTCTGTACCTTAAATATGCTTTTTGATTTAAAAAGAAGGAAAAAGGATCATGATCCTTGACACCTGACTCCCATTAACCACCTGTTGTATACGAAAATTAAATGAATTCAAATTCAAAATTGAATCATTGGCTCAGTTGTCAGAGCGCTTTCACGGTTCGCAAGAAGGCGCGGATTTAAATCCCGCTGCGTTCAAATTTTTTGTTTTCTTTAAGTATTTTATATCCTCAGTCCAGATTAACACTTAAAAATCATAACAATATGAATATAACCTGTTTCACCTTAACATCATCAATCATATTATTTATTTCTACGTCCCATATATGATGACCGACCCTTAATTTTCATATAACAAAATGTCCATAAGCTGATCTATAAAAAAAATCTAAATTTACAACAAAAGTCGTAGAAAATAGTACTCTGTCAGAATAATTTGCTAAAAGTTACTAGGAATTATGAGGAAAAATTTTTTAACATACTTTAATTACTTTGTTACTTTAATTACGTTCCCTCTGCCTACCCTGCCATGTGCGGGATAAAGCGAGAAGCTAAAAAAAAAATTACTTTTATATACAGAAAATAATTTTAATATTATGCATAAAAATAATACACAGCAGTGCGGCAAAAGCGATGCAACCTAGCGTTATAAGTTGACATTAAACGTTTAAATAATCTGTGATCCAAAGGAACATAAATATTTTACATTAGTTTCACCGTGACATCTCCTATAAATCCCTAATTAAATCATGAGAAAAATGGTCTTAATTTATACAGCTACAAAGGGACTACGACAAAGAAATGTTTTTATAAATATTCCGAATACTAAAACAAAAAATATATTTATATAAATAAATATATATATATATATATATATATATATATATATATATATATATATATATATATATATATATATATATATATATATATATATATATATATATATATATATATATATATATATATATATATATATATATATATATATATATATATATATATATATATATATATATATATATATATATATATATATATATATATATATATATATATATATATATATATATATATATATATATATATATATATATATATATATATATATATATATATATATATATATATATATATATATATATATATATATATATATATATATATGTATATATATAAAACCACAGTATTCTATATAAATGTTATTCTTTCACTGATAACAGCGTGTGTTAACATTAGATATGAAAAATAGAAATGTGTAGATTAGAGTTGATAATGCAATGCAGTTGTGTGTTTATTTTGTTCTGTGCCAATTTCATTTTGTAATGACATTTTCATTGTATTTTTTAAAAATATCAAAATAACGTAAATTATTGTTAAAATAGGTAATTTTAAGTAAAATTTAAATGATACAGGCGGTCCTTGAATTGTTGTGTTGCTCGTCTGCTGTAAACGAGACAGTGTGTAGGTTCGAATGCAACTCGAGGAGAATGTATTATTTAATTTCCATTTTCTTTGCTCTTGCAACTGGTAAGGCCCGGCTTTGAGTTGCACCACTCAACCCGTCAGGGCTTTCAAAGGCGAAAAGCGGGTATCGGGTCTTATAACTAGGGTACCATGGTTCCAGCGATACCTTTTACCTACCCAGCAAAATATATCATTTAGTTAGTAATAATTATATATCTCTTGAATAAAATGGTAATCTAGAAGGTTTTTACTGGTTTAGGGACGGACAAAAGCAAAAAGCAAAAAAAGATATATGCAAGACCTCAATGCAAGTTTATTTTTACATTTACATTTTTAAAAAAATAAAAAATATCTTAATATGTTTTATATACTCAAACTGAAAATAATTTAGTTTATTTTTTAAATTCACCTAATAGACCAGTATAATATTAAACAATATTCAAATCACACGTAGAATGAAATAAATATAACATTCCTACCAATGACTTTCGGGTGTAAAATTCTAAGGTGACTTGCCCAAAACCAAGAAAGCCAGAATCAAGAAAATTCGTAGATATGTTCTTAGTAGAACGTTAATATACGAGAATAAGATTTTTTGAAAATTTATCACTAAGAAAGTATATGAAAGTTTGATCTTAATTTTATACGATAACGGTTGAATTGAGAAGATCGATATTCAGTATAAGCTAGAATATATTTAATTTTTATTTTGATAGTTTAATAGAAGAACGTGAACGTGCACAGATGGTTTGGGAATGTCTAGAGAATGAGCGATGACGAAATTGTAAAAAACATGAATCGTAAGAGAGGTAAGGAAAGACCTCGGTTGATTTTCAAAAACACAGTGTCGAAGATACTAGAGAAAGGTATCGTAAAAAGCATGAGGGTCCTCCGGAGAGCATGTATTACGAGGTGAATGACAGTGACGTGACGAGGCGACCGCAGTGTTTGGCGCTCCGTTATCACTGACTGCTGCTAGGGATCATGCGTGAAGATACGTAAAAATTTTTTTGTTCATTTAAATTATAATTATGTTACACTTTTTTTTTCTTTCTTTTAAGCTTCACGCTTTTATCCCGCTTATTGTATAGTAGGCAGAGAGAACTGTAGGAACTATATGAACCTAGTGTTAAGACATAGAAAAATCCATCTTCTCCGAGTGGGAATCAAACTCTCAAACTGTCGCGTTTACAGGCAGACGCTTACGCCTCTACGTCACGACGGTCCTCATGTTACACTTCTATCTACAAAATGTACTATAAACTAAAACTGATTTCAATAGTCTATAAGTCTACGTAGCAATTGTTTTCGGTACCCATTATGTTATGCAAATTGCAAATCGGTTATAACCTGTTTAGTATAGTATTCTATTGAAATTGAATCGCTAATTGGATGAGATCGATGAATGTGTGAATATATTATGTATAATAAAGCGTGGATGTATGTGTGGTACCCATAGTTAAGTTTGATATAAAATAGTTTGATTTACTTTAATATTTTCAAAATTTTAAAGTGTTAGTCCACACTTATAATAAAAAAATCTTTAAGAAAACATAACATTTTGAACGCAGTGGAATTGAACCTTCACCTCTTGGAAACCGTCCAAGCGCTGTGTCTACTAAGCCATCCGCTCAAAGTAATGAAGAATGGAATTAAGATAATAAGATAATTTTAATAATTCTCAAGGCAAAGAGAAAATACATTTGTTGTCAATATATTAGTGCTTTGCATTCGGCCCGAATTTGAGACAGTAGATTCAACTCAATTGAGGAACTCAACGCTGCGTTTTGTCATGTATCAGAATAAAAGATATGAATTGTTCATTACAAATGGTAATCGAATCCACTCTATTAATGTGAATAAAACAAAATTTTTAAATACTTTCTATCTCAGCCATTTTTCCCACGTTTTTTTTTGTATCACAGCAATTTAAGAAAATTATGACATTTTGTGATACGAATACGAAATAAAATCTATTCAATATTATACAATATAGCGAATAGTTTTCAGAACCGAGTGTCAATCTATTACTTCTACCCAGACAGTCTAGGTACCACTTCTTTATACTTATTAATTATACCGGACCCTTTTCTTTTATTTTAGCAACATACGCTAAACATTCCCATTGCAGATTTTTTATTAAAGGCGTTTCAAACTAAGTAACGTTTCGTTTCAATTAATATGCCCATTGAAACCGTATAATTATAATATTATTATATGCGTTTGATTAATTCGTTTGTGATTTCAATATATTATACATAGTTAAATTTGGTTCATATAACGAGGTGCGACAAATTAATTTACATTAATTGTACGTTTCTCTTTGAGGTTGCCGACTACTTGCGGTTTAGGTAACATACAGAATGCACATTCGTATTTATTATATAAAACGTTACTGTAGCACAGCTGTGATGACTGCTCGACTATTATCACCGTTGTAGCAAGTTCGATATTCTTTGTAAGTTAAAGGGGAATGTTTCAAGTATATTAGAAGCATATCCATTGAACTTGGATGGAACTTCATGGCAATTAAAGAAAAGGAACAATTAGTTGAATTACCGAAACATCTATTCTTTCTTATGTGAGTTTATAAGCTAAATTACAACAAAAAATACTAAGCAAAATAATTTTTGCACAATAAGCGCTATCGACTAAGACCGCGAGTGTAGAAGAACTTTTTAATCTGTTGTAAAAAGTCAACCTAAAAATGTTACGACATTTCGTAGTTGTATAAAACTATTTTTTTATTATAAATCAAATAATTATTGTAAAAAAGTGATTTGGGAACTGACACTGTAATTAATAACATTATATGTCGTTTCTTTTCTTACAGGTATGTAAGGTTTTGTTAGTTAGTTAGTTAAACTTAAATTTTTTATGTAGAACATCGTTCATGTAATTTTGAAACAAATAAATCTTTTCTTACAGAGAAACTCAATTGTGTTTGATTGACTGTGTCGGCCAAATCATAAAAAGCCTAGAAAATACCTTATATATATATATATATATATATATATATATATATATATATATATATATATATATATATATATATTATACATATATATATATATATATATATATATATATATATATATATATATATATATATATATATATATATATATATATATATATATATATATATATATATATATATATATATATATACATATATATACATATATATACATATATATATACATATATATATATATATATATATATATATATATATATATATATATATATATATATATATATACATACATATATATATATATATATATATATATATATATATATATATATATATATATATATATATATATATATATATATATATATATATATATATATATATATATATATATATATATATATATATATATATATATATATATATATATATATATATATATATATATATATATATATATATATATATATATATATAACTTCACGTGTAAAGACGTGAAAATGAGACACTATGCCGCTTCTGCTAATATTTATTTTAATACACTTTTGCAAGCATTTTCAGATCTTTGAATGAAATTGACAGATCTGCTAATATGCTATGTACATTTGTCTACCTCAAATAGATTATATCGTTTGATGTATACATTAAATGGCCTGCTAATGAACTTATCTAAGTATTTTGGTGATAAGTCAAAGAATGTTGTATGATTAGATATTAGACAGACGACCGTGTAGACTGATCCAGCGATATTAAGAGTACCTACAAAGCAGAAGTAGACAGGATTGAATGAATTTATATAACAGTATGAAGTTAAGAAAATAATTAATATAAGCAAACCCAGTTTTTCTTTTCTACTTTCGATGTAACCTTCACCAATGATGATGATGATGTATGATGGACAACGGATGACGGATGGCGGCTGATGGATAACGGATAACGAAAGACGGATGGATGGAACAGAGGATAGAGGACGGATGACGGATGACGGATGACGGATGACGGATGACGGATGACGGATGATGAATGACGGATGACGGAGGACTGAGGACGCAGGACGTAAGAGAGAGGACAGAGGACGGAGGACGGAGGACAGAGGACGGAGGACCGAGTACGGAGGACGGAAGACGGAGGACTGAGGTCGTAGGACGCAGGACGGAGGATGGAGGACTTATTATGGCACTATAATAAATAAGTAGGAGAAGAGGAAAAGGACTTATTACGGATGATGGATGACGGACGACGGGCGGTTGTGTCATTTCATTATCTTCATAGCATAAGCCAAATGGTTTTCAGAAGATAGGAATTCGATTGACGCTATAATTTTAAGTGTTTATTGTAAAGCAATTACTGAAAACAAATGAAATTTGTTCGTAGTTCTTTAAAGAATTATAGATAAGATAACGTCCAATTTTTTTTTTCTAATTTGATAATATGAAACAAAAAGTAACACGTGTTCAAATCTTTGAGTTAATGAATTGCTCATAAGTTAGAATGGCGTTTGTGAAGTGATCACAATAGGTGTAGGGAAATCTGGTTGAGTTTGTTGGTGGCTCTTCTCACCAGGCTGCGCTTGGAACCTTTGTAACTTTAGTTTTAAGTCGTGGAGTGTGTAGGTTTCAGAGGGGCTCAATTCGAAATTTGTTATCGAATTGAGCTCCTCTAACACTCCTCCGTTCGCTCTATCTGACGTACACATGTGATCCTCTTATTGATTCTAAGTGGAAAAGTTATAAATAAATAAAAAAATAAATAAATACACCAAGATATAGTGCAAAATGTTATTCCCTTTAATTTTCAACAAGAGTTTCTTATCAAAGGCGAAGCGATATTTTTGCCGGTGTCTGTTTAAACTGTCAAAGAAATATTACATTTTGAAATTAGTTAAACGTTCAAATGTACATAATTAAAGGAATCAAAAGTCTGCTTCCTAGAAAACTAAGCATTTAAGAATTGGCAAGAATTTAATTAAATATTAAAATGTTCTTAACAGGAATATCATAATGGAGACAGCAGTCGACTTTAATATTACAATTTAATAAATTAAATTTTGTTGACTATTATAACGAAAAATGAAAATTTTAGTTTTGATCGGAAGAATGGAAGAGGTTGAGGGTTACGTAGTTGGATATATTGGCCTTTACAGTTGGTATTAGGTGGAGAAGGAAAGAAAGATATGGAGTAAAAAGCGATAACTAAGTGTGGAGTATTGCACCTAATATATAGATAAATTATAAAACTAATGCATACCAATAAATATACATACGACATAATAAATAGTAAATATATGTTATATTATATATGTGATATACATCTAGTTTATATGTCTATTTAATATACACTATCTATAACCTGCTACCATGAAGCAATAGTTAATCTTTTGATCTTTTGCCGAAAAATTCCCGCTTCAGAATAAATTAAATTAATATTTATTTTTTTTACATTTGGGAACAAATCATTGTGAACCAGATCAGAACAGCAGAGTATTACAAAATAGCGAATTTAGCATAATTCCGTTAATCGTTTTAGTTAATTGCGTCCAATTCAGTGATACCTTGAATTTTTTTTGATGGTTAGAAATTATATTGTAGGAATATTTAAAATATTTTAGCCTTAACAATACATTTGAATTCGACAGAAAAGTATGAAGTACAATAAAAGGGTACACTTATGTCTTACCTATGAAAAAATATACAATAATTGAAGATGAAGCGAATGTAGTAAACGGTTATTGTAATCGTTGACAATCTAAATTGCTTGTTTCGCAAAAAAATAGCTTTTTAATTTTATTTACATTTTTATTAATTTAAAAAATATACATTACATATTACGTATATTTCCAAAAAAAGCTCTATTATAGCTAGAGCTGACTTGGAAGCCTCTTAGTATATCCTAGCCTAACTAGATGAAACTGATCGCCAAGACTTAGAACTAATTAACTGATATCGTCTGAACTCATCTAATTTCTGAACTGAGATCACTCAAAACTTAAAGTTTATAACAACATTATAAAGGCATTTCCTTTTATCTATAATAGCTTTTAAATATACAGGCATAAGGTTCAGCTATAAATGAGAAATAACACGTTGAACTTTGTAATACGTAATGAATCCTACTTTTTCATAGGTTTCCTTGAATTGTGAAGAAGTTTATATAGCTAATTACTTTGTCTATTTTGTAAAATTGCATTTGCTTTAAGTTTTAGCACAGTATTTATATTTATCAGAAAAATATATAAAATATGCAAATATGAGATTTTAACGAACTTAATGAGACCACGTATTATTAATTAATTATCATTATTTACATCACAGGAACATATTTATGATAAAAGCTTTAAGACGAGCTTTTAAGATGCCATCCATTTTAAAAATCCATTCTTGTCTACATAGAACAGATGTCGGGACGCTTTACAAATGATTGAGGACAGCGTGACCGCGTCCGGCGTTATAGGGCAATGGGGAGCTTTATTTCTATAGCCTGTGAAGCTTATATTATAAAGGAAGCTTTCAGCGAAGAAGCCTTGTTGCGGTGAATTTTCTATGTCAATTAATGTCAACTGGTTAGTTTAAAATGAAGCTTTTAAGCACTTTATAGTAATTTGTTTTAATATAACCTGATAATTATGTACCTAGAAAACAGCTTTTTGTGGCGTAATTAGAAAACTCATTTTATGCTGCGGTCGTGGTATAATATTAAAATCTAATATACTAAGCAAATTAAAATTTTGTTCTTTATATAGTTATAGTTTGGATACGTAAATAGTGTTAAGACACTCTGTTCTCCAATTTCCATATTAAAGACATTCTTCATAATAATTTTTTGAACGGCGGAAAGTGGAGAACGGAATATATTAACACTTGGTTCCTACTGTCTATCTTGCTAGGTATTTGTGGGATGCAGCGTGAAACCACTATACAGAATTATTATTATTTCTGCGTATTCTCGTGAACGGGATTTAGATGAGGCTTTTGGTCGTATAATAATACCCTAGGCGCTACTCTTAGTAAATTTCATTTTAGTCATTTTAGTTTATACCTATGTGAAAAATAGCCGATTCTTGTATTTAAATTTAATAGCAAGCATGAAATGTTTATAATTCTGGAAATGAGAACCTGCGATAATGAGCGTGACGCCTTGTCCTTAAAAGTAGATCTTCCAGGAGTCAATTCGTATTGATATGAAATATTTTCTTAAATTATAGCCAACGATGACCGAGCTAAGTAAAAAAGTATTACTATTTTTGTTTCCTTTTGCATCTGAAAGATTTTTTTCTTACTTGTATATTTATATTTTTAAAAAAAAAAATACCCTTAAAGCTTTTATTTGCGTTATCATCTAATTTTCCTAATCTGTTCGTTTTGTTACCGCAATTTGCGTACATATCCTAGTTTGTAATAACATATTAGAAGGCTGATGATCTGAAGACATATATTAAATAATACAATTTTATATTCTATCAACTACAGCCACTTGATTTTAATCGCACATTGTTTGCATACTGACGCATCGAGCTGGTTCATAACTTTAGTAATTAGGTAATTTAGGTGCAATAGTTTTAATATAAATCAAATTTAACTTCTTCTTCTTCTTCTTATTAACTTCACGCTCTATCTCTTGCGGAGTAGTCAGAGAGAACGAAGCGCCAAACGCTGCGGTCCCGGCATAACTCTTTCGCCTTGTCCACTGTCATTAACCTCTTCATGCATGCTCTCCGCGGAGTCTTCATGCTTTTTACGTGACCTTCCTCCAGTATCTTCGATACTGTGCTTTCGAAAGTCAACTGAGATCAAATTTAACTTATTTAAGTATTTAATATTTTCCCACCATAAAAAAGAGAGCGTTGCGAGAGGAGCCTTCAGATTTATTTTCACCTATAACGAAAAATAAATTCAACTAAATTAATATCGTCATCAACCAAAAGAACATATATTTTATATTGCATCACTATTACTATATCATAAGATCTGTTGATAACTTATCAGTTGACGTGAAACGTATCAAATATGCTATTATATATATATATATATATATATATATATATATATATATATATATATATATATATATATATATATATATATATATATATATATATATATATATATATATATATATATATATATATATATATATATATATATATATATATATATATATATATATATATATATATATATATATATATATATATATATATATATATATATATATATATATATATATACATAACTTTTTTTATGCAATGTCACATAGTGCCCGACTGTCATGCGACAGTTGTGGGTTTGAGTCCTCTGAGGGGATAACAAATTATTTTCATTCTTGCTTCTTCACTTACCCTAGGAATAAGCGCTGCGTTAAGTTCAGCCACACGCAATGTCTCTAAAATTGGGCAAAAATAGAGCAACATATTATTTGAAAGTGAAAGGGTAGACTAAAATTAGATTATTTTTGTCTATTTATTTTTTATATATATTTATGGAAAAAACCTATCAAATTTATTTAATTTCTAAAATATATAATATATTTTTTAACGTCTGTATAAATGTATGAAGTTAGGCACTTTAGTTGTGAATTGATTTAAAGAATAATATGGAACCCTTATGGGATCACTTCTTTGCTTGTCTCTGTGTCAATATAAGTTTTAAATCTGAAAATAAATATCAAATATCTAAATTGATAACCTCTTAAACACAAAAAATGAAACTTCTAAGTCAAGGCTATCAAAAGATATGAGATATGCTTAATTTGTTTCCATTTTATATAAAAATCTCCACATAATGGTACTTGTCATTGACCTAGAGTTGACTTATAGTATAAACAAAGGACAAAAAAATGGAAATTCAAAGTATATTCCATTTAACAAAATCCTTTTTTTTTTTTTAGCTTCACGCTTTATCCCGCACATGACAGGGTAGGCAGAAACCGTGGAACCTACTGTTAAGACACTCCGTTGATTAGTCCCTGCTTTCCGTCTTTTTCGACGCATTGCGTGTTGAGTGGTGGAACTCAACGCCGCGCTTTGCCTAGTTTCTAGAGCGAAGAAAACAGAAATAAAAAAATCTTCCCCGAGTGGAACCACAAACCGACGCGTTTACAAGTAGACGTTACGTCTCTGCGCCACGACATTCTTATCACAAAATCATTACCAACGTTTTTATTTTTGTATAGGACCGTTAAATAAGGTTTGTCGATTCATGATCTATTTAGATCACCTAGTATAGATATTACGTTAAGTACATAAAATAGGAAAATCAGTAAGATTGATAATTAATGAAATTAATAATAATTTAACACACAAAGAAACTATTATAAACTTATGTTAAATCGTTTGATACAAATTAAATTCGTTCGTCATTTTTTATAAATTTTATTATTCCTCAGCGTAATATCTATAATCATGTAATAGGTACGGAACTTTTGGTGCTCGAGTACTTCTCGTACTTAGCCCATATATTTTTATTATGTCAGTGTTATCTAATATATATGACATATATCTCAATATGCATAATATAAGGAAATAAATTATGTTCTGTCATAAAATAAAAACAGCGCAAACCTTTGTAAAGTTCCAATAAAGTGATAATTTTTTATTGATTACGATTAAATATTTTGTTTTGTACGTCTTGCTAGGTTAATATGATCTAACGATACAACACTAGTAGCCCGAGAGGTTATTGGATTGGTGACACGAGGGTCGTAGGTTTGATTTATACTACAGGGTATAAATTACTTTTATTTCGCAGGTTCGGCAGATAAGAAGAAAATTATCAAGTGAATCCAAACACGTAACACGCAATGACTTTTATTTCTACCAAGATATATGCGGGATAATGAGTAAGCAAAAAAAATACAACACTAAAGATGTTTTCTTGCTTTTCCAAAAATGAAATAATAATCGATTCACAAACAACAGATAATCCAATCACTCAAATCGTAATTCCTTAAATAAAATCGCCTAGTTCTTTTATCGAAATTGTAGATCGATATGATTAGATATCAGTTATTGAAAACCGGACGTTTGCCTCGCTCTGCCACAGTGCAGTGTAGATTGTGAAAATGGCTCCATGGCTGGAATTACCCTATGAGATACAAGACGTTACGCCAGAGGAGGATAAGATTATCAAGAAATGTTTAATAGGTGCGTTTTGTAGTGACGTGCACTTTTATGTTACGTTTTTTATGTTACGTTTTAGGGATGTGAATCTATGTAAGTTTTTTTTTTTTTTTTAATTGTTTACTTTCTAATTGTTCTAGTTTTAATATTTTGAGATCATCTATCGAGATTATTGTAGTATAAAGTGTACGTCGAATAACTCGTTGTTTATTTTATTTTTAATTTTGATACTAAGTATTGTTTTTTAATTTAATAATCTATACTGATATTATAAAGCTTTAAGATAAAAGTTAAACAAGTTGATCACTGACACCACTGGTTTAAATTGAAAAATCTTTTTGTGTTTGTTAGACCATTGATTGGAGGCTGTAAATTACAAACTATACTATGTATAATATTAGGCCTTTCAATGTAACTAACTTTACCAGTGGTAAAAGTAACGGCAGCTTGTTATACCAACTTGTTGGACGAAGCTACAGCTTCTTTCTCTCTCTCTTCTCTTCTCTCTCGAAATCTTTCAAAACTATATTTAACTATTTATGTAAATATAAATAAGAGTCTTCTTAAGCCTTATTTGCAAAGTGAGGATTACTATTTCACTCAAGTATTACATCATGAGTACTGAAGTTCAAACATCTTACACGCCGCTTTCTGAAGAATACCTTTAAGCAATATTGATACCCATATCGAAAAGATCAAGGGCTATAATTGCACACACATTGATATGATGTTATGCGAATATTATCTAAGCAACTGAAAATAATATAATAATTCTAGCTGTAAAGATATGGAAGATATGCCTGATCTCCATACAGCCTTGGAGTCGATAGGTTTATCTATAGATGAATTTCGTAATATATAAAAAATATGTGAATATCTGTATTCGATTGATATCGAGTTGACATGCTGAAGAAAAAAAATCGATTTTTAGGAATTTTCTCGCGAGTAATAAAGGCTATTGAGTAATGTCACAGTATATAATTTGACAATTTAGTTTTCTTTTGATTTTTTGCTACTCTTTTTCTTTATGGATATTTTAAGATGAGAAGCGAGAAGCTTATTACACCTTATTTACTGCTTCTTAAATTATTGAAATAATGATGTCAAATGTTTATTCGTATATTAGAAATTTCAATGAAAGAAGTACTCGAATAATGCGACATGTCACATCTACTTACCTCTTCTTTATTCGCAGCTATCTTATAAAACGCTTGTTAATTCTAATATTCTCATAAAAAACATAATATCATGTTATACTATATTTATTTAAAAATAAATTTCCAAGTTTGAAAAATATGAAAAATAAAATATTTTAAAAAACTAAACGGTTTATTGTAAATATGACATTACGTATTCGGTGCCTTTCGGTATAATGAATTATTTTACTTCAAAAATATAGGAAAAAAGCTTTTTCTTCTTTAATTTGAAAAACGGAATCAGACTGCTCATCTTATTAAAGTGATAATTTTAGCATATTCTTTAACCTTGGGCCAGTTTGGTCAATTAGATTACTTAATACTGGCAACGTAACGATTCATACCTTTGTTAATATGTCTGATTCATCAGGAATTCGTTTTATTTCGTCATAAAATATAATATGTATATAGTATATGTGTATGTATATGTATATATAATTCGTATATGACATGATTTGAGTCATGTCTTTGAAGGGTAGAAAAACATGTGAAGCATCAGTAGATGATCAGTAGACTAGCTGTAGCTAGTTTTTTTTTATTTTTTTTATTTTTCGTTTTATTTAGCTTCACGCTTTATCCCGCTCATGGCAGGGTAGGCAGAGGGAACTGCAGGGACCGTGGGAACCTAGTGTTAAGACACTCCGTTGCTTAGTCCCTGCTTTCTCCGTCCCCGCTTTCCGCCTTTTTCGAGGCATTGCGTGTTGAGTTGCGTAACTCAATGCCGTGCTTTGCCTAGTTTGCCAGAGCGAAAATGGAAATAGAAAAATCCATCTTCCCCGACTGGGGATCGAACCCAGTAACCGTCGCGTTACAGGCAGACGTTGCGCCTCTGCGCCACGACGGTCCTGTAGCTATCTAGTTAACTGTAGCTGGTTAACAAATTTCAATAATGACATTGTTTTTAGGTTAATACGCAAAATGTTTTATATCTATAAATAACAAATTAATATAGCTTATATTTTAATTCGTATAAAACTTTTATAAAAATTTAAAAGCATATTTTTCACCTCAACTATTTAATTGGATTAGTTATTTTACAAAATAATGTTTTTTTATTACTATTACTTCTTGTATAACAATATATCTGCCGTACTGAGTTTAATTCTTTTCTCTCTCTCTCTCTCTCTCTATATATATATATATACATATATATATATATATATATATATATATATATATATATATATATATATATATATATATATATATATATATATATATATATATATATATATATATATATATATATATATATATATATATATATATATATCATATACAAATTATATAATCATATATTTATATGTATATATATATATATATATATATATATATATATATATATATATATATATATATATATATATATATATATACATATATATATATATGTATATATATATATATATATATATATGCTTGTATTAAAAGCCTAAAAGTTTGTTTGGTTTTTCGCCTTTATCATAAACAGAAACAGAAAAACATAGTTTTCAATATGTTACAAAACGTTTATCCAAAAAACCTCGTGTCCACCAGAACTTTACTGTAGTTTGGTTCAGTGTGCAAATATTGTGTTAAAAGCTAATACTAAATTTTTCTTTAAAATGTGACCGTAACCATCGCTTAATTCATGCAACACACGAATTGTCTTAGATGTATGTTAGATATATCTATAAAAGATAGAAACCAAAGTAATTTGTCTGTTTTTATAATTATTTTAGCTTTACTTTTTATCCTGCACATAGCAGGGTAGGCAGAGGTAACCGCAGGAACTCTGGGAACCTAGTGTAGAGACACTTTGTTCCCTGTTTTTCGTGTCATTTTCACAGCATTGCGTGTTGAGTGGCGGAACTCAACGCCGCACTTGCCTAGTTGCCAGTGCGAAGAAAATGGAAAGAAAATTCCATTCTCGCAAAATCCATTCTTCGGGAATTGATCCCACAAACTACCACATTTACAGACAGACAACATACATAAATTGTCTTAGGTACATCTCAGATACGTAATATATATATTTAGAGGCATATTTTAGGACAATTAACTCAAGTACTCATTTCTATAACAATATATAAAAGCAATAATTTAGATAATGTAAACAAAATTATAGCTTTATAAATCATTAGTGCAATATTTGACTTTGACCCTACAATCGTAATTGAGTTGTATAAAAATAATTAAAATACCAATTCTATCTTATATAATGATAGTAATCGTATCTATAGAGATATCGTTAGAACATTATCGGTGCGACTGAACGCGGGTTTACTTTTTTTTAATAAATAATCAAGATTAGGTCATAGATTGAAGAATTTATTACTAATTATTAACTTAAATTTCTAGTCCTCGAAAAAGTGGAGAGCGGGAAACGGAAGTGTCTTAACACTAGGTTACATGGTTCCCGCGAATCCCTCTGCCTACCCTGCCATGTGTGGGATAAGCGTGAAGCTATAAAAAAATTCTTTATCTTTTAAGTAATAAAATGAACAATAATTCTAAAAATGATATAAATTAATATGTTACTTACTAGTGGGTGGATTTTAATGAACTGTACCAAATTAGAAATACTATTTTGTAGAACAAAATTTTTGAAACTTACAAAAAACGCGTATAAATGTATAGTTTCAAACGCAAAGCAAATCCAATTGTCTGACGTGTAGAATATGTTTCACCAATTTTCAATTAAACTCCTTAAATTTAAACATTGGCTATATTTTTCACCAACCTATCATTTTGAGATCTTTAAAATGGTACCAAAAATAAAATTTTAAATCAAAAACTGGCCTCTCTAAGTGTCTGCAATTAGAACGTTTCCATAAATAATAATAATAAATTGATAATGAATACTATAAGTAAATTTAAATATTTGACTTCGACCTTGATTTTGAAAATTCAACAAGAAATTCAACACATAAAAATAAATTTATAAATAACACAATTCTAAGGAACTATAAATAGATCCTAATTTTTGTGTATAGAATAATTACAGTGATTTATATTTCTTGGGAAGTGAAAAGGTATTATTTATGATGATATTTTTCATTACTTTTTAAATTTCACTTAAATATACACTTTATGTTACAACATAAAACCTTTTCTATTCTAATGTTAGAATAGTATTTTGATTACTTTTTTTTGCATAAAGTTGTATATAACTTTTCTCTGCAAGACAATTGAAATTTTATCACATTTGCGTATATTATTCTTGATACACTTCATATATTACGGGTCCGCGTATATTTCTTAGATGAGACTGTAATTATTGTTTTATAAATTCATTACACAATTTTCGATATTGTATAAAATTCCACTGACAAGACCATGTAGGCAAAATTTCCATTCTTAAAAGTCCTTTATTTAGTTGCTAATTTTAAAAATGATTATATAGTGCTTGGCACTTCCTAGGGACAGAGTACCCATTTTCTTTCTA